>OY744614.1:33886753-33894253 GCA_963556255.1 Allolobophora icterica | reverse complement strand
GCGAGAAAAACTGTTGACTTTTTTGGTGTTTCTTCAGAATTTTGTGGGCAGATGTATGGTGTGTCCCCCACTCCTAAAGGTGGGGGTCTTGTCCCCCTCTACCCCCGGGATCGCCGCCCATGCCCTTCTGGTTTCTCTGATTTGTCGCTTTTCAACCTGGCTTCAGAAACAAAGGATCATTGTTTCTGATTGCGATATCGCTTGAAGTTATCATCGATTAAGTTTTCTTAGGCAGTCTGAAAACAGCGCTACAAAAGTCATTGGATTAGATTAGATTATATATTAGATAAGAACCGCGTCATACGTACGAGCATAGGCGTCGGATGCGGAGGGTCAGAGGGGGCACTTACCCCCAGGGGCGTCTACACCATAGAAACCGTGGAGCAAATGCTCCATCCAAGAAATAGCGGGGGGAGATCTGTCAATGTGTGCGCCACCATTTTAGGGGAAGGAAGATGGAGGGGGAAAAAGGGGAAGGGAAATTTGCTCCAATGACTTAGGGGGATAGACGCCCCTGCATACCCCCAAAATTTCGGGGTGTTTCTGTTTTTCGGGCAACTATAAGCACCGGGAAAAATGCTGAACAAGCTACTCCACCTTACCCGAATGTCTGGATTTATTTTTGTTTTGGTCAGAAGTGAAATCTTACCCCCTCCCCACCAGTGAAATTACCCATTCGCCTATGAGTATGAGACACAAAATGGTCAGGGGCGTAACTCTGGTCTAAAAAGTAGGGGGCTTCAGTTTCTTTTCCACTTTCGTTTTTCACATGGAGACCATCTCTGGGAAGGCGCAGACTCCGCACAATAATAAAATATCGATTGGCATTGTTTAAAAAGTAGTGGGTACGGTAAGTCCAAAAAGTTGGGGGTACGGGTACCCCTCGTATCCTCACCAACTACGCCTATGCAAATGGTAATCGTTCTGTAGCTCAGGTTGCACAAACAACTGCCTACATCGAGTGAAGAAACGCAGTTCGTGACGGAGTCGTTGCGTGCCACAGCCTTTGGGCGCCGCGCCTGCTTTTAACCCGCGGCGCTTCGGTGTCGAACCGAGGGTCGCCGGGATCTCTGACGTCGACGCCTCAGGTGGAGATTAGTCTGGTACGAAAGGGCGTAGCGGCCTAATCGACTGTTTCCGCGTCTCTCAACTAATTACACGTAATATCCTGCTGTACGCGACGCTAATTCTTGATTGTCAGTCGACCGGCACACACACCTCGATGCAATCATCCACACCGTTGTCGCAGGTAAAAGGACGATCGCACCGAAACGGGTACGGTGCAAGGTGAACTGGAGTTAAGGAGGACCTCTTGTAGGTAGCCGATTGGTTAGAGCGCTCTCCTTGTAACGCGGAGAGTAAGGGTTCGAGTCTCTTCCTCTGTTAATACTGTGTATTTAGGGACCTTGAGCAAGTCTTCCACTCACAGTTGGCAATTGCTAAGCCTCATCGATTGATGCTTGGTCTTTAACTAAAAGTGGCGCCTAAGAAATGCGAATTGTAGTAATGCAGTGCGTGTCGATTTGGCACGACAAACCCAGGTTAAAAGGTCAGAAATACGTGCTATTGAAAGCAATATCCGTTAATATGAGACAATAATGTTGCCACTGTGAGATGGTACAATGCCAGATAAGAGAATGCGCTGGCCTGTTACAGAGCTCTGATACCTGGACTTGAATTCTGGGCCAACCGTAGGAATTCGACTCACTTTCCCAGCACAGAGATGTGGGAAATATACATCTATTACGGTCATCTTAAAACGCCATATAGCCTACTTCGTGGTATTATAACGCTCGTTGACATAAATGACCCAGTAAATAACGAAGAGACTTTCCTTATTCTCAATACACTACGGAATTCTGAGAATGGTTCAGTTGTCAATTCTGGATGATGGGATCCCGCCGATTAGGCTTTACGTGTTTGTGCGAGCCTGCCAGTGGGGACTTTCCCATTTACCTGGACATCAACTTCTTACACACGAGCTTCGTTATTTTAAGGCCATGGTTAAAAGACTAGCGAGTCGTCGCTTTTTAGAGGCTTTTGATAGTGTAAAAGACTCTACATTAAGTGTATCACATACATTACATAGGCTACATGCGAGGATTGCGTGGTAGTAGATTTCGAGTGTACGTATACCTTTCTGTTAGCGGCATGGGTTCGAATCCCTGAGCATGATGCAAAAATTAACACTGTCAAACTATGTCACTCGTATACATGCACAAATAAAGGTTATCCGGTTTTTCTGCTCAGAACAACACCTTTGAGACACAGACCCTACCGCTAACAGAGCCGTGCCATAATTGTACGACTATTATCTTTCATTGTTGTCCTAGTTATGTTTAAGTTGTAATTTCAGCAAGTAGGCCTATTCTATTTGGTCAGACTTCAGTAGAACCCTAAGTTATTCCTGCGAGCGTGAGCATATGAATTTCTGGTCGGATTGCAACATCTCACTGAACCTGACAGCATCCGATGCGATTTGGCGTTTCTGCGCCAATGCATGCAGACGTTAGCGTGACGTAGTTCCATCCGGGGATTCCTTCCGCCATTTAAACCTCGTCCACTCAGCGCGCTAATAGTTGCGGAAACGAATGACTTTATAAAGTACAATACCGCGTGGGCTAATAAAACGGGTCGTGGCGTCTTCGAGGCGCGCGATGTATGCGACAAAATGTCTACTTTCGCCGCAGGAATAAATCAATTAAAGTCAATTTACGAGATATATGCGCTTTTAAAAGTAGATCTAATGTCTAGTGCCAGCGAGACACTCTTAAATTTATAGGCGTATTTGCAGGGCCGCATTAAGGCTAGTGCGGGCCCGGGTGCTGTGATTACCTATACATAGCCATCAGCGCGGGGCCCAATTACAAGTACAAATAAAATTTGTAATGTACTTCCAAAAATGCGGGCCCCTCAAAACTACGGGCCCGGGTGCGGCAGCACCCTTAGCACCAGGGCATTTTTTAACATGTTGACTGGTGGGGAAATTCCCCACCTGCCCTCTCGAATTCCCCACCAGTCCTTGCCCTTTTCCCCACCAGTGAATTTTGCCCTTTTTAGTCCCAAATAATTTTTTTTGTCATTTGTGTGACCTTATGCATTATGATATACTGTAAATGCAAACCACAGCAGACGTGATACCTTTATAATTTATATTTCTTTGGTCACCAATAGTCTGCCCATAGACGTCTATGAATCTGCCACAGCAGACGTGAAATCTTTATTATTTATATTTCTTTGGTCGCCAATAGTCTGCCCCAGTAGACGTGAAATCTTTGAAACTTATATTTCTTTGGTCACCAGTAGTCTGCTCTTTGCTGTTATTTACGTCTTCAGTGTGTTGATATTTCTAATTTTATCATATAAAAGCAAAAAACTAAACATAAACTAAAACCGTAAAACTGAATTTTGGTTAGTGCTAATATCCAGGTAAAGGTACTTGTTAAAACAGAAAATGGCTGTACTAAATGTTTCTTGTTTATTAGACAATTATATAATAATAAATATTAAATTAATATTAAATTAAATTATGACATTAAATAATAAATTAAATAATATAAGATATTATAATAAATAAATTATTAGTAATTATTCCTGTGGCCCACAGCTCAGAAAGGTTTCTCTGATTCAATGCTTTTTGACTTAAAATTACGCGCGAAAAATGTCCTTTTTCAAAATTCCCCACCAGTGAAAATTTCTTAAAAAATCCTCTGCTTAGCACCCCCCTTTATGCGGCCCTGCGTACTTGTCTCTCTATAAAGTAGTTAGAATGTTTGCTAGAACGAATCCTCACCGTGACCTTTTGTGGTATTCAGACACTTGTGTTTAGGATCACTCAACTCAGTTTATGACTGGGCACTTTTACCAGACAATTTAAGTCTATGAGCGTTGTGGCCACGCACTGCATGCATCATGTTTAGAAAACATGCGGAACGACATATCCTTAATGGCCGATTCTTCCATCCGGAGCCATAAAACTTTATGAGCCATTAGATTTATTTTCGCTGTGATGAGGTTTGTCGTATATAATGTGACAACGTTGTGAAGAAGAAATAGCCAGAACTAATGGCGACTGTTTGGAGCAGAAATCAGGACAAATGATATCTATCTAGCGAATCGAAAACATTTGTCCCGATCATTATCCTGATTCGATCGTAATATACGACTATTTTGAAGCTAACAACACATGCAATGGATCCATCAAAGGTTTCTTCGACATCGTATACTGAAGCTAAAGCGATCAGCGTTCCAGTTTGTCTCGATCATAATCTCTGTGTCACATGAAACTCGCATAAAGAGTATATTAAAGACTTTCCTTAAACGCGGCGTCAGATATTTATTTCTTCATAATCGGCGTATTTCGTGAAATAGATGCATTTTTCGTCTCCTTCATAAAAGTTTATTCGACTCTTTGGCAAAGCCACTACACTTCGGTCTAATTTGCACCGATCAAAATGTCCATATCTTTGGAACACTCAATTACTCGGGCCAATAATCGACATAATATGCAGACAATCGCACGATAAAAAGACACTTGGATGTAGTGTCTGCAAAACGAGATAGACTATCAATAGTTCAGTATATCACGCACTTGGACGTAAAGTATTGCGAACGTATGCTGTTAAGCTGATTAGTCATAAAGTTTAAAGCGCGAGTTTGTACAGGAATTTTCCACAGACTTTTGGTCTATGAGTCATCGTGTACTTGACTTGCTTGTGATTGGCTGGCGGGTTTGGCGCGATAAAACTGAAATTTTCCATGACGTCATTGCGTTAGTTACTTTTGTGAGCACGCGCTAATCACGCGCTAGCGCTTACTGGCTGCATGCGTTTAGCTGACGCAGTGATCACGTGCCTAGGCTTGCTGGTTGCGTTTATCCACCGCGCATTATTTTCCTATAGGGTGGTATGACCCTGGCTGGCGCGCTATGATGTGGCGCTCGCAAAACATTGCGCGCTGACTTTGTGATGAGAAGTACCTACAAAAGGCAGTCCCAAATGCATTGTATATACGGAGAGCGCTAGAGTTTAAGGTAGTCTGTCGTGTGCTAGGTTGAAAGTTAGAGCTACAAATGGCGTTGAAAGATTTGTGAGTGTAGAGTATTTACGTAGAACTCCAAAATACTGTTGTCATTGAATTTTTTGTTTGTTATTGGGAGGGATTTCATAACAAATAGCCTGAGAGATCTGAGAGATCAGCAACTCCACATATAAATCAACTAAGCGCTATCAGGATCAGTTCGAAATGGTAGGTCTGAACAATATCAGTATCCTCCGTCCTATCTTGAACGTTGCATTTCCAATCAAAAGTTAGCGAGACGGTTGTGGTTTGTATACGTTACGCTACCTAAGAACTATCATTGGCTAATCGTATAGAAACCGTGCTTATGGCATGTGCACGATGGGCAGTCGCCAGAGGCCCCACGATTCTAGGGGACCTTAAATTAAAAAGACTAAAAGATCTCCACGCGCGGAAGAAGTGAAACTATAGATATGAGTGCAAGTCTTATGTTATATTGTTAAAAGTTTTGTGCTGATTAATCTTCACTTTACAGTATCTTTATGTTTTTAAACATTTATTCGTTACAAAGTGAATGTTGAAATTGAAAGTACCAATAAATCTATAGGTTTATTTTTATTGACGGCTTAAATTTTTTTATCCCAGTGGGTAGGCAGAGGCCGCAGTGCACTGCTTTGCTCAGGGCCTACAATGCTGTTAAGACGGCACTGTATAGAAATAATTCTCTCTGCAGAACCTAAAATATAGACAAACCGGCGCTACAGAAGAAAGCCTTTAAAAGACGCGATAAGTTTCTAAGTCATTGTCATCTTTTCATCGTCCGATAATGGAAGAAGAGAAGGCCACGGAATTTGAGTTAAAAACGCCTTCGATGCCAACTGGCAATATTCGCGCACCTGACTCCCAAGCGAAGGCGCACGTCACGGCGACGCTTTCTGCCTCACTCAGTCTGTCTCCTTGTATCTCTGGTTATCCGTCTGTCATCCTCCTTTCTGGCGCCCGAAGACGTCAAAAGAAATGTTCAGTCGATGCCCTCCGCCACTCCTTTCGTGCCTGTCGTTGCCCTTCCCCTTCGACGGGGGGATCTCGATGGGCTGTTCGAGGGTAATAAACGGATCTCTATCCCGCGCTTAGGCCGTTATTAAATCGTGTAAATTGCGCCGAGGCACTTCGACGCAAATAAAGTAGCACGCGAGAACGCTGTCGGAGGCCTCATTGAAATCATCAAAGACCACCGATCGAACGGTCGCCACGTCGATTTCCCTCAACACCTGATCCACACGCCTCTCTCTCCTTCTTCCTCTCCTTCCCCCTCTGTCTCCTTCCCACCGTCCCTCTGTCTCTATCCCTCTCTCCCATCCTCCTCCGTTCTCCCGCTGCAGGTCCTGACCGCCATCGTCGTTGCAGTATACCGTCGTTGCACGAAGCGCGGACACTTCCACGCCTAATTAATCTGATAGCGATTGAAACCACCTCCCTCTCGCACAGACAAAAACTATTCACGCACTTTCCTTCCCTCCTTCCCTCCTTCCCTCCTTGCCTCATCACTTTCTGATCATTCGCCGTTTGATAGATGACGTCTCGGCTATTACTGCAGGTGCCCGCGCGACCAATCGCGCTTCCGCAGATGATGCTTCGCTGACCGAGAGGTGTCTCTGCCGTCGCCGACCCAGCCATCCGCGGGTAATCTGTCTGAAAGTGTGCGCCACGCATCGATTTAGTCTCGTCTGCAGTCATTAACCTCGGCTTAATTGCCTCAAAGTCTTAATTAATAGGCTTGCTGGCGGAACGAGCGGAGTTCTTTCTGCCAGGACTTGATGTTCGTAAGTGCGTAAGTCGACGTAATCTCATTGTCTGTTTGTGTGTCTGTCTGTGTCTGTCTGTCT
This sequence comes from Allolobophora icterica, assembly GCA_963556255.1. Taxonomy (NCBI): domain Eukaryota; kingdom Metazoa; phylum Annelida; class Clitellata; order Crassiclitellata; family Lumbricidae; genus Allolobophora; species Allolobophora icterica. The sequence goes on along the minus strand of OY744614.1, from coordinate 33,887,348 downwards.
GTCTGTCTGTCTATCTGAGATAGACAGACAGACAGACTATCTGTTTCTCCCTCTAAAGATCGTGCGTCGATGTTGAGTGATCCTTTCGAAATCTGTTCCGTTCAAATCAACTCAAAGACCATTTTTATTTTGAGAAACCAATCACGTGAACATTTGTAATAAGTACGGTCAATGTACAAAGTGATGATTCCTGTTCTGTTCTATGTTTAAAGTGTAGCCTACATAATGCGGAACCTACTCCTTCACAAACTTTGCAGCAATAATGTGAACTGCAGACATCTCGTAACTACCTTATTTAGTCTGGTATACATATACTATAACATGGTAGTTTGTCAATAAATAGCATAGTTGTTAAAAACGATAGAAACTAAATAAAAAACGGAAAAAAACGTCGTTTTTTTCAAAAAAATAAAAAACGGAAAAAAACGGGAAAAAACGACAAAAGAAAATAATTTGACTTTCTCGCATCTTGTAGGCCCTACTGCAATTTAAAATTAAAAACCTTGTTTACAGAATTTAATCAGCAAATAACACAACTTTATTAGTAAACACTAAATAACATAATTCTACAACAATTATTTTATTTCTTAGAGGT
>OY744614.1:33864253-33884253 GCA_963556255.1 Allolobophora icterica | reverse complement strand
AGGACAAGAACAACAAGAGCAAGAAGAAGACGAAGAACAAGAAACACAAGAAGAACAAGAAGAACAAGAACAAAAAGAAAAACATCAATAAGAACAACAAGAACAGGAAGCGAGTGGAGCAATGGATCCTGATCAATGAATGCGTCGTTATAATTTTTAACGTTGCTCGAGGATTAATGAGAACGACAATATGTCATCTGCCCACCAGGAGACTTAGATATCACTTACTTCGTTGGCTGATAAGCCTATAATTTGTGGAGAGAGACGGAAGGTGACAGAGAGACAGATGCAGAGAGAACAGAGACAGAGAGAGACAGATACAGAGAGAGACAGAAACAGAGCGAGACAGAAACAGACAGACAGAGAGACAGATAGAGAGAGAGAGACAGATACAGAGAGATACAGATACAGAGAAAGACAGAGACATATACAGAGAGAGAGAGACAGATAAAGAGAGAGACAGATACAGATACAGAGACAGACAGAGGCAGACACAGAGACACAGACAGAGAGAAAGACAGAGAGAAAGACAGAGAGAGTTTGTGTGTGTGTATGTGTATGTATGTTAAGACATTTAATATAGCCCCTTTTAGACAAACAACATAGGGAAAGACAAACAGACATGTAGGCATAAATACACACATGCATGCATGCATACATACAAACATACGAACGTACATACACATGTATGCATACATACGTACATACATACCCATACATACAAACATACAGACAAGCAGAGACATAGAGACAGACAGACAGGCAGACAGAATCCCACTGGTAAAGTAAACTTTGCATTGTAACTCCTTGCTTTCTATATGCGTCATCTTTCTCAACAACGTAATCATTTTCACATCTTTTAGGAATAAGTGACCACAATATAGTCATCACTGAAAGCGTCATGTCGTGTCTGAATTCGTGTCCACAGCTGCCTGCAGTGCGTCCTGCGAGACATTGATGTGCTTTGAAAGCAGACAATGCCAACAAGCAGACTTTAATCTTGCACTGCATGCGTATAGAATGCCTCGTAAAAGACCGCGCCAGTCTCCAATGTGTAGTTTAAATGAAAGACAGTGATGTGTTCTGAGAAAAGGCTCCTTTATGTCTTCGATCAGCGCATTAGAAGTAACGCTGTTGGAAGTGTGTGCATGGGATATACCGATATGCGATGGTTGCACATATATGGGAGTAATTTCCTTGCAGGCAATCGGCATGATACCTGTACTAATAATCAACGTTCCAGGCACGCCATGGTTCTTGCCTCACAGAGTCATCAAGATGAAAATTTTTTGAAAAATTAACTATTTTGGGGTGAATTCCATATTTGACTCAAGTGGTAAATGTATGCCAGTTGTCAATAATCTGTGGAATTTAAACTTTAGGAATTTTATATATACATCATTCTTAATGTTACAATTATATTACACTAATAGCATTTCCATTTCACTGTTTTTACACATGTAGGCCTATTGGCCCTATACTTTATACTAACATCCAATAATCTGTTGAAGTCTTCATTACTAAACTGTTGCCTGATATTAATCAATTGTTGTAATTGTCTTTGTGGTGCTGTGTGATCCCATCGCGTCTGTGTCGACGGGAACTTGCAATAAAGGAATATCTGATTGATTTGAGATGATTTACTATTCGTTTTGAGATCGGAATCGATGATATACAACCAATGTCATATATATATATATATAGGTCTGCCATGGTGCAGCATCAATATCATTACGCAGTATCAGTGATCAATACAATAGGTCGACTCAGCCTTCCACTCCCTAGGGGGCAGTTATAAAATGAGCGGGCGCCTAACAGGCTGCCAAGACGTGTGTTCAATAAGATCTTGATAATTGTGCCGACATGTTTCAATGCAACTTACTGCGGTTTGTCAGTGAGCTTGTGAGTAAACACGAATATATTATTAAATTTTTTCATTGTTACTTCAATACACAGCTTCACTGTTACACTGTGAGTGATTCAGAGTCATTCAGTAGGTGGCGTAACTGAGATGATGACGCATTCTCCAGATGGCGCATGAAGCACAAGCAAGCCTCCTCGTCATTATTCTTCATGTACATACTGCATACCAACAACACAGATACAGTTTGTGTCAGCGTCATTTCTTGTATACATGAACAAGGATAAAATCGCATCCGAATGCAAATGACCTTATTTTATATAGCGCCAGTGTTGGCCTACTTGACGCAGCTTCTGTGTGGCGTTGAAGATTTCAGAGAATCGCATTAGTCCTACACTTACAACGATTCTACATGCAGAACCAAAAAGCGGTTCCGTTGCTTAAATTTGAAACTAGTTTGGCATCAAAATATAATTCTGAAACTAATTTCAATCGGAAATTGCCTAACCCGATTACAACCGCAAAACCAAACACCTGTCAACATCGTATCTGTGACATTTTCTAAGATATAGATGAAGTTCTTTATAGTCGTACTAATGCTTTCGTTAAATGAACTAGATTTCAGTACGCCACAACGTCTTTTTAATCCATCCGAGAAGTCTTGCATCGCTCGTAAGTCATTAGCATCGCTCAGCCAAGGTCCCTCTGGCGATTACAAATCTAGTAAATAGCACCATAAACGAATACTTGAAATAATTATCGCGCTACCGAGAACAGTCGCTGGGGGGCATGACTGTTAAATGGTGCCTGAAATAATTATAAACGGATAGAAGGGTGGCCATTAGAATCTCGCTTGATGAAATGAGCGTCATAATTGCAGCCCACATAGAATGTGTGCATACATGTATGTATGTATGAATGCATGTATATATGTATGTATGTAGATTTTTAAGTATACATGCATGCATGTATGTATGTATGTATGTATGTACCTTGTATGTGTATATAATTATATTTGTATGTGGGTAGAGGTAATTATGTATGTGTGTACGTAGATATTATTGATTGATCGATTGATTGATTGATTGATTGATTGATTGATTGATTGATTGATTGATTGATTGATTGATTGATTGATGTATGCATGTATGTACGTAAGTATTCATGTATCTATGTATGTAGGTATGTATGCATATATGTATGTACGTATGTATGTAAGTGTGTATGTATCTATATATACATGTATGTATGTACATTGTATGTATGCATATATATGTAGGTATGCATGTAAGTATATATGTATGTATGGATGTATGTATGTATGCACGACGACTGTACGTATGCGTGCATGTATGCATGTTTGTTTGTATGCATGATACTTAATTTTCCGCCTTTAAGTATGTCACAAAGCACAGCTACTTACTGTATACGATGCCTTTAAGAGTGAACATGGCGATATATCGGGAGTGCTATGCCAAACGCACCCGACCGTTACGGTTGAGTTATGCCTAGCACTCCCGTTACGGTCTATTGCTTTACTTCTACTCAAGCAGCTAATAATATTTTATAATCGTCATTACCGTCTAGTGTTTAACGACATCTTGTGTCTGCCAGGGCCGTGAACTTGGACCTACTTCTGTTGGCCGGGAACAATCTAGACTGCTTAACAAATACTCCATACATAAAAATATTTATATATAAACAAGCATGTAAATAAATGTATATAAATGTATGTACATGTAACTAAAAATTGTATCACTCGAAAGCGTAATTGGACAACGAGACAAATCAAATCAAATCAAATTTATTCCTGCAACCAATCAAGCTGAACGAAAGATAGACAACCATAGATAGATGAAGGAATGGACACACACACACACACACACACACACACACACACACACACACACACACACACACACACACACACACACACACACACACACACACACACACACACACACACACACACACACACACACAGATAGACAGACAGACAGACAGAGATGGAAAGATAGAGACATAGATAGAGTGACAGACAGAAAAAGCAAAGAGAAAGGAACACGAAATGAAGGAAGAGAAACAGAAAGACTGAGTTGTCGACTAACCCTCGGCGTCGTAATCATGACGTTTTTATGACGTCAGAGGTTTTGAGACGGCAAGAGGAGCGATCGGACACCGGAATTAGAACGGGTTGAGTTACTTTCAAGGGGATCTAAGAATGATCGTCAGGTTTATTATCCACATAAACATTATCGCCACTATAGCCGGCCATGCACTGCCCGTAAGTGTACACATATGTGTGTGTGTGTATATATATATATATATATATTTATATATATATATATATTTATATATTATATATATGTATGTGTGGACAGTCGTATACTGCATATACATTCAGTATATGAAAGTATATATGCACACATATAAACCGAGTGATTCAAAAGGTTTATTACCTAATCGGAGATCGCCGCTGCCAAGTGAATATTCACTCTTAAAAGAAACGCATAATTTATAAGATCATGCAAGAAAGACAATGTGTAGATAGCTGGACTACACTGTAGAACGCACATATGTATAGTTATAATCTGACGGCTGTAAATTTGCTCAGCGTGGCGTTCAACCAGAAGTGTCTGGCAGTCGATTCGTCCACTTTGAATGTGCTCTGGTCTCGGTGACTCGTGACTCAGCGCTCGTGAGTAACCTCGCGCTCTGCGTTCGCTTTAGAGCAGCGCTTTAGAAATTTGGAGTTTACGATTACGATTACTTTTGTCTATGAAGGGCGACAACATGTGTCAGCTGATAGTAGACATTGCTCCTTAAGAGTGTGGGCAATGATGTCGTCCTATAAGCTTTACCAATATCCGGACCAATATGAAGCCGTCACGCGCGCAGGATCAGCAAAGGGATATGGTTTCGGAGTGCCCTTTATTGCTTTTCCGAGATAATGCTGATCAACCAGCGAAGAAGGACCAAGGTCGTCTCCTTTGTTTAAAACGATAGCTACTAAATATATCTAGGGTAATATCAGACTCGGTAGCGGATTGATTAGAGCATCTCCCTGAGAGAGTAATGCGTATAGAACATTTAATAAGCCCTTCGCCCATAATAGCTCAGCGCCATCGATGCATAGTCGCAAAATCGTGGACTCAATAATTATTCTGTCCAAAGCGCTGCTGTGTAAAGCTATAGCGCAGAGCACAATGCAGCTTATATATTTATTTATATATAGCTTGTGTAATTTGGCCATTGGAAGGAAAGAGGAAAACATAGACGGTTGCTTCTCGACTGGATGATGGTGGATGCAGTGATTATAGTTAACTAAAAAGTTGCGAACTTTTAGTTTAAGTAAAAATTATAGTTAAGGATGAAGTTTAACTAAAAATAAATAGTTTAGTTAAAACCATAGTTTAACTACAAAATTTTAGTTGCTAAGTAAAGTTTAACTAAAAAATCAGCAATACGCAACTATTTTCCGCAATGAACATTGAACACTGTCAACAATTATTCAACGCGAAACTTATTGATTAACACTGCATGGTTTTAGCATTAACAGCCTGTGTTTTCAAATTCATACACTACTTGCAGTATACGCCTGTTACTGTATGCTAGAACAGTATACATTGCATGGTTTGAAGGTGAAATTGTCATTGATGCTCTGCATTATTACAGTTCACTTAACCTCTGCTATTGTAAAAATGTTTGTGGTAAAAAGTTGGGAAAAAGTTGGAAAAAGTTTCACTACTTTTTTTTAGTTTAGTTAACTAATTTCCAATATCAGTTGCCAACTTTAGTTAAACTAATTTTTTTAGTTGGAAAATAGTTTTAGCTTAACTAAAGAAAAATAGTTTAGTGCCCATCACTGGGTGGATGGATATAGTATGAGAATAACTGAATGAGAATAATAATAATCGTGTCTATTCACAAGCTCACCGACAAACAGCAGTAAGTTATATGGAAACATTGAAACATGACGGTACAATAATTATCAAGATCTTATTGAACACACGTCTTGCCAGCCTGTTAGTCGCCCGCTCATTTTAATACTGCTCCGTTTAGGGAGTGGAAGGCTGAGTCGGATCTTACGTTCTTCATGCAAGAGTATTGCCATTCATCTATAGTCCCCTCCCCAGCCTCGAGAGGAGTTGCGTCATCGGACGTTTGAACCTGCCCAAGGTCAGGGAACTTGAACCGAGAAGACCTCCCGAACAGTTCATTCGGACGCCGAGTTCATAACCTAGGGACAGCATTCTGGCAGAACAGGGACCTCAGAATGGATCCTCGCCCCCATTTCCTCCGGCCCTCGCTCTGTATATAAAGGAGAAAGATTCATATGTACGCCGGAAATTCGCAGCACAACGGATTTGTCAACCTTCAACTTTATCTGATAAAAGGGAGTCCGCCGCAGATCACAGATCATTTCCAAGAGGATCTGCCGTTGCTACACGACTAAGCCCACTTATACGGCGTTTCCATAGCACCCGTGACATACGTAATCATGAAAACCGTGACGAAAGACTCATCCATCGATCCATCTAACCATTCATCTATCCATCTATCCATCGATTCATCTTTACATCTGCTATAATAGCCAGTTACCCATCCATCCATCCGACTATATTTCTTCTTCCAGCATCCTTCCTACCTACTCCCATAAAACAAAGCGAGGGCGAGAACCAGAAGCGGACGAAACGACAAACAGACAGACAGACAGACAGACAGACAGACAGACAGACAGAGAAATCCAGGGAGCCCATGTACATTGCGTGAAGCAAACCTGTTCCCACGTGCATTGAAGTCCTTTGTTATACGTCTTCCGAAATAACCTCAGCAAATGACTCAATCACAAAAAGCAAGAGGTCTTCATTATTACGCTAACAGGAAGCGAATGAGATTCGATTATCTTGCGTGACGCAACGGCACTCAGCCATCAGACCGTCAATTGTGACGTCGTATTATAGACGCTGGTTCCCTAAGATACGCAACCCAGTGCAGCTGGTTCCCCGCAATGCACGCCCGACGTCATTTTCGTTGATCTTCTGAACGGAGCTGGAAGTTAGCAGAGTGATTGGATTGAGGATCATTGTTGAGCGATTCCTTTTGAACACGATATATTTTGTGCCGCATTCGTAGTTTGTTCCCGTCAGTTTAATTAAATCAGCGCCAAGAGAACCTATTTTATAGAGCGCTTTTAGTTGACAACTTCCACAAATATTTGCAAGTCTAACCGAATCAACGCAACACATTTGCATTATATCCACATGCATTCTTTACACGTGATCACGTGACATATAAGAACTCATATAGCGCCTTTACCGAGTTGATGTTAGGTATTCAGTGTGCGACGACAGTTAAGATTTATATAGCAGCAAGTTATATTGTTAAGAAATTTGAATGTTTTATGTGATAAATGACATTATGGAAAGAATTAAACATGAATCAAAGGAAAAATTACGTGGGTGATTTTTTTTAGAGAGATGCCACGTTAGCCAGTGCTGGATTTAGACTTGGTGATGCCCTAAGCTACATAAAGCTCGGAGGCCCCTTGTTAAAAATTAAACCGGAAGGTATCATAAAACTTTAAAACCATATACATATATATGGGTTTGTGATTCCCCTTAATGCTAGGTTAAAAACAGTTCTGTTTAGTCGTGCTGAAGTCGGGGCGCCTCTGATAGCCCTTGAAGAGGCGCTATATAAATGTCTTAATGAATGAATGAAGATATGCCCTTTAATTATTTAATAGCAAGGCATTCAAATTGAAAAATTCAAAATATTTTCAAATGAATGCATTTACTCAAGGGAGATGAAATTTGCTACATAAGCCGTTTAAAAAGGTTCTAGATAATATATATATATATATATATATATATATATACATAAATTTTTTAAAAGCCCCAAAATTATGAATTTTTGTAGAGGCCCCTGCGGATTGTGAGGCCCTATAGCTGTAGCTTTTTTTTAGCTTATGGCTAAATCCGGTACTGACGTTAGTTGAACTTAGTTCACATTATAATACATGAGCAGCCTTAGGCAGTCAAGTAAAATGTAGAATGAGAAGGACTTTTTCTGACAATATAGTGTGTAGCGTATATATGGCAGAACAGTACATACACACGTGTGTATATATTTTACATTTCTGTTTATACACGCGCAAGAAAGAAGTAAGATGTGGAGGAATTAAGAGCAAAGGAGGAGAAGGAGGAAGAAGAAGAGCAGGAAAGTAAAAAGAAGAGGAGGGTAATCAGTAGAAAAAGCAATAAGGGGTGGAATTCATGTTTGCAGAAGATGTCAATGACGTGAGTGAAGTGCTTGGAAGCCGCAATTTAAAAAGAAATTAGTTTCATGTCACAGTATTCACTATACACTGTGTCCGGAAAAAAGGATCCCTTATAAAATATGAAAATAACGAGTAGATATTCAACAAATTTTTAAAATGTCAAAACTGTTTTAATTCTGACATAATTATCAACAAATTTGTAATTTACAAACGGCTCCCGTTAAAAAAATTATGTCATAATGACGTCGTTAAATTAGAAATTAAAAAAACAAAACTGTCATAAAATGGTGTTAAGCCAAGAAGACAAAATTATTATAACATTTTTAACGGAAAACAAACATCACGGACACTTTGAACACACCTTGTAGTATAACATTATTCAAATATAAAAATAAAAATAAACTAAAATTTATAATTGATAAATAACATTTAAAAATAATAGTGAAATTTTTCAAAGATAATTTTTGGTGTCATCCTTAACACTTTAATTTTGATGCAAATCACGTCAATGTTATATTTTAATCAGTTCTGGCTAATTATGCCAGGAGTAAAACAGTTTTGGAATTTTGAAAATGAATGAATTTTTTCTAGTTATTTTCATATCACCATAAGGGATCCTTTTTTCCGGACGCAGTGTATATATCACTTTGTTGGGATTTTTACTGTTTTAATATGCTTCGTATAAAAAATACACCGCATACCTACTTAATACCGTCCATGACTATATAAAATATATGCTTGAAAAAATGCTGTAGACACAGTAAGGGCTTCGTCGCTTGTATGAAGCTTTGTTTGCTGAAGAAGAAGCGCCGCTACGAATGGTAACTGGATCGATGTGGTGGAGGGTTGTGGGCCTGGCAATCTGTAGGAGGGCTCGAGGGTCCATCGTGCAGCATGACCCCTGACCCTGCGGACGATGGTTGCTGTCCGTAGACCCCTTCAGGCGATTACGGTCTGGACACACAACACTGGCATTCAGGCGCCTCACTTGTCTGCGGAGTAACGCTGTAGAAATGGTTTTCAATTGAACCGCTGTCTGCCTGGGTGTCCGTCTGCGTGTCGTTGTATCTGTCAACGTGTCTGTCTGCTTGCCTCTGTCCGTGTGTCTGTGTGTGTCTGTATGTCTGGCTGCATCCCTGTTGACGGCGGTGGGCGTTGTAGTTTTGTCGTCGAGCTAAGTCCGTCGCATTGTGTGATCGGTTAATGTTTATGAACGGCGACGAAGATGACATGGTATTTCAATCGAACTGCCAGCCAATCTCTTCAGCAGAAGAAAGAAGAAGAAGACGACGATGAGGAGGAGGATGAGGAGGAAGAAGAAGAAGAAGAACAGAATTAAGAGAAGGAGGAGGTGAAGGAGGAGAAAGAGCAAGAAGAGGAGGAACAAGAAGTAATAGAGGAGGAGGTGGAAGAGGAGGTGGAAGACGAGTAGGAGGAGGAGATGGAAGAAGAAGTAAGGAGAGGAGGGGAAGGAGAAGAGAAGTAAGAGGAAGAGGAGGAAAAGGAGGAGTAGAAAAAGCAAGAAGAGAAAGAGGAAGAAATAATAAGAAGAGGAGGAAGAAGAAAGACGAGAAGGAAGAATAAGAAGAGCAGTAAGAACAGGAGGAATAGGAAGAAGAGGAGTTAGAAGAAGAGGAGGAGGAAGAAGAAGAAGAAGAGCAGGAGTAGTAAGAAGAAAAGGAGGAGAGTCAGTAGAAAGCGCAATAAGAGGTGGGAATAGAGGAGGAGGCAGAGGAGGAGGAGGAGGAGGAGGAGGAAGAGGAGGAAGAGGAGGAAGAGGAGGAGGAAGAGTAGAAAGACGGAGGAGAGACAGCTGAGAAGATCAAAGCCCCTGAGACCGCCGTCGTTCGATCAGTTCTATCCCAATAAATCCATTATCCGTGGCTTTTACGATTCGCCATAAGATTCCCTTGGAATCTTTTCCTGCTACCAGATGTACGGCATTGGACAGACAGCGACGTCCAGCTGCCTGACAAATAATGATCAGTGACCACCAGCGTTCATATGTTCCATCAACATCAGCGCTATATAAATATTTAGTACAGTTATATCTTCTTCAAGTTCTCTCACCTTGGCCAGGTGCAAACATCAACTGGCTCCTCTCCTCTCGATTCCTCCTTCAGTTTACTGTTTCTTTTCACTATCATCCAGTCGAGCAACATCCGTCTAGGTTTTCCTCTTATTCTCTTTCCCTCCATTATTCCCTTCATGATAGTTAGCAGTATGGACTTGCCCTCAGTAGTGTGACCAATCCACTAACTCCTCCGTCTCTTAGAGTAACCACGCGACCTCTTCCACCTTATACAGCACCTCTTCGTTTTAACCTTTTCCATCCTGCGCCACTCCTAAAACGTAAAAGCTTTTAATGTCCAATTTGATAGTCCGTGCTTCGGATCCATACAGCACCAAACTCCGTATCATTGTTTAAACCAAACTTCTCTTTAGGTTCTCTTCAGTCATTGTATTATATTGTATTTCAGAACTTGTAAAGCGCCTCTACCCAGTGCCCACCAATCAGAGGCGCTCCCAGTGCGAAAAGTCCCCGAGAATAAAGGAAAGTTTTAAGGCAGCGTAAAAATGTGGCCGGACCACCAGATATTAGGGCAGTACGGAACAAAGGGGAGCTGGTTTTATATATATATATATATATATATATATATATATATATATTGGAAGTTATTGGAAGATATATATATACTAGCTGTAACGATTATTATTGCAGTGATAACAATTAAGCTTACTTCCCCGTTATATTGTGACGTCATATTATAGGCCTATAGCCGTCGTCAAGACAGCGTAACACAGCTAAACAGCTAGTCTGCTGGCCTATAATAGCCGTCGCCAAGGCGGTAGTATTGTGACGTCACAATAGTGTTTGTTACGGAACAGAGAGACAGACAGACAGCAGACGTACAGAGGTTATTATGTTGTTTAATAGTTATTGGAAGATATATATATACTAGCTGTAACCCGTGAAAAATCACGGTATATAAAAAACAATTATTATTGCAGTGATAACAATAACGTCATATTATAGGCCTATAGCCGTCGTCAAGACAACCGTCGCCAAGGCGGCAGTATAGTGACGTCACAATAGTGTTTGTTACGGGACGGACAGACAGACAGACAGACGTACAACGGTTATTATGTTGTTTAATAAACATATATACATATATATATACCAATAACTGTGAAAACTCAGGCCTGAATTTTAGGCACTATGACTTGCCAACTGCACCGGTATTGTTTGCCGAGTGGCAATAAGGATGTCGATGCCGCTAATATGTTCGAAACCGGAGCTTTCAAGTCCGGATGCAATCTACCAGTTTTTATGAGGCACTGTAACTTTGAGGTGCGGCGACATTTTAACCGTATGTGTTGCTAAAGTAAAAGTTGCAACGACGAAGATGAGGACGACAACAACAGCAAAACAACGACATAAGATCTGTACGAAAGATGGCGTTAATTCGCGGAAGTTTTAATTGCTTATGATCCGAAATTCTAGGATAAGGAACAGAATATCCTGGCAACAAAATCGCAATTTTACAATCATATTCATCTAGCCTCTGTCTCTGTCTCCCTCTCTATTCCCTGTCTGTGTCTCTCTGTGTCTCTCTGTGTCTCTCTCTCTCTGTTCCTCTCTCTGTTTCTTTCCATGATTCTGTCCCTCTCTCTGCCCTGTCTTTTTGTCTCTCTCTGTCCCTCTCTGTTTCTCTCCAGTTTCTGTCCCTATCTTTGTCCTCTTGTTGTCTCTCTCTCTCTCTCTCTCTCTCTCTCTCTCTCTCTCTCTCTCTCTCTCTGTTCCTCTCTCTGTTTCTTTCCCTGTCTCTGCCCCTGTCTATCTCTCTGTCTCTCTCTGTTTCTCTTTCTATCCCTCTCTCTGTTTCTGTCTTTGTTTATGTCCCTATCCCTTCCCTGTCTCTGTCCTTCTATCTGTGTCTGTCTCTGTCCCTACTTCTTCCTTTGTGTCTCCCTCGTGCAGTCATGGCCTCTGCATTGTCTCTGACTTAGTCATCTTAGTTGTTCTTGTTGTTTTTCCTCCATTGCTCACTAGTTACGAATCCTTTAAATTGCAATTACTTAATCGATAATAATAATTTGTATATTCTCGTCTTTAAGAGAACCAAGTCTAAGGTCAAAATAATTATTACGCGATATAATTATTACGTAACATAATAACTACGTAATTTATTATGTAATATGATTATTACGCAATATAAATATAATCATTACGCAATACAATTATTCACCTTGTCACCTTGTACTGTCAACTCCTGGAGCTCTATAGCGACCGCCATGACACACATTCTCCATTGCTTCCTATTCGAAGTCAGTTCCCTTAGTGCTTCCAGATTCATGCCAGTTACATCGTGAATCTCATCCATCCATTTCTTCCTTGGTCGACCCCGTCTTTTTTTCCCCTCACCACAAGCCAACATCAATTCCTTTTCTAGCCCATCAGATCGCATAACATGACCAAAGAATCCAAGCTTCAATCTTGTCGCTTTTTGTTTTAATGACTCTTCATTCTCGACACCAATCTCCACTCGTATTGATTCGTTCGTCCTTTTCTCTGTCCATGATATTCTCAACATCTTTCTCCATATCCACATTTCACATGCGTTGACCTTTTTCTCCATGTTCTTTGTCATTGTCCAAGACTCACACCCATACAGAACCGTTGGAAAGACTAGGGCTCTCACGAGCCTTTTTTTGTATCTATGCTCACATGCCTGTCCTTCCATATCTTTTCCAGTCCAATCATTGCAGCTTTCCCAATCGCAATCCTTCGTTTTATTTCTGTATCACATTTTCCTTCTTTTCAACCAATGATCCCAGGAAAGTGAAGCTTTCTACCACCTCTATTTCTTCTCCGTCAATCTCAAAAGTATCCAATTCTGCTGTTGTCATGACTTTTGTCTTCTTTATGTTGAAGTATAAGCCAGCTTTTTCACTTTCTCTCCTTACCCTTCTTATTAATTCTATCAGCTCATCTTTTCTTTTTGCCATTAGTGTTGTATCATCCGCATATCTAAGATTGTTCAATGTCCTACACGCAATTTTTACTCCCTCTTTTGCCCCTTCCATTTCCGCCATTCTCATTATTCTTTCCGCATATAAGTTAAACAGGAATGGAGACAAAATGCATCCCTGTCTCACCCCTTTCTTGATATTGAATTGATCAGTGTCTCCGTATTCTGTTCTTATCACCGCTATCTGATCTTCATATAGTCCCCTTAATAGCCATATCAAGTGTTTCGGAATTCCCATCTCAAGTAGGGTTTCCACATTAAATCGTGGTTAATGCAGTCAAATGCCTTACTATAATCAATGAAGCAGATGTGCACCTCTTGTCCATACTCCCTTTGCCGTTCCATTATCCACCTTAGGTTGGCAATATGGTCTCTAGTTCCTCGAGATTTCCTGAAACCAGCCTGGTTCACTTATTATGTACAATTATTATGTAATATAATTATTACGCAATATAATTATTACGCAATATAATTATTACGTAACATGCGTAAACGCTGCATTGACCGATTTTAGAAATCAAAATTTGCCTGGGTCCAAAGAATGGTTGGGCTCCTTTAGTCCCTTCTCAAAATATTGCCCAAGGCCTGTCTTTGATTGACATCCCTCAAACAAACTAACGATGCTTCCAATAGTTGCTTCTAGCATGAGCAGCAGCAACACCGAACGGGAAGCGGCGTTCGTGTTTTCACTGTTCCGCTTGAGTGGCGCTGACATCGGCCGAGCCACGGGTCAGTGGCGCGTGACAGAGTTGCAAAAAAAGCCATCGCTAGAGTGCAGCAGCAGCAGCAGCGAAATCTTGTTATGATCTCAGAGTGTGTTGCGGCATGCGGTGGAAACTAAGTTGCCGTCGACCGCCATATAAATAACAATAATTGACGGCCAGCAATAGTATATTTGTGGGAATTTATGGCGTCTGTTTTTTGGAGGGGGTGTGCGACAGTGCAGTGGTCTTGCTGAACTGTCAACTGAGAACTCGGGGTTCAAGTCCCCGCCAGGGCAAATTTTTTTAAGATGTCGGTTCCACCTGCACCCCCTAGCCAACTCGGCTGTAATGAGTACACTGACCGTACACTGACGGCGGGAGACTCAGACGGCGAGACAGCGAGGCTCAGACGGCGAGACAGAGGACTGGCCACCCGCTCTCAGATGCCGAGGCTAAGAAAATGAAGTCGATAGCACTTCACACCATTGGCTGTCTCTCGGGGTTTGCTCAAGGGACCGCTCTTCTTCCTCTTATTCTTATTGTTCTTCTTCTTCTTCCTCCTCCTCCTCCGCCTCCTACTCGTCCTCTTCCTGGTCCTCTTCTTTCTCCTCCTCCTCCTCCTCTTCTTCTTCTTCTTCGTCTCCTTCTTCTTCAATGGTGTATGTTACTCCATACTTGGTCTTATGGCCTCAAGGTTAAACTCCGGTGGCCCTCAACTAACTCATCGTTCTCCGAATGAAAGAAATAAGAAGAGGCTAATACGGGTAATGCCTTCTGAGCAAGCCTCCTGAGTCAGCCCGTCCTTAACATCCGACACTCGGTCGCTTCCGGATCTAAATCCAATCAGAGGAAGAGGAAGAAGATGACCATCTTAGAAAAATTCCCGATTCGAAGTCGTTCCTACGATTGAAAAGGTTATGGCTTGATATTTTTTCAATAGAATATGAAAGCAAATCTTTGACAGAGGAAATCCAATACACCTGAAGAATTGACATCGACAAAACTGAACAATTCTCTCGATCAAAGGCACACACAATGTATAGACGTGACTGGCCTCGCTTGACGAATCAATAGCCCTCCTCCTAACATATATCAACGACTTTCTTCTCTTTAAATAATCGAATGAAAACAAGGAATGTGTAACTGTTAAATCTCAATACAGCAAAACACAAAGTAGGCCTATCAGTGCCTGAAATACTCAGAAATGTCAACTGCTCACTCTTCCTCCTCAAACTCTACTTGAACTGGTAAGTAAAATTTCAGGTATAAGAATGAAATCGTGCGTATAATTGGCTGGACCTAATCTCTCAAAAATTCGTACTAGTCACTGCACACTTGGCAAGTCAACTGCGCACTTCGACAATGTCAACCGCACACTTTGTGTCAGTAAACACACTATTTTAGGCCCTGCCTAAAGTAGTTGTAAATAAATCGAAGTTTAGAACAAATAAGTGAATCCAAGATAAGTTCTTGGCGATAACATGCTGATCAAGGCAGACCAGAGAATCAATTGTCTTTCGAAAATGACATCGATCCTTGACGCTCAGCATTGTCACTTTGTTGCTTGTTTGTTAATACGACGTCCTTTCAGAGGGACTCCTATCATGTGGGTCGATTGTATCCAACACACAGCGACCGATAACGTAGTCTCCTGAAATCAGAATTATGAATAGTCTGTGGAGACCGGATTTCATTTAATAAAAATAATAATGATAATTTTCTTTATTAATTAAAACTGACAAGTAGGCAGTAAGTTTACATTGAAACACGAATTAAAGTACAATCAACCTTGCACAGACAGACAGACAGGCAGACAGACAAACAGACAGGCAGACAGACAAACAGACAGACAGACAGACGAACAGACAGACAGACGGAGACACAGACAGAAACACGGACACACACAGACAGACAGATAAACAGACAGACAGACAAATACACAGACAGACAGACGGAGACACAGACAGACACACGGACATACATACACAGAGACACACACATATACCAACAATTCCGTTGTGTCGATCTTATCGATTATGACGACCTTCGAAGCCAATAACTACCGGATGTTGTTTCTAGCGATTGCTCCCCTCCGTCATCAGCCTTTCAATCACCGGCTGTTCTCTGAACATGCAGGGCTCTTCGACGCCACCTGGCACTGGCCTCTTAAGTCCTCCACACGTACTCTCCGTCCGCTCATTTATTCTATTTCGGGAATAGCGTCCTATAGTCAATCCTCCTCCTCTTCTTCCTCTTCCTCCTCCTCTTCCTCTTCTTCCTCCTCTCTCCTCTTCATCCTCCTCTTCTTCCTCCTCTCCCTTCTTCTGTTCCTCCTCCTCCTCTTCCTCCTCTTCTTCATCCTCTCCCTCCTCCTCTCCCTCCTCTTCTTCTTCCTCCTCCTCCTCCTCGTCTTCCTCGCCTTCTCTTCTTCCTCCTCTTCTTCCTCTTCCTCCTCCTCTTCCTCTTCTTCTTTCTCCTCCGCTTCCTCCTCCTCTTCCTCCTCTCTCTCCTCTTCCTCCTCCTCTTCTTCCTCCTCTCCCTTCTTCTGTTCCTCCTCCTCTTCTTTATCCTCTCCCTCCTCCTCTCCCTCCTCTTCTTCCTCCTCCTCCACCTCCTCGTCTTCCTCCTCCTCCTTCTCTTCTTCCTCCTCTTCTTCCTCCTCTCCCTCCTCTTCTTCCACCTCTTCTTCCTCCTCTCCCTCCTCTCCCTCCTCTTCTTCCACCTCTCCTCTTCCTCCTCATCGCTTCCTACCCTACTTCCACTTCCTGAGAGGTTGAACCTCTCCTCGAGTTGAATCCCGCTTCCCCTTGCCTTTACCATGTTCTCTTCCATTTCTTATTCCAACCACTCTTTACCTCTATACTTCTTCAATAATTTATTCTCTTTCTTTTCTTTTCGCTCCTCTTCCTCCTACTCCTCACACTCATGTTGGCCTTAATCCTCCTTCTGCTCCTCTCACTCCTCCTCCTATTCTTCCTCCTCCTACTCACTTCGTTCGTCTTACTCCTCTTCGTCATCTTGTTCGTATTACCAATCCTCCTCCTTCTCCTCTTTTGTTCTCCTTGTGTTGCTCATACTTATCCTCCTCCTTCTGTCCATCTTATTCCCCTCCTATTTCTTCTTCTCCTCTTCCTCCCCACTTTGTTCGTCCTGCTCCTCCTTCTTTTATTCATCCTGTTCGTCTTTACACTCCTCCTCCATTTCCTCCTTCTCTTCCTCCTTTCCTCCTCTTTCCATCC
Organism: Allolobophora icterica; assembly: GCA_963556255.1. Taxonomy (NCBI): domain Eukaryota; kingdom Metazoa; phylum Annelida; class Clitellata; order Crassiclitellata; family Lumbricidae; genus Allolobophora; species Allolobophora icterica. The sequence continues at coordinate 33,867,133 of OY744614.1, read as the reverse complement.
TCCTCCTTCTTCTCCTCCTCTTTCTCCTTCCGTCCTTCTTCTTTTCCTCCTCCTTCTCTTTCTCCTTCCCTTCTCCTTGCCTCCTCCTCCTCCTTCCCTCCTCCTCCTCCTCCTCCTTCCCTCCTCTTTCTTCTTATCATTCTTTTCCTTCATCTCTTCCTCATTCTCCTCCTTCCCTCCTTCTCCTTCTCCTTCTCCTCCTCCTCCTTCTTCTTCTCCTTCTTCTCCTCCTTCTCCTCTTCCTCCTCCTTCTTCTCTTCCTCCTCCTCCTCCTCCATCTCTTTCTCTTCCTCATTCTCCTCCTCCTTCTCCTCCTCTTCTTCTCCCTCTCCTCCTTCTCTTCCTGTTCTTCCTTCTCCTCCTCCTCGTTCTCCTCCTCGTTCTCCTCCTTCATTCCTCCTTCTTCTCCTTCTTTTTCTCCTTCTCCTCTTTCCCTCCTCCTTCACTCCTCCTCCTCCTCCTCCTCCTCCTCTTCCTCCTCCTCCTCCTCCTCCTCCTCCTCTTCATCCTCCTCCTCCTCCTCCTCCTCCTCCTCCTCCTCCTCCTGCACGTACTTCTGTTTCTCTACACTCGTAGACCAAGAGACTCTCGACGCTCTCATGCAGTTATTGGCGTTTCTCGATGAAGCGGCGCCTCACTCTCTCGTCTCCATCGACCCATCGACCGCATGACCGACCGATCGGTCGAAGAGGTCTTACTTAGGATCCGAAATACAGGCGCACGTCAACCTCCTCGTCAACCGCGGTTGACGCAACCGATAACAACGTCAACGAGGAATTTCTCCTTCCCGGAAACGACCCGCTCTGTGCGCTTCGCCCGTGACCGCCGCCATCTTCAAATCCCAGAGCGAGGCTCGACAATTCCAAACGAGGCTCAGCGGTAAGGTAAGGAAAATTTAAAACCAAATTGATTTACTTAGATTCTCGGATTTCGTCAATGATTAGATTTCACCAACGGAAACGAAAATGAAATCGATGAAATTGTTTTGAATACGATTCACAGTTGCAAGGTAAACGCATTGTAATCCAATTGTAATGTAACGCCTGCCTACTTAATACTTTGTCTTAGAGCTTCAAAAGCAGCGTTATACCAATTATTTACTGTAATTACAATTGTGACACTGTGTCAAATACACATAAGTTAGATTTCTGCTTCATCTGCGCCCTCCAGGGCCGCCGACAGAAATGTCGGGCCCCTAGGCAGAGCAGTCACGGGCCCCTAGGCAGAGCAGTTATAGGCCTCTAAACTATCTTTAGGCTTTATATAAATATAATATCGCCCGGTCGTACGAAAAAATATTAAAAAAACACAAATTGAAATAATAAAAGTGCGTGTACGACCTACAATATTATATTTATATATATTATATACAACTATGATTTTATTCAGATGCTTGAAGTTTAAACTGATTGTAGTTAAGCGTCAGATAATATATTTAAAAAGGTATAAATCATAAACTTTGTATAACTGAATATAATATTTTTCATAAGTTGATTGCGGTTCCGGCCTGGGCCCCTAAAAAGTCGCCGGGCCCCTGGGCATTTGCCCCTCTGCCCCCTCTCGGCGGGCCTGGCGCCCTCTAGTCAACCCAGCTAAAATGAGTACACTCCACCTTCACTTGAACCTTCACTGATCGTAAACTGAGGGTGGGAAATCAGACGGCAACGAAGATGACTGGTTATGCCCTGACATGCCGAGGCGAAGTAAATGACGTCGCTAACACTTGATGCTCATGGCTGCCTCTCGGAGTTGGCTTAAGGGATTGCTCTTCTCTTCTTCTTCTATTTCTGTTCAGTAGAAATTATTAGTGTAGCCATTTCTAAAACTAAAGCGCCGATATTTAAAACTGTCAGAGGTTGACAGTTGATGGATGATGGGTTGGCTGTGTAAACAATGTTAAACAATTACACTTTCTAATGCAGAAGTTATGGATGATGATGATGACGATGATGATGGTGATGATGGTGATGACTGTGATGACGGTGATGATAATGATGGTGATGATGTCGTGGTGATGATGACGACGACGACGACGACAACGATGATGATGATGATGATGATTACTGGGTTCTCTCTCTCTCTCTGTCTCTCTCTCTCTCTCTCTCTCTCTCTCTCTCTGTCTCTCTCTGTCTCTCTCTCTCTCTCTCTCTCTCTCTCTCTCTCTCTCTCTCTCTCTCTCTCTCTCTCTCTCTCTCTCTCTGTCTCTGTCTGTCTCTCTGTCTCTGTCTCTGTCTCTGTCTCTCTCTCTGTCTCTCTCTGTCTCTCTCTCTCTGTCTCTCTCTGTCTCTCTGTCTGTGTCTGTCTGTCTGTGTCTGTCTGTCTGTCTGTCTGTCTGTCTGTCTGTCTGTCTCTCTCTCTCTCTCTGTCTCTCTCTCTCTCTGTCTCTCTCTCTCTCTCACTGTTGTTCATCGTTTGAAGTCTTTTCTGTTTCCGCGAGGCTCACACGCTGAGAGCGCCTCTGAATAGTTCTCACTGTGACAGGCGCTTCATAAATTCCCAGATTCCATACCATACCATGAAAATGATGATGATGGTTGTGGTGATGATGATTATGAGAGATGATGATGGTGACGCTGATGATGGTGATTATGATGATGATGATGATGATGATGATGATGATGATGATGATGATGATGGTGGTGATGATGTTGATGTTGATGCTGATGACGATGATGATGGTGGTGATGATGTTGATGGTGATGATGATGACAATGGTGATGATGATGATGATGACGATGGTGGTGGTGGTGGTGGTGATGATGATGATGATGATGATCATGACATATGTAGTGGTGATGATGATAGATTAACGACGTCAATAATATTAGTCTTCGGTTGATGCCTTGTGCATTGGACTCCAGCGTCATAGAAGGTGTTAAG
>OY744614.1:33846031-33864053 GCA_963556255.1 Allolobophora icterica | reverse complement strand
TCTTTTCTGTTTCCGCGAGGCTCACACGCTGAGAGCGCCTCTGAATAGTTCTCACTGTGACAGGCGCTTCATAAATTCCCAGATTCCATACCATACCATGAAAATGATGATGATGGTTGTGGTGATGATGATTATGAGAGATGATGATGGTGACGCTGATGATGGTGATTATGATGATGATGATGATGATGATGATGATGATGATGATGATGATGATGGTGGTGATGATGTTGATGTTGATGCTGATGACGATGATGATGGTGGTGATGATGTTGATGGTGATGATGATGACAATGGTGATGATGATGATGATGACGATGGTGGTGGTGGTGGTGGTGATGATGATGATGATGATGATCATGACATATGTAGTGGTGATGATGATAGATTAACGACGTCAATAATATTAGTCTTCGGTTGATGCCTTGTGCATTGGACTCCAGCGTCATAGAAGGTGTTAAGTAATGATAGTTAAATTGAATCGGAGGCACTAACTGACCAACTGTTGTGGCAACGTCGACGGCAATGTCCAAAGAAAAATCTGATTATGAAGCGAGTTAGTTAATTTAACGACGCTGTGTCATAACAAAGATGAATTGCATCGCCCTCCTCCCTTATCCGAGGAAATGAGTCTGGTAAACGTGAGTTTCAGTCACGTTCACCCAGTGCTGTCTTAAGGCATGAGCACGCTGGGCAGTAGCCAGGGACCCCACGATTCTAGGGGCCCCCAGATTAAAAACACCAAAAACTATTAACGTGAGCGTCACCTCCACGCGCGGCAAAAGTAAAACTTCCTAGCTATGTGTGCAAGGCTTTTGTTATATATATTTGTTAATCTTCCCGGCATCTACTCGCTCGCTCAAGACGTTTCTGTTTCCATGGGGCTTCTGCACTGAGTAGTTTATACTGCGAGAGGCGCCTTATAAATTACTAGATACGATACAATACGATATATTGTTCAGACGTTTGTGCTGATTAATCTTCACTTTACGGTTTGTTTCTTTGTGTTTAAACATTCATTTTGTTACAAAGTGAATGTTGAAAGTACCAATAAATCTATAGGTTTAATTTTATTGACCGCTTAAATTTTTATCCCCGTGGGTGGGCAGGGGCCCCCTGCAGTGCATTTCTTTGCCCAGGGCCTACAATGCTCTTCAGACGGCACAGCGTTCACCGACAAGTCCTGACATGCATGAGTTCATGACGACTTGTTTTGTATTTAATGTAATGCATGCATGTCAGAGCCAGAACTACTAAGAAATGTCAACTGAGCACTCCCTCAAACTGTCAAACTGTACTTGAAGTGGTAAGTAAAATGTCATGTATTAGAATAATCGTCTGTAGTTTACTTGAGCTAATCTTTCAAAAATTCATACTGTAGGCCTATATACACGGTAAGCCATTAAAAACGTGTCCCTACATAACTTAACATAATTCATGCAGATAGTCATCAAATTTAATTAAATGTCTAACTAATGACGCTTGATGGTCTATCCAAGTGCTATATAAGTTTTTAAAATAAAAATCTTAACCAGCCTAAACCATCGATATCTATATTTAGGTCTAAATATAGATATCGATGGCCTAAACTATAATTACGTCACGAAAAACCCAGACAAAATGGTGTTTACCGAAGAAGATAAACATTAAACATGTCATAACATTTCCAAGAAAGGATAAAAATTACGGGGCGAAACTTTTTAAAGAAATTTTCAGATGAAGGGTGTACTCGTCGTGGATTAAATGCTCTTCTTTCAAAGATCGATAAAACTTGGTCTTTTCATCATCAACCAGGTAGCGGACCCCGCGAACGGCCAAGAACAATCGACAATGTTGAACAGATTGAATCGCTGGTGCTCAGCCAGGAAGATATCATACGCATAGTACGCACTACGCAGAGACAACTAGTTCGAGAAATAAGAATCATCCAGTTAGGAGAATCGTTAAGAGTGATTTACACTTGCAATATTTAAAGGAACGACGCGCTCAAGAACTAACATGCTAACAAACAAGCAAGATTCCAATGTTCCAGTCAGCTATTGAGGTTGTATCCTGCAAGCCTAGTCAATTTTTAATCTGGTTTACTGATGAAAAACTCTTCACTGTAGCAGCACCCAATGACAATCAGAACAATCGCATTACGTATTCGTCGGTACAAGGAAGAGGGACGTTCCATCAAATCGTCGTTTGCGCACTCCACCAACTTTCAGCAAATCTCTTATGGTATCTGTCGGAGTCTCTGCACTCGGTCGTACGAGCATCCATTTCATCGACCCGGGTTGTAATGCCAATGGACAATATTACCAAGATATTCTACTAATGCAGGGCGTTTTGCCAGACATTCGTATACGATAACAGACTATTTCATCTTTCAGTACGTGCGTGGATGCCAAAGTAGGTCAAATTTGAACATAAACTTTAACTTTCTTAATGCTCAGGAACAACTCTTCTATCTTTACTTTTAAAATTTCTTCGACATTATCTGATATCTGACGAAGTCAAAGTAAACTATATAGGGACACGTTTTTTATGACTCACCGTATAGTACATATTCCAGACAAATGTAAGAAAACACACTATTTTAAGCCCTGATATAACTTCTTTAAACGTCACCTTCCGTCATTCTTCCTCCTTCCTTCCTCCTTTCTATTTTCATCCTACTTCCTTCCTCCTTTCTACCTGCTTCCTGCTTCTATCCTCCTTTCTACCTTCTTCCTCCTTCCATCCTCCTTTCTACCTGCTTCTTCCTTCCTTTTTCCTGCCTTTCTCCTCCATTCCTCCTTTCTACCTTCTTCCTCTTTCCATCCCCCTTCCTCCTTTCTACATCCTTCCTCCTTCCTTCTTTCTTCCTCCTTCCTGCCTCCTTCCTGCCTTCTTCCTCCTTCCGTCCTTCTTTCTGCCTTCTTCCTCCTTCCTTTTTCCTACCTTCTTCCTCATTCATTCCTCCTTTCTACCTTCTTCCTCATTTCATCCTCCTTTCTACCTTCTTCCTCCTTCCATCCTCCTTTCTACCTTCTTCCTCCTTCATTCCTCAGATAACCATATAAGAGCTGCCCCACCCTCCGACGATAGATTCTTCAATTTGAGGGAGAAATTGCAGCAGCAATGCTGAATGCGAAAGCGGATATTAGTAAGATCCGTCAAACATACGTGTCGAGATCAAGCTATTATTTACTATTGTCATATCTGCGCCTCAGTCAAAAGATCCTTTGATCCGAAGGACGACCGGACAAGAGAGATTTATATTAAATGAGAGATTTATATTAAATGAGAGATTTGTATTAAATGAGAGACTTATAATAAGTGAGAGATTTATATTTATAAATTTATAATATGACATTTATAATAAATGAGAGGTTTATAATAAATGAGAGGTTTATAATAAATGACGGTTACGTCATAACTTGCAATATCTTACAATTCTGTAGCCTAATATTACTGTACATGCATACGAGCCACCGGAGTCTATAGCGAATGTACACAACATATTGATTGTGGTGCACGTGCAACCTAGAATGAGGATTTCGTGTGTGATCTAGTGTGATTTGGTCATCACCAACGGGAGTAATCTAAATAATTCGTTTGTCGTTGAGGCGAGAAAATTAGTTTCGTTACCAGGGTGAACGTGACTGCGCATAGACGGTCTACTCACTCTCCTCTATTCGTACAGATTTTCTCTTGAGCCGATTTCGGGTCCGAAGTATAGTTTGGAAGTGTGAATCGATATATTCACTTATGTGTAAAGCCTCGAACTGTGGAGCAAGATAGGAGGACTTAGTGACCAATTAGGCGTAAAGGGTAAGGAATACTTCTACTTGGCAGAGCCGCCTTCCAAGAAATTAGTCGCGGTACGAAATAGGTCTACTCCGTTATCTTCATCAGTTTACTTAATACACAAAATGGTTACCTAATGAAGAACTTTATTCATATAGCGACTCATTCTAGCGTTTACGTCTATAAGGTTACATCTAACTGAAACCGGTTTCCTCCAGTTAAACCTCGCAACTGGCTATTCTGTGAACTGGATTCTATTGCAATATATCCATATAGCGAGTGTCTGTCGGAGGATGCTACGTCACAAACGGTTTCTGTTATATTGTGAAACAGAAACCGTTTGTGACGTCAGTACTGCCGTCTTGACGACGGCGGTCTTGACGACGGCGATAACCAACGATACATATAGGCCTATAAACACTGCCGTCATAAAATGACGTCGTAATATGACGTGCAAATACTCTTGTTGTTATATACGAAAATCGTTAAGAACTTCTGTGGCAGTCTCAACAGTCTGAATCGTAATCATAAACCACAAGTTTCTATTGCGATACTCTAAAGCTAAGCGCAGGGCACCAGCTTATTCACGAGCGCTGCGTCAAGTCAGAGGGGTTGTTGAGAGATGTCCCCAAATGAAGATCTGATCTGAGTCCGGTTGCCAGAGAAAGTGGGATGAGGAGCTGCTGAGGCGGGTTTCATTGAGGACTAAAAAGCGTGGAAGACGGGGATTTGATGCATTAGGTTAGGAACATAACAACCTTCCGTTTCTCTTAACTCTGGTAGTGCTTCCGCCATTTCATGTTTTTGGCGAGAAATAAACCTCCATAGTACGCCGTCAATTTTTAGAAGTATAGGGGGGGCCTATAAAACTGTCTTAAACTTTCCCTATTTCGGTATAGCACTCTTCTGGTAGCCGCCATCATTTCACAACATCGGCACTTTTTAACCTACATTAAACTAACAGACCGTTACAGACGATCAGAACTGACCTCGACTCGTCTAGTAAGCTGTAACAGGTCTCTCATCTGTCAAACAACAACACTGCCATCTTTCGGCGTCGCGTTGTGACAATTATTCGTTTCTGCTCACAAACAAACCGTCCAACTGTGTCTCGCGATGGAAACCTTTTCCACCCCACTCCGAAATTCCCGCCCGATCTTCTACATCATTACAGCCACCCCTGCGTTTGAAATGACTGGTGCCACCATCACGTGACGGGGTGTCAGAAGCTATGACTATATGCAGACGACACTGATAGACCCGACGTCATAAGCCACGCTGGCTCTATGCACTAACAATTAACCCACGATTCCCGTTACGGTCTTCGGGGTAAATTACGGCTATACTCCGCGAAAATAATTACGGCTATACTCCGCGAAAATAGAGGGTGATTTACACGGTATGATAAGAACATTTTCCGCGCTTTAGTAGTCGAAACGTGTCACCGCGTTGTTCGACTTGATTTCCGGCCAAACCAAAGAGATACTATCGTAGAGACCGATAGAGACGCACTAGCAATTCCGCGCGTATACTGCCACCTAACGGTTGGCAGAAATATCGGTCTCTAAAGGCGGCATTACGCAGCGGCGGTTGGTCGTTGAAGCATCATAGGAAAGAGGTGGCTTCAGAGGCAGAGATTGCACTTACTAGACGGGGCGACCGATGAAAACGACGGGCTACTGGGCCAGTGAGAAAGGAACGGTAGGCAATAATTTCGCTCGTCTTCTTAAACATGCATGCATTTCGTTTGTGGAATTTAAGATGTGGCCTAGTTCGTAAAAAACAGTGTATATAGGCCCTATATATATGTGTATGTATATATGTATGTGTATGTATGTATGTATGTGTCGCGTGAGGAGATCGACAACAACGACGAGATGGCATCATCATTATGATGTAAGCGTCGTTGCCGGTCGAGATAGGATGATGACGGACGAAAAGCCAGTCTCCACTTGGGCAACAATGAAGGCAGCGAGGCCCAGGTGTAATCGGACACCACACAGCCAAGGTGTAATAGGACACCTCGCGGCTATGGTGTAACCAGACACCGCCCGCGCTGCAGGCGAGCGACGACCCGCGTATCGAGGAGCAATCTGACACTAATTGACGATAGCTTGACGTGGGGAGGGGGGCTGACTGATGCACGCTGGAGTTCCTACTTAACAGAAGGGAACGGAGAATACGGGACTTGTACTGCTGTCGAACGCGACGTGTGAACATCGGTCGAGCGAGAAACATCGGGAGGAACGACCAGCGGCGGCGGCAGAGTATTAGTCCGTCAGATTCAGAGACTGACGCGAAAGAACGATCTGTAGTTAGGCTGTACGAAGCAACATTTGAGATAGTCCGATTTAATATCTAAACGCTTTAATACTACGTGGAAGTTCCCGTAGAGTTAGTGTATATATATTTGTTTCTTTAATTAAATTCATTTATTAATTAAACAAAGTTCGTCGTGAATCTTCTATAGAAAAGTTAGGCACGATAAATAAAAGTGCAAGTAAAAGAACAAGCAATCGAGGGTCGACATCAACATCCAGCAAACAATCGACTGGAAACCTCCGATTGCGACATTGGCGCAGTCGACAGGGTTTTCAACTGAAGACGTCACGACGAAAAGCGGAACCGGAAACGGAACGAGGAATCTCAACAGATCGGGACCAGCAGCGAACACAACCCTTCGCAACTGGAGAAATCGAGTGCCGGACTCCGGAGACGAAGGACTCGAAGGAACCGACAGCAACAGGCAAGGACGAGGAACAAGAGCGCCGACGGACGACCGACCATCGCTAGCAACGACGGACGGGAGTGGCAACGGAGGACAGCGGATCAGCCAAGATACCAAAAGACGGAACACGCTCGACGTATCAGAGGGTAAGTCCTTACTGGTAGTCGTGGTAATCTGTGAGGTTGCGGTTGAGGTCTGGATGAGGATTGGTGTGCGAATAGCCGAGGCTTTTGCGTAGCTCCTTTTGCTCAGTTCTGTTCTTGTTGTATTTGTGGTAGAATTTTAGGACGTTGTTTTCTTTGATTTCTGACCAACGGTGACTCTCCTCTAACTTACTTATCTTTTTCTATTAGTGAGCGGACTGTTGGAAGATGGATAAGTTGTCGATAGGGAAAAGAGTGAAGGTGCTGAACATGCCCCGTCACAGACTAGTCGCATATCTGATAAAGATGGGACTAGGAGAGGAGGAATTGGGTTCCATGAGGATGGACCAGCTCCAAGAGGCTAGTGCTGAAATAATTGTTTCTGGAAGGGAGATCCCGCCAGAAGTAAGTGAGAAAGTAAGCACAGGTAGCCCAGGTAGCAGTATGAGCCCGGCAAGGCAAATGCGGCGGGTCATGTTAGAACTAACAACATACCAGAGAGAGGAAGCGGAGAGAAGAGTGAGGAGAAGCAGTGAAAAAGAACGCAGGCGGATCGAAGAAGAGAGAAAGAGGCTACTAGAAAGGAGAGAAGAAAGGCTGAGAAAAGAAGCGAGAGAGGAAGCGGAGAGAAGGGAGAGAAGAGAGGAAGAGAAAAAGAGGAACGAAGAAAGACTCAGAATGCTTGAGGAGAAGTGGAGGAGAGAAGATGAGGAGAAGCAGGCTGAGAAGCTCAGGCTGCTTGAAGAGAAGCAGAGGAGAGAAGAGAAAGAGGAAGCAGAGAAAATAAGGCTTCAGGAGGAGAGACGAAGCAGAGAAGAAAGACTCAGAGTGCTTGAGGAGAAGTGGAGGAGAGAAGATGAGGAGGAACGAGCTAGAAGCAAGCAGGTGAGCGCGTGTGCGGTCCAGCCAACCGTGACCAGAGCTCAAGACAGACAGGCAGACAGACAAAACGAGACGCGACAAGACGGACCGCCATTGATACAAGAGATAGACCAGCAGGCATTGCCGACAAACCCGGATTGCATTGACGTGGAGGAGACTTATGTAAGAGAGTACATGAAAGTGTATATTGCGGGGCTCCCTGTGACATCGTCTCTAATAGATAGCGGGGCCGAATACAATTGTGCGCGAGCAGAACTAATCAGGCCGCTCAACCTACCTGTGGTCAAGCAGATAGAGGTGAAGGGGCTGAACGGTCAATCAATGATTGTGGACGTGGTGCGGCTGAGACTAAAGGGGTCTCAGGCCGGCGAGGACAGGGAGGGGGAGGTAAATTACGCCCCTGATGTTCGGATATGGGCGGCACTCATTAAAGACCTTAATGAACCGTTAATTATCACGCCCACTACAGCCGACTTGCTGCGCGAGACAGCGTTGTATTCGAGTCACGCGGCCAGCGCTCCTGAAATAGACCAAATTTCAGAAGCGCAGGCGGTCGCAAGGACTGAGACGAGTGAGGAAGAGGAGAGAGGGGAGGAGGTAGAGGGACTTAGGTCGCTGATAGGCGAAGATTACTTCACGGTCGCTCAAGCAGACAGTGGGAGTATAGGAGAAATCAATCCCGAAGAAACGGATACTGAAGAGCAGGTCTTCAATCCTGAGATACCACCCCCACCCAAGGAAGACACAATAGTAGGCAGAAACAAGATGGCGGCCGAACAAGCACAATGTTCGACACTAGCACCATTCTTGGCCCACGGGAAAATTGGGGCGAAGAGCTTCTTCACTGAAGACAATTTGCCCTTTCATAAAGACAAAATAGCTGGGCATTCTGTAAAACAACTGTGCTTGCCTAAAGAGAGAATAGACAAAGTCATCATCCAATCACCGGAAGCGCGAGGAGCAAAGAAGGAGGGCCAATGGCAAGGCCCGGCCATCATCGCTCAGGTGAAATCGCCCTACACATACATCGTGGAAATAGGGGGCAAAAGCCACTTACTACACGCAAATCGGATTCGCAAATATAACGAAAGAATACAGCAAGCATTGATTAACAATTGCTCCATTCTGTTCGAGAAGGACGAAGACTTCGGTCACGGGGAAGCGGGGGGTAGCTTCGTCACGAGGCAGACAAGGCCCAGTGCACAAGTAGACCCTATTGCCGTTGCACACTTAACGGTACCCGAGCGGAAACAGCTGTTTAGTCTGTTAGACAGGTTTCCAGATGTGTTCTCGGACAAACCAGGTTTCTGTCCCGTCCTAGAACACACAATCACTGTTAGCGCGGAGTTCAGGCCGAAGAGTTTGCGAGCCTATAAGGTGCCGGAACTGCTCAAACCGGAGATGGAGAAGCAGACCCGCGAACTTTTGGCCCTAGGTATTATCACTCCCTCACATAGTGACATGACAGTACACTCGATGACGTGGCCGGATCACATGAAACACCTAGAGAAATACTTAATGACTATTCAACAGTCGGGTCTGACCCTTAATATTAAGAAGAGTTCGTTTGCTAGGCGACAAACAACGTTTGTAGGTCACCTGATCGGATCAGGGAGCATTGAACCGGATCCTATGAAAATCGCAGGGCTAGGGAAAATCCCTCAACCCGAGTCCAAAAAGGACATACGGAGATTAATTGGCTTCTTCAGCTATTTTAGGAACTTCATCCCTAACCTGGCTGAGACAGCCAGAATTCTCACTGACTTGACCCAGAAATCGGTGCCTGCTAAGATACCCTGGCGAATGGAACATCAAAATGCGCTAGATAAACTTACGCACGATTTAAATAACGCTGTATGTTTGCAGACAATTGACTACGGCAGAGAGTTTGGTTTATCGACTGACGCTTCAGACAAAGCAGTCGGTTGCTGCTTATTCCAAATTCAAGACGATGGAACAGAACGGCCAATATGTTTCGCCAGTTCTAAATTAGATGCTACGCAAGCGCGTTGGTCCACTGTGGAACGCGAAGCGTATGCCGTAATCTTTGCGTTGAAGAAGTTTAGGAACTGGATTTTTATGTCAAGGACCACCCTCTATTCTGATCACAATCCCTTGACTTTCCTAACTGCTTCTACGCCCACAAGTGCTAAACTTGCGAGATGGGCTCTGGCACTCCAGGACTTTGATATCGCTTTTAAATATCGTCTTGGGGCGCTGAATATTCCCGCTGATCTTTTGTCCAGACTATGATTGAGGAAGAAGGCGGACTACCATGTAAGGCACCGCGATAACTGTAAATATAATTTCTAACTGTGCTGATATTTTGTATTTTCATGGGAACGACGAGGACATGGTCTGGAGGAAATCGATGGAGGGAACGACATCATTCTCAGTCGGGAGGCGAACCAATGACTGGCTTTGTCCTCCCCGGGAAGGGAGGTGTCGCGTGAGGAGATCGACAACAACGACGAGATGGCATCATCATTATGATGTAAGCGTCGTTGCCGGTCGAGATAGGATGATGACGGACGAAAAGCCAGTCTCCACTTGGGCAACAATGAAGGCAGCGAGGCCCAGGTGTAATCGGACACCACACAGCCAAGGTGTAATAGGACACCTCGCGGCTATGGTGTAACCAGACACCGCCCGCGCTGCAGGCGAGCGACGACCCGCGTATCGAGGAGCAATCTGACACTAATTGACGATAGCTTGACGTGGGGAGGGGGGCTGACTGATGCACGCTGGAGTTCCTACTTAACAGAAGGGAACGGAGAATACGGGACTTGTACTGCTGTCGAACGCGACGTGTGAACATCGGTCGAGCGAGAAACATCGGGAGGAACGACCAGCGGCGGCGGCAGAGTATTAGTCCGTCAGATTCAGAGACTGACGCGAAAGAACGATCTGTAGTTAGGCTGTACGAAGCAACATTTGAGATAGTCCGATTTAATATCTAAACGCTTTAATACTACGTGGAAGTTCCCGTAGAGTTAGTGTATATATATTTGTTTCTTTAATTAAATTCATTTATTAATTAAACAAAGTTCGTCGTGAATCTTCTATAGAAAAGTTAGGCACGATAAATAAAAGTGCAAGTAAAAGAACAAGCAATCGAGGGTCGACATCAACATCCAGCAAACAATCGACTGGAAACCTCCGATTGCGACAGTATGTACCGGTATATGTATGTATGTATGTACATATCAAGAGCACCGTGTATGTTCATGTAACGTCTTTCAGACGTTTCCGTTAGTTAAAAACTGACAAAAACTCGAATTGTTATAAATTTCCTCAGATATTCTACGGCTCATACCATTTTCCTTTCCATTCATCACAGTAAGAAAAAAGATAGCATTTTACTATCATCAGTGTCAAACTAAAAATAGACTTATAGGTTGCATTATTATCATCGAACTAGTGTATTTGCCAATGAGATATAATATAAGCACGGTATTTGCCCGTCATTTTATGACGTCATATTATAGGCCTATATGTATCGTTGGTTATCGCCGTCGTCAAGAGCGCCGTCGTAAAGACAAACGGTTTATGTTTCACAATAGAACAGAAGCCGTTTGTGACGTAGCGTCCTACGACAGACACAGACTATATGGATTTTATATAGATAGATGATCGAAGAATGCTATGTCAATAGTTTTAGAAAATCACGCCTTAATTACTATCGAAATGTTCACAGAAATGTGAAGATTAAATACGATGTCTTGGTAGCTTTACGCTATCTTCGTATATTTAAACGATACACTGTTCCCGTCGTTCACCATTATTACTAGATGATTAGACCTTTATAGAAGATTTCGATTCCTGTGTGCTTTCAGATTATACTCGATTACACTGTTTTCGATTAGATTATAATTCGATTACATTAGACTCGATTAGATTATATTCGATTACATTAGACTCGATTAGATTATATTCGATTACATTAGAATCGATTAGATTATTTTCGATTACTTTAGATTCGATTCGATTATATTGGATTAGATTATATTCGATTACATTAGACTCGATTAGATTATAATTCGATTACATTAAACTCGATTAGATTATATTCGATTACATTAGACTCGATTAGATTAAATTCGATTACATTAGATTCGATTACATGGGATTCGATTACATTAGATTCGATTACATTAGATTCCATTAGATTATAGTCGATTACATGAGATGCGAATAGATTAAATTCGATTAGATAGTGGGCCCCAACATTTGGAATGATCTTCCGCATAAACTACTCCACTTCTCCAACCTCTGCCTCTTAAAAAAACACCTGCGTTCAGCGTGCAAACCTGCTTTACGTTAAGGTACCATGACTTTAGCCGTGATCCACTGCTGTATATAATCAACTTTTTTTTATATAATCAAGAACTTCTGTTTTAATTAAGTTTTCCATTACCTATTTAATTGAGTCATCGTTATGAAATTAATAATCAGTACTCCTTATGATCATCGCTCCTGAATTGCATGTTCTCACGATGTTATGGAATACCTGAGCATTATTAGTCTTCTTAGCTCTGCCATATTGAATCTGTCAAGGGGGCCTTATTAAATTTTAGCGGAACTTAAGTTATCATAGGTGGCCCTTCTTAGCGGGGTCTTGACCCCTTCTGGGTCTCCTATTGTTGCCTGTATAGTTAAGTTATGTTGTAATGCCTTGTACGTTGTAAAAATGGTTTCAATAAAAAGATTTTTCGATTGATTGATTGATTGATTGATTGATTGATTGATTGATTGATTGATTGATTGATTGATTGATTGATTGATTGATTGATTGAAGTTCCTTGAAGGTCTCCTTTTGAGCCACTGCTCCTGACCAGTTGTACTTATTATAAATGACTGATTGCTACTGCATATTCATGACTTACTATATGATTTTGTATTCTTATTGCTGGGTGATCACTGGACTTTTGGATCAATAAAATGGTTCATTGATTTACTATATTCGATTACATTAGAATCGATTACATTAGATTATAAGAGATTAAATTGTAATGTAATGTGACAAAACATTTATGTAGCACCATTCAATAACCTTCCAAAAGTGAGTTAGTTCCTGTTTAACAACGCTGTGTCATAACAAAGATGAATTGCTTCGCCCTCTTCTTTTTTATCCAAAGAACTGAGTTTGGTTAAATCGAGTTACAGTCACGTGAACCGACAAGTCCTAACATGATGACTTGCTTTGTATTTAATGTAAATGTATGTCAGTGACCGAAATACTCAGAAATGTCAACTGTACACTCTCCCTCAAATTGTACTTGAAGTGGTAAGTAAAATTTCAGGTATTAGCATGTGTAGTTGACTTGAGCTAATCTCTCAAAAATTCAGCTCTGAGAATAGATTTGTTCAGACTGATTTAATTAGGATAAGATTACACACATAGACTTGACTGGATTAGTTTAGATTGGTAGTGTATGTACAACACAACAACTGTGGTGAACAATAATTATTTTGTGCAACTGTTACCGATTGATTAAAGAATCATCGTGTGACACCAGGTGTGCGGCCCGAGCCTCCCCTGTGACGGTGGCTCAGTTGAGACCTGTCCTCTGTATGCTCAGCTATGCATATAGGGCCTTATAGGCCCTAACACAATTGTATATAAGTATGTATGCATGTATGAATGTATATACGTATGCATGCATGTAGGTTCATTAATTAAGAACTAGTTAAGGCAATTATAAATTCATTTTCTTCCTTCTGTGTTAAACATTATAATTTACTCAAGATTCTATTCGAACAGCCATTTACAAAAAGATGATAATTTGTTTGGTCGGGTATCCCTGCTTAGCGGGACTTCCATCCCTTTGGGGCCACCCATTCCCATCGATGGCACCATTTCAGCGGTCAGATAAGACGGAATATTATTTTTTTTAAATTAAATCTAGACATACAGAAGTTTCTGTTCGTACATGATCTGTATTCTTATGACTGATTGTTGTTATTGATTGCAATAAAGATATATATTGATGTATCAAGCATGTAATAAGTAAGTAAGTAAGTAAGTAAGTAAGTGTATTCTTTATTACTACTAACTGCTGCTTATACCGCACCTTGGTTTACATATAGTTTACACAGTATAAAGCATTCTTGTCAAAAATGTTTTTCTCATTAGATAGTCCGCCCCAGGTATTACTCGATCACGCAGTCTCAGCCTCATGGAATAATGCTGTGGCCTCAGCGGTGGGAGGTGAGGGTTCAGCACATGGCCATGGTCACTCAATACCACAGCGAAGGCTACATAATTGCTCGAAGGTGGTGCTATCCGCAGATAGATAATGCAGACGCACCATGCATGTATATGTGTATGTATGTACGTATGCATGCATGTAGGATTGTAGGTGCATATGTATGTGCGTATATATATATATATATATATGCATGTGTGTATCACCTATACTTTTCTTTCCTTCGGCTAAGATTTACCAGATATAAGGAAATAACAATTAACGTTGGCGTTCGTCGTTGCCATCTGCATATATATGTTGTTAATTAGCAACGTTAATTATAAGCGAAACTGTATACCTGGTCCCTTCTGGTTCTGTTATTCGGTTTCCAATAACCTGTTTACTTCACGATGAAATTCTTCGTCAATTTTTCCGATCAATAAACGAAGACGAAAATGCCCCAATTGGTTTCTCGTTTGCTTGTAAATCTGGATTTTTGTTTTTTTTACCTGCTATTGCACATCTTGTATAGATTTCGGAGAATTCGTTTGCACTCAGAATCTTATCTCAAGCGATCGTTAGAGTCTAGAGAATCATGTATGCACTGCCTCTGCCTCTGCTCAGTGATGTGAGAAATAGTTTTGAAAATACAATACAATACAATATGCTGGATGTCTTAACTCACATACGATACTGCACACATTAATGTTTATCTGGAATAGGCTATCTGTTTGTCTTATCGGAACAGTACTCTAGATAGACATTCTACTTGGTGTTTGGCACGCCATGTTCCATTTCTCCGTAGGTTGTTTCCATGTCATCTTGGACTCCCTTCTTGACTTTCGATCGGACTCAATTTGGAATTTGACTTGCACGACTATCTTCCACATTCGACTGAACATTATGACATTGGCGCTACAGAAGTTCTTCGATTAGATTAGATTAGATTCTACGAGGGCGCTATACAAGTTACCAGTTATCTATTTGATTTGCAACACATCTGTTTCAAACGTGATAATGACTGCTACGAAATCATGACGTCATACACCTAATAATAATATTGAAATACATCACCATGGTAACGCCGTTGAGGCGAAATGTCCGTTTCAACGGCGAAAGCGGTTTAAGGAGAAGAAACTTGATTACATTTCGATTGTGAAACGATTTTTCGACTGATTTCACGTGAGTAACTAGCAGAATTGATTAGCAGTTTGTGGCAAACTAAACAACTGAGTGATCGATCAATCGAGGAGGCATCAGGTGATCGAATGGACGAAATATTCGTCGAATGAAACTCACCGAAGCTGTATCGTCATCGATCAGTTTACGACAATGCGAGCCCGTTCATTGACGGACTGCAACATTTCGTAATGACGCTTCGCTGCTTGAGGCAATTGCAT
The DNA here is from genome assembly GCA_963556255.1 of Allolobophora icterica. Lineage (NCBI taxonomy): Eukaryota > Metazoa > Annelida > Clitellata > Crassiclitellata > Lumbricidae > Allolobophora > Allolobophora icterica. Next base: position 33,848,938 of record OY744614.1, on the reverse strand, counting down.
TTCGCGTTAATCTAATCTATCCTAATCCGAATCCAATCGCATCTAATCAAATCTCATCTAGTATCTAGTCTCGTCTGTTCAGTTCTGACCTGGTTTAACTGGATATGGTCTGGTGTAGTCTACTCTAGTTGCTTCTAAAGCGCCATGGATCGCGGTTTATGTTAGGCTATAATATGTCATAGTAAGTAAGTAAGTAAGTAATTATATGCTTTATTCAAAACCAACTGCTAACCGCATTTTGGTGTACATAGTTCATAAAATTAATTTAAGCATATATAACATTCGAATGACAAAGGTTTTACGAGCTAAAGAGTCGGCATTAGGTAGGCCTATGCTTTTGATGCTCCTCGATTTAAAATGACGTGTCTATTAATGACATTGCCAGAGTTGAGCCGTTCAAAGTAAGAATTTGCTCTTTATAATCACATCAGTATTAATTTTCTCGGAACTTTTGAAAATACAGGTTCTGTGAAGTCCAGAATGGAAAACACGTTAACACACAGCGGATATTCGCTTTACAGGCTCCTTGGGACTTGGGAGTACAGCAGTGTGATTCTCGTTAACGTTAACGATAACGAAAATGTTCGTTAACGAACAAAAATTAATTTCGTTAACGCTAACTATAACTGTAACTAAAAATATCATTAACTGTAACTATAACTATAACGAAAATAACACTAACGAAAATTCATCGCAATTTTCGTTAATGAAATAAAACATGCAATATCGATTAAGATGAGAATGTGAACATGCGCTGCAACAGCCTATGTTCACCCCGAATTTTGGATTTGTGAATTAACCCAGTAGTAGTGGCTCATTCATCGATATTTATAGATATCGGTGGGCTCATTTCATTAAATGTAATTATTGTGTAAACGTTTCTATAGCGACTGCGACATAAGTTGACTATGCTACAGCGGAAAATCGCAAAATTAGTACTCATATTAAAGAGTTAAAAGGAATAGGGCCTACTATAAAAAAAGTTATTATCTTCATGTTCAAAATAGAAATGTTCATAGTAAAAATCAAATTGAATACACATTTAAAAGACAACGAGATTGTATTTTTAAATGGAAAAATCCATTAAATATCTGTGACAGACAGTGATTCCACATGAAGGCTACTGTAGCCATTAGGCCTAAGTATCAAATTCAAATCTGAATAATATTTTGTTTATTCGGCAATTTCTGTTTTTGGATTTGTTAGAGTGATAGAAATTTTCTGGGGTAGGGTAATTTTCTTATACATAATTTGGTTAGGGGGTCCTTGAATGTTTGACAGTTGTTAGGGGGAGGAGATAAAAAAAACTGCCGAAAATTTATTGACATTTAATCGATGACCACATAAGGACCAGGCGCAGCGCCATGGGGGCCAGTTGTAACTATATATGTACTAACTAAAATTAACTAAAATAAAAGTCCATTAACTATAACTATAACTATAACTAAAAAATAATACTAACTAGCTATTACTGTAACTATAACTAAAATGAAAAACCATTAACTATAACTGTAACTATAACTAAAATAAAATTTGTAAGGAGAATCACACTGGAGTACAGAGACTTTAATATTAATTAAGAATGGAAAAACATTTTAAACGACCTCTATTATTATTATTATTATTATTTATAACTAGATGTTTGCGGTCCTAACACAGTAAAAGAAATTTGAAAACAAATCAATTCGTGAATGCCGTTTTGGTAGGTTTTCAATTTCAGTTAACTTCGTTATGTTTCTGGCCCTTTAAAACCCGTTAAGCTCCGTTAGGTTAAAAGAGCAGCCGTTTACGAACTTTACGGTATATTGAAATTTACTTTGAACGAAGTGATCGTCCCGTTTGTGACGTCATTGGTCATTGTGACGTCATTGCAGCCGTATGAGAGGAGCGTTGCATTTGTTTTGTTTTACACACATACACTGACACACACAATGACACATTTGATGACATTTCTATTCCTTTATATTATTAATAATAGTTACAATATTTTTATTATTACATTGTTATTATTGTTTATTATTATTATTATTATTATTATTATTATTATTATTATTATTATTATTATTATTATCATCATCATCATCATCATCATCATCATCATCATCATCATCATCATCATCATCATCATCATCATCAAACTGCATTGGAAGCAGCAACAATAACCACAGCGCAGCATCAGCAACATGTAATTTAAATGATTGGTTGCTTGATCGACTGAAACCTTTGCTGTTCAATCCTTGACAGTTAAAGCTGACGGGACACAAGTCCTGGTAAGTAGCTACATTTATCATATAGGCCTACAACTGATTTTATTGCGGCCTTACTGACATTTAAACAGGCTCCCAGTAGCATCTGTTACAACTGTTTGGTGCTCAATTGCACAAAACATATGGCGTATTGAATAGCCTAGGTTATCGATACATGGCTAGCAAGTACTAATAACTATGGTTCTTACCACATTAACGACGACCTGCGCTGGTTTCCCAGTCACTTTTAGTACACTGTCGTCGTTGAAGTGTTAAACTGATGCAGTTGAGGTAAATTAATGAGCTCATCAGGTAAAGGGTTCCGCTTACCTGGTCCAGTTATCACAATGAGCAATTAATTATTGTCTCCATGTTGGTGCCGACGAAATCTGCCATAGGTTTTGCTCGAGGATACAGTTCCGGGGGCAATGCGAAACCAGGTGTGGGGTCGTTCGAACACGTCTACACGATCTTTCCAGGTGATTAATTAATAGTAATTTCGAGGGGATTGGTCGTAGTAAGTAGGCCAGAAGACAGCGGAATCCCCATAATAATGTGTTTATGCATGTACGTACGAGGTTTGGCTGTGGAATAATATCCGTGGAATAATATAGGGAAGGACAGAGGCGGGCAGAGGCAGAAGGAGAGACAGAGACAGAGA
>OY744614.1:33828531-33841031 GCA_963556255.1 Allolobophora icterica | reverse complement strand
GTTTGAACGAGGAACGATTGACAATTAAAAAACGCACAGATCTATAGACTAATTAGGACGAAATTACGTGCTTGGATGATGATGTTTACGTGTTGACGCAAGAATCGGAGATAACAACGGTAATTAAAGCACGAATTTATTACTGCCTTTCCTCATTCTTGACTATAGCCATAGTTGCGCTTAGTTGTATTTCAAACCAGGGAATCGATTCGAGAGACTGAAACTAGATTATGAAGAGCGCATTCGTGAACGATTATCCTACTCTAAGACGGCGGAGTTATATATCACCAGCCATTGTTACTATGTGAAAAGTGTATCACGTCCGAAGGCGGAGGCGAGAATACTAGTGCTACAGCAGTGTGCTGTAGCCACAAAATGCGAAAATGTTCTCAAATAGTGTCAATGGAGTTCGATTTATTGCTGCAGAGAATGTTGAGTTCCGAATCATTAGCAGAATGTTCAGCTATATAGACCCGCAGATGCCTAATAGCAAATTTTCTGTTGACTAAGCTCAACTACGCTAATAACAGCATATTAGAGCTATGATAATGACTCCAAAAAACCACCGTGCGGCATTTCTTAGCATTGCGATATGAGTCGTATTTTCCAAAGACATAATTATATGAAACCGTTCACAGATTTTCATCCGTTAAAGCTATTCGTTTTCTCAACACAAAATTCCACCGTGCGTTCAATTGCTTTTGAGTCATACACTTAACAACAGAGGAGAAGATAAATGCACCAGTTTGTTCAGCTCTTTGGCATGGACACGTATACTGTTGCAAGTAGAGGAAAACCACCGTCTATAGCCGTATTTTTTTTAATTGTTAGTGATTTCCCGTGGTTAATCGATTGCGCCGATAGCTATAACCGTGGTATCACTAACGGAATACCTATAGCCATTGAATAGGACTTCGATGGATTGAACTGCAATGATGTAGTTCTGAAAACAGAAATAAATAAGTCAGGAATGTTCATTCATTCATTCATTCATTCTAACAATTTATATAGCGCCTCTTCAAGAGACCTACTCAGAGGCGCTCCCAGCCCAGCCACGGCTAAAGAGAGAAGACATAATAATTATGTCACGACTGACTAGAGTTTACACGCGAGAGGCGCCATACACAGAGGCGTCTAGTGCCACACACCATCATCGCCACAGACTCGACAACCAGTGAGTAACGAATTTGAGTGACGACCTAGTCCTATTAGTTGGAGTAGTTACACAAAATATTTACGAATATGATATGTTTATGCTAGAAGCCACTGAAAATCAGTTTCAGCAACTAAGCTCTATATACTGGGTCCATATTACCCGAGTAAATATGTCACTTCCCATTGCCAGGAGAACCGTTGGCATTGACCCAAATCCCAACACGTACAGCAGTTCATAAATATATATTCATAAATTTATTCTCGCTCGCCGCTACTAGCTGAGAATAAATTATGAAATTTATGCAATAAATATACCCAGCTTTCACTCGCTCGTGTAGCTTTTTAGTATGCCCTATCACAAATATCCAGCTTCCACATTCAGTTATAGCTTTTTGTCGTCACTCACCCGAATTAAATTTCTGCAATGAAAATATCCAGCTTCTATTCGCATGTATAGACTTTTAATCGCACAAAATGCAAAGGCTACACTGACCCTAAGCCCTAAGTGTTTATGAACTGCTGTACGTGTTGGGATTTGGGTAAATGCGAACCGTTGAGGAACCTGCCTGCCGCGTGGTTGTTTCCTCTCCTGTGAGAGCGACAATCAGCAGCAGTGACTGCTAGACTAGACAGCACCATCTTTCACATTTGTGTGAGACACGCATATTCTCACGGCAAAGCACCATCTGACCAACTGGATCCATTGCAGACTAAATGACGAAGCCGTTCTTTGCCTGAGATCCGTAACGCAACCGTTCTGAAGATACATCTTTCTTTTTAGCCTCAACTGACTTGCATTCCGTCTCCTTAATTCGAATATCTACAGGACACAGGGACACTAGAGTAATTGGACACAAGGACACTACTAGTCTACTACGAGACATTTACTGCCATTCTACATTCCTGACAACGAATGTACTGAGTCAGGACTGAATCTAGTTTAATAATGGAACATTAATTACTTAAACTGATTCAAGAGGGTATATTAAAAATGATTTACTTCAACTCGATTAACATCTTGATTTAAGACATTCGTGATTGAAACAGGTTTAAAGTAAATGCGCAAGTATACGAATAAGGGTCAGGATCGGAGACTGAAACTGTTTCAACAACAGAGCATTCAAGTCTTAAAACCGGGTTTAAAGATTTCGTTCTTATAAAAGAACAGAGGTTGAAAATCTGGTTCTATGAGAGAGCAGATACATGTAATTAAGAAGTCGGCTCATTCTACGAAGACGCTGCATTGGATGAAGTTGGGGAAATTTGAACTAGCGCAATGCATGCTGTGTTTGTTTACACATTAACACGCAAAAGATAAACAGACTCCGTGGGAGTCCAGCATGAAAACAAAAATAACAGCAAGAAATACAGGATCAGTGAGACTCCAGCATTGAAACGCACATTAACACATAAAGGATAGCCTACAGGGCCTATACAGGCTCTGTGGGAGTCCACCATTGACATATAGTAACACAACCTAATTAAGTTCGCTTAGACTATTATTTTTTTTACCCGAGGTATTTGTGATCCCTCAGGTGATCAAAACAATTTTTTTTCCGGAGGTACATAATTATGATCCCTCGGGAGTTAAAAATTAGGGGGATTAATTATTCACCTTGTCACCTTGTGCTGTCAGCTCGTGGAGCTCTAGCGATCGTCATGGTGAACACTTCACCGTTTTTGGCTTGGTGTGTCTCATGACGATTCTCTTGGCAAGTTAACAGAGGTGGTTTGCCATTGCCTTCCCCTGGTTTTGCCTGCCGTGCCCGTTCGTTCCCCGTCCTAGAAAGGGTACTAACGGTCCGCACCACGAGAAGGTGGGCACGGAGGACTTTGGTTCACCAGCCCAGGTCGGATCCGATTCTACGCTCATCAGAGACGTCGGTCAGGTCGCCTCCCCGTTTTACTCTGTATTAGAGTGACTGGTGAACCTTTGCGGACCAAGTACTAAGTACTTTTAGTATTATTATTGTTATTATATTAATTATTATTATTATTGTTATTATTATTATTATTGTTATTATTATTAGCTTAGCTTAAAGTAACAGACATGCGCAATATAATATATATATATATATATATATATATATATATATATATACGGACAATATACGTATGTACATACATGTCCGTATGGCTGTCCGCTATATAGTGTACACTGTGTCCGGAAATATAGGGAACCCTTTTGTAAATAATGAAAATAATTAGTAAATATGCTTCGATTTTCAAAATTCCAAAACTGTTTTAATCCTGACACAGTTACCTAAAAATAATGAAAATATAAATTTTGGGTATCCATCAATGACGTCACAATAACGTCATTTGCATCAGAATTCAAATGTTAAGGACGGCACCTAACATTTTCCTTAAAAATGTCATTATTTTGAAATGTTATTTATCAATAATACATAGTGGTTGAATTTTATTTTTATATTTGAATGATATGATATAATATAAGGTTTGTTCAAAGTGTCCGAAATGTTTGTTTTCCCGTTAAAATCTTATCGTAATTTTGTCTTCTTGGCTGAAAGCCATTTTCTAACAGTTTGCTTAAATTTCTAATTTAGCGACCTCACTATGACGTAATTTTTTTGCGGACGCAGTTCATAAATTATAAATTTTGAGATAATTATGTAGGCCTAAGGATTAAAACAGTTTTGGAATTTTGAAAATTGAAGCACATTTACTAATTATTTTCATTATTTACAAAAGGGTTCCCTTTATTTCCGGACACAGTGTATAGTATATTTATTGGACAAACGTGTCTGGACTGATTCATACAAAATAAAATAAAACTTAGTCTATATATATACACTGTTATACAGACTACAGAGTAAGATATGGAAGTCTGTATAGTTCAGTTGAAGTTCGACCTCGAGAGGTGGGTGTTACTGTAATTGTTGTAAAGTATACAAGTTGAAGAAGTGCATTAGCGTTTGATAACTGACGAGTAACACTCGCAGTTTTTTGTTGTTGTAAAAATATAGGCCACGTTACTTAGTACAAGAGACCACAAGTAGCGTTTAAGGCAGTGAAGTGCAATTTCGGTATAAATGCAGTGACACGCGTGAATTAAATACGTGAAAACGGCGTGCAATAACGAAAGTGCAGTCAATACTTAATTTTCTGAAGAGATTCAACGAAAGACGAGCGACTCTGATGGTCAAAATCTTTGGTGACCTACAGACGAAGAATCTATTAAATAAAGTCCAACAAGTGGGAGACCAATTCAGATAAAAGGAATCAGATTATTTCGCTCATTAATCTAATGCGCTTCGAGCGACGAGGAAGTAAACGAGCTCAAGAACAACGAACAAGAGTCCACCGAGTGAACTTTAAATAAAAACGATTGTAACGCTGAAATTTATATAGCGCCCTTAAAATCTACTCAGAGGTGCGACTAGCTTTATCGTAATTGAACGAACTAGAGTAAAAATCGGGCGAAGAAACTCAATAGCAAGCAAAAGAAGGGAAACGAGTATAGTTACAACTTTGAAACTGTGAATAGATTGAACCCAATCTCTGACTGGATTGAACCGAGTAAACTATAGCCGAGCCGATTGAACCGTTACACTGAACCTAAAAATTTGGTGAACCACTTAAACGAATTAAAGCGAACCATAGTCTCACAGTCGATCTCTTTGCTTCGTTGTAATCGTAATCGTAAACTCCAAACTTCTTAAGCGCCACTCGAAAGCCAGGCACAGGTCGCCAGCTTATTCACGTGCGCTGCGTTAAGACAGAGGGGTTTTCCAGTATCTTCGTTACACAATGTCATAACTATGTGACGTTTGTTATCCTACATTCTTGACAAGTCATATATGTTTTTAGAACAACTTCAAACGAATTAACTGAATCACGACCAAAGCTAGTTTAACAAGCGACCAGCAACAGTTCCAGCGTTTAACGACATTGCTGCCTTGGTTCGTTGACGTCGCCCTCCTCCTTTCTCCATTCTTCGGCTTGCACTACCTGCCACTAGTAAGCTTATCACGCAGTACTTCCGTTAACGCCCAAATGGCCGTTTTTACGTCTTTAACAAAATGTCTAAACCGTCCAAAATTTTCTGCTAGGCTTAAATAAAATAGAAATGAGATAGGGGCCTACGTCCACGCCCTACGCCCTCTTTGTTGGGCTCTAACGGAATTTACGGAAACCCTGGTAGTGGCGGATTTAATAAGAGATCTTTCGTCACTGAAACTTACTGGATCGATTTTATCGATCTAACTATTTCAACAGCGTGAGAATCGTTCTAGGTCGACCGTCCAAGGCCACTGCGTGCAAACGAACCAGATATATATGTTCGCGCTCGTTAATAAACTGGTGCCCTGCGCTCAACTTCAAAGTAGCGCTATAGAAATTTCGAGATTACGATTACGAGACTGTAGTAAGAGAAAGCGAATTGATTCTATGTTATTCGGTTCAGATGTTTTTCTATATTACAAACTCATTTAGCGCATTTTATGACTTCCCATAAACAAGAGCTTAATGTCTGAGACTGCAGCGTAGTTTGACGCCCATTTACAGCGTTCGTTTTTTATGGCGAAAATCACATTTAATTTCAATCGTAGATAATTACTGCTAATTAGCGCAGTTAATGTTTATATTCCGTGCGTCTGGCGCAAAAGAACATTTCCAGCAGCGAATTCCATTTGTCTATGACATAAACGGCGCTATATAAAGGTCGTAATTGCTCTCTTAATTGCTAACAATACTTGTTACCATCGTCGTCGTCATCGTTAACGGTAACAATCGAAGCCAGATACGTCCGCAATGCACTCGGGTTCTAATCAATGTCTGTTAAAACCAGACATTTGTTAATACGACAAGAGTGCACAAGGACTATCTGTATACATGTCCGGCAAAGTACGCTGAAGCATACAGACTCTGCTCGACAGGTATGTTGCTGATAACGTTGCCATTTCTGGCAATAACACCATGGAGTATATGATTGCAGATGAGCCACTATAGGACGAGGTTTCGAGAATAAACAATTTATACCTTCGGACATTCTACAGCCACACAAGTGTCTGCCATTAAGTCATTAACTTCAACACGGATATATGCGCGTATCCGGTGGTCACTGGATCTTTTAGTCGGAACCAGACAATTATGAAATGCACGGAACTAGGTAAAAGCAAAACCACTGAGCATCCGCAGCACTTTATGAAGGTTTTGGCGTCCCATAGGCAGTCGACATCACCTGAGGCATCCTGACTATGGGCAGCTTAGACAGTAATATCCCGCTCTTCGGATGAACGTCACGAACAATATTTATTACGATCAATATATATATAAATAGAAAAATATATACTGCAGGTTTCGTCTATAAGTATATATATAGACTTGTAAATATGACCTATATATACACAAAGATTAATTTGAAGCGTAATAAATACAGGAAGAATCAAAGCTCCAGGAAGAAATCAAAGACTTGCCCTATCACGTCATGTGACCATTTTAAGCCGAGCTACTAGCAACGCATTTGCAGTAGATATATATATATATATATATACATATATATACATATATATATACATATATAAGTCCAGTTTATATTGCCGTGGTTGGGCTGGGAGCGCTTCTGAGTAGGTAACTTGAGGGGGCGCTATATTAAATTTTAAAATGAATGAATGAATGAATATATATATATATATATATATATATATATACATAAAATATACGCAGATATATAAAAATATATAGCGCCTTCTTCTTGCATAGGCCTACATATATAGACTCTTAAGTATATATGTATGTATATACGTATATACATACATGTATATACATGCGCAACTAAGTATATATATATATATACAGGGTCGAATCATTGTATACATATATATATATACATGTAAATTAATATACACACGGTCGTGAATTTCGTTTGATGCCATCCATCGTCGGGCGCCTCGTAAATATCCACTTATGCACTAGAGCTACATAAGAGACGAATGCGTTTTCAGAGACGCTTACGCGGCCGCGTTTTCGTTGCGTCCGAAAACGTGTCCATGTATATAAGCATCGTAATTGCGGGCGCGTTTTCTTGTGCATGGCAACGATCGCCATAGAAAGGAAGATGAGACGTTGGACGGTATTAATGACATTAATGGAGACAGTTGAAATCACTGAAGGGGCGATAGCGTCGTCCGGGGGTCTGTGGACTGACAAGGAGACCGTCTTCCTTTTGAGGAGGCACGGCCCCATACTTAACGACCGCGCTCCCACGTTGCCTTTTAATTTAGCCGTATACGTTACGCACGCACAGTCACAAATGCAAATACACATTGTATTTGACATATGTAAATACTCACACGCAAACACCCACCCACCCACCCACACACACACACACACACACACACACACACACACACATATATATATATATATGCATTACATAATTATCTAAGAGATCTAGTGATCACCGAATTTTTTTTAAGTGGGAACTCGCTAGTTATCAGCGGGAACTAAACAGATTTAGTAATCAATTATCCAGTTGGAACAAAACTAATGAGATTTAGATACAACTGGATAATTATCTACTGGAAACTATAGTTAGTTATCTAATTGGAAATAGAAAGGTTTAGTTACCAGTACAGGTAGTCATATAGTAGGAATTAGCTAGTTATCTATTGGAACTAGAAAGATTCAGAACTAGATAAAGCAATAACTATAACAACGACTATGCATGAAAGTAATGACTTCCATAGATATAACAAAATATAATCGTATGTCTCTTAAGCCATGAGGCAGCCACGGTATGAAGTGTTAGCGACTTCATATTCTAAGCCTCGGCATATGAGAGTGGGTGATCAGTCCTTTTCCTCGCCGTCTCAGCTTCCCCCGACAGTGTACAGTCAGTGTACTCATTATAGCTGAGATGGCTAGGGGCGCAGGTGGAGCAGAAATCTCGAACCAAGTTTCTGCCCTGGCGGGGATTTGAATCCCAGATCTCTCGATTGACAGTCCAGCACGCTAACTACTACACTGTCGAGCACCCATTGACTTTCCTAAAATTCCGACAGTGTGGCGAAAGAAAACATTAGTGACAGAGGACGAAATGACGGAGCAAGAGATGATTCTATAGACTATAGAGGCTTAGGACAAACCTGCATGCTATGGACAAAGGAAAGCATCATGCAAGGCTCACTTTTCGTTAGCGATAAACCGAAGACTAATGATAACAAGACAATTGTCATTTTGTTATTTATAATGGAACTGGCATTTATAGCGTGACGTGACAAGGTACCAATAATAAGAAATAATAAGATTCAGAGGCAGCCGGGAGCAAGAGAGATGGAGAATCGACCCAGAGAGGCAGAGAGAAAGAGACAGACAGAGAAAGAGATACAGACAGACAGACAGACAGACAGACAGACAGACAGACCTAGAGAAAGACAGACAGAGACAGAAGCAGAGACAGAGACAGAGAGACAGAGCAGAAACAGATATGATTTATTTATCCCAACGAAAATACCAATAGAAAACGCAAATATACTGTCGTATCAATTAATTATTTGACCACTGTATGCATATACCATAAAGTCATGTACTGCTGCACGTATATACCAAAATCTCATATACCACTCTATCCAACTACCATCAAATCACGTACTGCTGTTCGCAAATACCACAAACACATGTACACTATAAAAAGACCATCAAGTCATGTCAGGGAGAGAATTGTCGGGGTTGGGGGTTCAACCCTCTAGTCTTTCTTAGGACCCCCCATGCAGGTAAATCTTCATTGCACACCCCAGGGGAGGTCGTTTCCAACACCCGCAGTTGTGCTAGTGTGATTATATTGTGCCTATATTTAGCATTTTCTTTCACAAATCGCTTTGTGGCTTACTAATAAAGTAATGTTCTGTTTTTTTGTGAGATTTGTGACCATGTGAATTGCACACTAATAAATTTTGTGATATCATCACTTTAAGAAGTTTAAGCTTTCTACTGCATTTTTTTAATTTTCTCAGTTTGCAAAATAGGGATAAAATATTCAACTCCACATGGAGCAAACTCATCAAACTCTACCCCCACCTACCCCAGCCTTTTTGCTACAATTCTCACACTGAGTTATGTACCACTCTACGCAAATTCCATGCACTTTACGCTTGATTAATATCGGTGCATGTAGATACCATCCTACTGGTTCTACTCATGCAGAACTCTCTACGCAAATGCCATACATCCACGTTAGTACCGGCGTATGTAAATACCATGCGTCATACTAATATACCGCTAAGAAAATACCACCAAATGCTAGCCAAACACAACTCAAATAAATGCCGTCGTACGTCTATTACTTCCAAACACTTTATTCGCGAGCAGAGCCAATAAATCTGAGGCTGGGACTGCGATGGACCCCCCCCCCCCGTTGCCCGTTGGACTCATACGGACCTTGACAACTGATTAGATGTGGACAACGAATTGGCTGGTCCAATTGATTTAGTGCAAGCTGGGTAGATAGCACGAAATCCCGGCGACCGTCGTCCTGGAATTAGGTCCGCGTGGGAGACCGTGCAGTGGCGCACTTAGCACACATACATACATACATACATACATACATACATACATACATACATACATACATACATACATACATACATACATACATACATACATACATACACACATACATACATACATATACACACACCCACACACCCACATACATACATACATACATACATACATACATACATACATGCATACATACATACATGCATACATGCATACATACATACATGCATACATACATACATACATACATACATACATACATACATACATACACACACCCACACACAGACATACATGCATACATACATACATACATACATACATGCATACATACATGCATGCATACATGCATACATACATACATGCATACATACATACATACATTCATACATACATACATACATACACACACACACATACATACATACATACATACATACATGCAGACATACATACATGCATACATGCATACATACATACATGCATACATACATACATACATACATACATACATACATACATACATACATACATAAATACTCATTCAATGACTTCTAATGCGCCGTTCTCATAATGTCCAAGACAGCAGCTGATGGTCACTTCGAGCAATATCCGAAAAGCTCAGGGAGAAACGAAGGGGGCTACGATGGGTAGACGATGAGGGAAAAATTTCGGGGTTAGCTATGTATGAAGATAGGACTGAAGCAATTTATATAACGCCTCTACAGTCAAAGTTCTTGCCTGCTAATGCTACCATTGTTGTTCCATGTGAACGATAGTTTCTTACTAGAGAAATATAATTAGAAACATGAATGCATACACACATTTCATCTATACACAAATACCACCGCAACCGCCATGAAATAATCGTTACTATTATTATATTAGTAGTAGTAGTAGTAGTAGTAGTAGTAGTAGTAGTAGTAGTAGTAGTAGTAGTAGTAGTAGTAGTAGTAGTAGTAGTAGTAGTAGTAGTAGTAGTAGTAGTAGTAGTAGTAGTAGTAGTAGTAGTAGTAGTAGTAGTAGTAGTAGTAGTAGTAGTAGTAGTAGTAGTAGTAGTAGTAGTAGTAGTAGTAGTAGTAGTAGTAGTAGTAGTAGTAGTAGTAGTAGTAGTAGTAGTAGTAGTAGTAGTAGTAGTAGTAGTAGTAGTAGTAGTAGTAGTAGTAGTAGTAGTAGTAGTAGTAGTAGTAGTAGTAGTAGTAGTAGTTTTTTTATTATTATCAATATGCATTTATTAACGAAGCACCAATCGATGGCGAGGAGCAATTATGGATTAAGATATTACTAACTGTCCCTGCATACTAACCGTCTCTCTCCTTTCCTCCATCCGTCCTTGCGTCCTTCCTCCTCCTCCTCCTCCTCCTCCTCCTTCTCCTCCTCGTCCTCGTCCTCCTCGTCCTCCTCCTCCTCTATCCCTCGCTCCATCCTTCTGTCTCCTTTCCTCCATCCGTCCTTGCGTCCTTCCTCCTCCTCCTCCTCCTCCTCCTCCTCCTCCTTCTCCTCCTCGTCCTCGTCCTCCTCGTCCTCCTCCTCCTCTATCCCTCGCTCCATCCTTCTCTCTCCATTTCCTCCATCCGTCCTTGCGTCCTTCCTCCTCCTCCTCCTCCTCCTCCTCCTCCTCCTCCTCCTCCTCCTCCTCCTCTATCCCTCGCTCCATCCTTCTCTCTCCATTTCCTCCATCCGTCCTTGCGTCCTTCCAACCAGCAGCGTCTTTTAATGATCCCCTTCGTATCAGTTGGCGTTATTGCGTGTTTAATTATCGTCACCTGGCAGCCATTAATCAATCTTTGCCCACGCACTGACATCGACAATTATATTATATACATACATACATACCTATATACATGCATGCCTATATACATAGATGCCTATATACATACATACTATTTACATACATACATACATACATACATACATACATACATACATACATACATACATACATACATACATACATACATACATACATACATACATATATACATACATACATACATACATACATACATACATACATACATACATACATACATACATACATACATACATACATACATACATACATACATACATACATACATACATACATACATACATACATACATACATACATACATACATACATACATACATACATACATACATACATACATGTTCTATCTTGGTTGGCCTGCTATTTGAATTAATTGGCCGCCTTGACCTGGTTCTTCGGTCAGCTGCTCGGCTCATTGGACGCATCCCGAAATATGCCTCTATTTCTGCATACATGTATGCGTGATGTGCTGCATTGGTTCTCTGTACCGCAGCGTATCTGCTAAAAGGTTGCTGTACTCGTTTGGCGTTGTCTCTTAGGCATTGCCTCGGCTTATCTGTGTGAGCTCTGCCGCCCGGTTTCTCATTAAGTTGACCGGCGTATCCTTCATTCTTCCTCTTGGGCAGAACTTTTAGTCCCCATGGACTGGATCCACAATTAGGCAACGCCGGACTTTCTCTATCACCTGGCCCTCCATTTGGAATGGTTCTCCGTTAGAGATTCGCCTGCTCCCCAGTCTGCTTTTATAAGCTGCTCAAGTCTGACCTTTATAGCCGTGGCTGGGCTGGGAGCGCTTTTGAGTAGGTTTCTTGAAGGTGCGCTGTATTAAATTTCCGAATGAATGAATGAACAATACATACATACATACATACATACATACATACATACATATATACATAAATTCATACATACATATGTACATACATACATACTTACATACATACATGCATGTTGGGTCATATGTATCATTCGATATATGTACTATAAGCACGTACACATAATATAGCTT
>OY744614.1:33803531-33823531 GCA_963556255.1 Allolobophora icterica | reverse complement strand
GTTGACCCGTTTAAACCAGTTAAGCTCGTTTGTTTCAGCCTGTTCGCCACTTAGGTAAATTAGTTTAAGCCCATTTATGGTCGTTAGTTTAAAAGAGCAGCCATTGACGGCTTATTTCTATTAACGCTGAATTAAATGTGAGGTTAGGAGGTTTGAAGTTACTGCTTCAATACTTTGATAAGTTGCTTGGTACCGTTGGGAAAGTCACACATACGAACCCTTCTGACGCGTGGATTAGTACAATAGTCTGCATCACTTGTCACAAGCATTGAGGAGACTCAATATACGTCTTGCCTCAACAGACCATGAGGAAACCTAATACGTCTTGCATCCAGAGACCATGAGGAGACCCAATATCTTGTCTCAAGAGCCTATGAGGAGACCCAATACGTCTTGCCCTGCAGAGAGACGTAGACAAGACGGAGATGTTGGACACTTTGTCCGCGATGAAACCAAGACGTTCAGATGGTTACTATATCCCCCGACTACAACGCTGTTTTCCTAACTCCCCATGTATACATCAAATGCCCACGTGTGGCTTAGAACAGAAAGAGCAAAGAGTGCAAGGAAATCGGATTCTAAGCCTCACATCCCTTTACAGATTGCTAACAAAACACTGAGGCCGCGGCAGCCCCGAATTGAATGCTTCTAAGTAGATGGCAGAATCTCCATCGTAAGACGATACAGCTTAATCTTTGGCTGTTTTTCACCAAAGCCGGTGAAGCTTAGAGACGGACAATTTCTTAAATCAAACTAAAGACTATAATGGTAAGAACGAGTCTGGAAGAGTTCTGACGTATAATCAATTGTCCAATTTCAAATACTGACGCATCATAAATTGTCCAATTTCAAATACTGATATATCATAAATTGTCCAATTTCAAATACTGATATACCATAAATTGACCAATTTCAAATACTGATATAGGCCTATCATAAATTGTCCAATTTCAAATGCTGACGCATCATATATGGGTCATTATCCGAAAAGTGCAGAATCGATGTCCCATGCTGGTTTTTTGAGTTTTTTCGATAATTTCTTCAAATTTTTTTGGCCTATCCTTCAAAGAATGAGCAGATTAACATTTCCCATCATTGTTTTAGCTGCTAGATTCTGGAAATTTTGAAAAAAATTACTAAATGTGTACAAAATATCATTACCATCCAATGTCCGAGACGGTGCACAATGCATTAAATTAAGCTTTTACGCAAATTTATTCCATTACAACCTGTAACAAAGGTATATTATTTTGATTAATTAGTAGCTAGCATATGCAATAATTAAACATTTAGACTCATTTTCATAATATTTATTTCTTTTTGACCTATTTAAACTTGTCCATAGAAATAAGCATCATAGCCATCCCAATTTTTGGGAAGCCTATAACTTTTACAGAACGTGCTTACTTACTAAAAGAAAAACATCAAGAACGAGATATTGTCAACTATTAATGGAATCACACAGATTTGTGTTGAAATTCCTAATATTTTATTTTTAATTTAAGTTTGTGTGTTCCAAATAACAAGAAAAGTAAATTTCTGCTTCATTACCATCTAGTGTTGTATTTCCTGGTTTAGGTAGATTACAACATTGACAACTTGTTTTATTTGTCGCTTCAGTTGAACTGATTGAAATTACTTATCTGATGGAGTAATTCACGTGAAAATGTTTGACGGCTGTTATAAATTTCATCATTTTGTCATTACCATTCGCGGTTGTTTTTCATCATTACCATCCGTATTCATCAGATTTTTGCTATTTTCTCATGGCAGTCGCATCTTGTCTCGGATGGTAATGACGCATTGCTCAGAGTGAATTACATGTATTGTTTGTGAATTATTTGATATAAAAATAAATTGCAAGCAATTAGAATTTACTATCAACTCTTAAAATGTTGTTCAACTTGTATCTAATGCATATAACATACAGTTATAGCTAATGCTGCACAGATTTTTTTCTGCAGCTGAAAATTATATTTCTTTTATTAAATAATTTAGAAAAATGTCTGAATTTCTTGACACCAGACTAAAATATTATGTGAAGGAAAGGCCTATTGTACTCCTACTTAATGCTGGCATCATCTACTTTTAAGAAATTGCCATTTTATAAGCACCAGAGGAATATTTCAGGTTCCCGTGATTAAATATGATTACACAAAAAGGGCGGATTTCAATGAAAAAATAGGAGTTTTTACTTTATAATTTCTGAAAAAAAATAACTTATGATTAAAAATATAGTGGATTTCTTTCAAATTAGTTAAATTTAACTATGTACAAGACTAAAAAAAAACACTTGCAACCAATTTTGGGGAAAAATTTGTTTTTGTTTTTCGGAGACGAAATTTGTAACATTTCGGATAATGACCCATATATCGTTCTATCTGGGACATATTAGTCCCAGGTTCTATTCAATATTTAAAAGACACGGCGGTGGTGCACATTTTACCAAGATAGTGCATGCAGCATATCAGTTGTCAAGACAGAAACAGTTATTACGGTATTCCTAGCACTGTAAATCGAAGCTGCGAACATTTGTAGTGGGTGACACAACGTGACAAGAACAAAGCGAGTCGCTGTTGTCATTGGCAATTCTAATTACGTCACACAGTCATAAGCGTGCGTCATCGAATAGCTGTTACGTCAGATGAATTGCGCGCTTCGAGAAGTCGAGCAACGTAGCAATTAACTATATGACGTAAGACGCAACCCTTCACATTCTCGTCTTGTTTGTTTTCTTGTAACAATGAGATTTTGTCTCATGTTTTCGATTTACGGCACGACAATCTCCAAATACGATACGATACGATCTGAATAATAATAATAATAATAATAATAATAATAATAATAATAATAATAATAATAATAATAATAATAATAATAATAATAATAATAATAATAATAATAATAATAATAATAATAATAATAATAATAATAATAATAATAATAATGGCCAGACCCCAATACCGTGGAGCGGCGGGCTGTCCTTATTGTGGGACGCGACGGTGGTAGACACGGTGGCTGCCTCTTATATCACGGAAACGGCGGCCGCGGCAGGAGGGGCGGCGGAGGTGGCTGCTACGAGAAAGAACATCAAGTACTCTGAACTACAGAGGAGATACATTTTCATACCTGTAGCGGTGGAAACCTTCGGTCCCCTCAACAGAGAAGGCCTTGCCTTTCTATCTGAACTTGGTCGCCGGCTGTCGAAAACCACCGATGACTCCCGCGAATCAAACTTCCTTTTCAAGAGTCTTTCAGTGATGGTGCAACGCTTCAACACAGTGGCCTTCCAAGGCGCTATGTCAAAGCTGCCCGGAGCCAAAGAACAACAAACCCGTCTTTATACATCGCCTTCTCAACGGAGAATGAACCAATCAAGTGGGTGTTCCTGCCTTACCCGGGATTTGCCAGTGCGTTAGGAACTTGGTATCTGAACTGGGAACAAGGACAAGAAAGAAGAACGAAATGACTTTTGAGGATAGCCGTGAAACAGGCTACATAAACACATAATAATAATAATAATAATAATAATAATAATAATAATAATAATAATAATAATAATAATAATAATAATAATAATAATAATAATCAGTGCTTTTTTCAGCCGGAACGGCTTTCCGGCACCTTTTTTCAGGTACTAGAAAATAAGTTATTTATTTTATTAATAAAAACAATATTTTAGTTACTTTAATTTAATTTAAGTGTTTTGAACTGTTTTCAGTGTCTAGGCCTATTGAGACCCCTCCAACCCCCCAATCCCGTTTTTCTCGAGATTTTATCCCGCCCATTATTATTGCGTTCCAGAACCTATTCTTCCGTTCCGGAACCTTTTTTTACAGAAAAAAGCACTGGTAATAATAGTAGTAGTAGTAGTAGCAGCAGCAGCAGTAGTAGTAGTAGTAGTAGTAGTAGTAGTCGTAGTCGTAGTCGTAGTCGTAGTAGTAGTAGTAGTAGTAGTAGTAGTAGTAGTAGTAGTAGTAGTAGTAGTAGTAGTAGTAGTAGTAGTAGTAGTAGTAGTAGTAGTAGTAGTAGTAGTAGTAGCAATAATAATAATAATAATAATAATAATAATAATAATAATAATAATAATAATAATAATAATAATAATAATAATAATAATAATAATAATAATAATAATAATAAAAATAATAATAACAACAACAACAATAACAACAGCAACAACAACAATATTAATCAGAGCCTCTCTGTTTTCATCCAGCAATTTTATGCTGTCGCCTTTCGCAGCACCTTCTCCCTGCTGAACATGACGAGTCTTAGCCAATCCAGGCATAAACAATTCTCCAGGTCCATTTTAAGTCCCTATGGATTGCATGTAGGCCCTATTTACGATAACAGCGACATCTATAAATAACAAGAATAATGATGATAATAATATTAATAATATTTTGCTCCGTCGGATCTTCACGACTTCTAGCCGTCCCTGGATGGTTTTTATTTTCCGGATAATGTTTTTAATTCCTGAGAGATCTGAGGTGCCTCGAGGCAATTTAGTAATGATAAATCATTTTTACTTTGGGCAAAAACAATAATAATAGCTATAATAAAAATTATTTCTGTGAAAGTTGATCCAATTTCTGACCCCGTTTTACTGCGTGCGCGCATTAAAGACACCAGCAATGCCTTCAAAGTTGCTATAATATATTTGACATATTTCTTACTAGCTGGTTACCCGGCGTTGCCCGGGGTTATAAGTTTCAATCCCTGTAGCGAATTCGCAGTGTTGTATACGCCTTGTCGCGTCTTGTGACCTCTGCCGTGGACTGACTGCTTCGCAGTCGCCCTCTGGCGACGACTGCTTCGCAGTCTCCCGTGGACTGACTGCTTTGCAGTCGAAGAGGGTGAACCCGGCGTTGGCGGGTTAAAGAAAACGCCAGAAATCTAGCCGTCACTGCCCTTAGTAAAGCAGAGTCTTTGAACATACAATTTTGCTGTAAAACGATGAATATAGTTCGAATCGATCGTAATTAAATTTTGTGCGAAAGTAAACAACGTCGTTATGCGCATTATTAATGACGTTGGGGAATACCGGCGCCATAAATAGAACCGCTTTGCAGTGGAAGCGTGAGGGACGGTCGGTTGGGTAGAGTTTTGGGGGATTTTCACCATGTTAGCGGTGAAAAGGGGGTAAGCGAACCCCTCCACTGGGTGTCCGATGCCGAGGCTGACACAGTAGTGAAGGTTTCGAGTGGAAAGGTGCAAAATTGTAGAAGTTAAGCCCGGTCAAACAGACAGAGAGACAGACACACAGACAGACACACAGACACACAGAATTCTCGCTTTATTTATATAGATTTCATTTTGATATTTGAATATAATGATTCGGCAGTTACCTTATACAATTACCAATTAAGGCGGCTGAAGGCCTACTCCCAACCAATATGCTCCCACTCGCTGAGACAATTATGTCAAGACTAGTGTATTTTCCCGTCATAATTATGACAGCAGTATACAGTGTTAGAGTATTAACCCGTCATATTATGACGTCATATTATAGGCCTATATGTGTCGTCAAGACCGCCGTCGTCAGGGCGTCTACCCGAATCGCCGAATCCCGAATCGCCGAAAGCCCTTAAACTTCTAAATCCGCCGAATCGCCGAAAGCAGTTTTCTACCGAGCGGGCGATTTACCGAAAACCACTGCCGACTCGAATCGCCGAATCCCGAATCGCCGAAAGCCCTTAAACTGCAAAATCGGCCGAATCGCCGAAAGCAGTTTTCTACCAAGCGGGTGATTTGCCGAAAACCACTGCCGACTCGAATCGCCGAATCCCGAATCGCCGAAAGTGATCAGAGTTCGATATCCCGAAAGCTAGTGCACAGAATCTGGCGGGCGGAAAGTAAAGATGTTGCGTCCATGCCTACACTGACCCGTATATAATAATATTAATAATAATAATAATAATAATAATAATAATAATAATAATAATAATAATAATAATAATAATAATAATAATAATAATAATAATAATAATAATAATAATATAATAATAATAATAATAATAATAATCTTTATTAATTCAAACTGACAAGTATACGCAGTAAGATTACATCATATATATACTACATATATATGCATAAGTCAGTATATACTATATATAATATATATATATTATATATATATAGCATTTTCGGCGATACGGCCATTCTTCACAAAATAGTTTCGGCGAATCGGCGGCAATACGATTTCGGCGAATCAGGAGTCGGCGATTCGCTACGAAGAGCATTTTCGGCGATACGGCCATTCTTCACAAAATAGTTTCGGCGAATCGGCGGCAATACGATTTCGGCGATTCGGGATTCGGCGATTCGCTACGAAGCGCATTTTCGGCGATACGGCCATTCTTCACAAAATAGTTTCGGCGATTCGGCGGCAATACCATTTCGGCGATTCGGGATTCGGCGATTCGCTACGGCACCGTCGTCAGGACCGCCGTCGTCAAGACGGCAGTACTGACGTCAGAAACGGTTTCACAATAGAACAGAAGCCGTTTGTGACGTAGCGTCCTACGACGGACAAATTTACATATAAGGAAACTATATATATAGATAAATATATTATATAGATTAGAGAAATTTTCACCGGATCTATTAGGATCGGATTGGTTAAGATCGGTTTGGATAGACAGAGATAGAAACCCAACCTGCCGAAACAGAAGCCTCGCTGTGGTCGGTCCAACTTTCTGGAATATGTCATCTAGCCTCTTACGACATGAGCTTCTCGGTTTTTCTTTACCTCTACGAGAGTATTTGCCCGTCATAATGACGGGTAGAAAAGAAAATGAATGGATTGATAGGAAGAGAAGAGAATTTCTTTACTGGAATGCTTGATCATAAGTCACATTGAGAGTTCTTGGTGAGTACTTTGATACTGTATCTGTTTCGTGAACGCAGAATCAGTCTTCGCCTCGTCCTTGCTCCTCCTCCCCCTTCAACCTCCCGTCACATCATATGCCATATTGAGGGAGTGATGCCGGAGGTAGGGAGGGAGGGAGGGAGGGAGGGAGGGAGGGAGGCAGAGGGAGACTTACTAACCGCTGTTTGTCTGTCTATCTGTTTGTCTGTCTATCTGTTTGTCTGGCTATCAATCTGTCTGGGCCGAGTGTTCTTTGGCCGGGCCAATTTCGGGCGCCTGTGTTACACTGCGTCGGGCTTGGCCCGATATCCGTCTGTCTGTCTATCTGAGCGTCCGTCCGTCTGTCTGGATGTCCGTCTGTTGAGTGGCGAGTGTTCGTCGGCCGGGGCCGGTTTCGGGCGCCCGTTTGATATTGCCGGCCTTAGACCTGTCAGGCACATTCCATACATTGCACTGCAGCCACGAAGGGACGACCGCTACATTCCACACATTTCAGAGCGTTTATCTTAGGACACACAGATCTGGGAAACTATATAAGAGATTCCGTAAGCGCTTGAAAACCATTTTGTTCGATCCTAGTTTTCCGCCGTTAGGCCAGACAGAGGCGTCTATCCCCCCCCCCCGAAGTCATTGGAGCAACTTCCTCTTTCCCCTCTTTTTCCCTTCCTCTTCCTTCCCCCTAAAATAGTGGCACACACTGACAGATCTCTCCCCCTTATTTTTTGGATCGAGCATTTGCTTCAAGGTTTCTATGGTGTAGACGCCCCTGAGGCCAGTAGCGTCTCTTATGAGTTTCTGCTGAAGAGGCGCCATACAAATCTCTGAGTATATTACATTACATTACATTACATTACATATCTTTTATCAGAGTAAAGTAACGTCTAAGTAAGAAATTAACGAGATTACAAAGTATCAAAGCAGAAAAACGAAAAAGAAATTACAAATTTATACAGAAGAGAAAGACAAACGAAAGATATCATTCGAAGCCACCATCAACAATATGCATCAGTTTCTTTTGGAAACATTTGTTCTATTGAAAAGGCAAAAGGAAAGAAATAATGACTGAATGAATTTAGTAGCTGAACGAACCCAGGAAATAACGAGATTCTATCCATTCGCTTGATTACGGAGCGGGCACATCAAAGCAGAACATCAATGACAGCCGACAATACCGTCTAAGAACGCCTCCTATCCCGATGAACCCCATGATCTCTTGGGTCGGACGGTCGGCTCAATGCCTCGATTGTCTGATTGTTTTCGTAAACAGGATTTGTATCTGACCAAGGTTAGGTCAATTACGGGACGACGCCAAGAGTTGAGGAACTAGAGCGCTATATAATCTGAAGATCTGGTGGTTCGTTAGTCAAGGCCGACGCGAAAATACATTGACGCATATATATATAATTATATATATATATATATACATATAGGCTATATATATATTGTGTGTGTGTGTGTGTGTGTGCGTTTGTGTGTGTGTGTGCGCGTGTGTGTCGTTGTGAAAATATTCATCGACGTCGGTTGCCCAGGGCAACGCAAAGCATCGTTAGTGACGTCGCACGTCGACCTTAGTCAGCGTACAATTCAGTGACGCAACAGAGATTCCATTACGCAAGCGCTAGAGCTATATGACGCAATCGCAGTTGCTACTGGCAACGGATAAGTCATCTATACATATAGTTTCCTTGTATGCAAATTTGTCCGTCGTATAACGCTCTATCTGTTCTATTGTGAAACCGTTTGTGACGTCACTATACTGCCGTCTTGACGACGGTCGTCTTGACGACGGCGATCAGAGCATTTTAGCCAACGATACATATAGGCCTATAATGATACACTGTCGTCACGTCATAATTTATGACGGGTTAATACACTAGTTGTGTTTAATATGTGACTCCAGAAGGTCGCTTTAATGGGCAATTAGCAGAGACAACACGAATATTAACTTAACAACAACAGCAACAACACAACAACAACAACCATAATAATAACAATGACAATGATATTAATAACAATAATAATAATATACTTAGTAATAATATTATGAGGTTTACGTGCCCAGCGTCAAACTTGAATCTGATGCAGAACTCTGTGCCTCACAATGCTTGTTTGACGCAATTAGACACTTATTTGCTGAGCTAAATGATAGGGCTCTCGTTCAGTTTCAAACTGTTAAGGTCCTACTAAATATAACTTTTAATGCTGAAATTTCTCAGCACCACACAAAATCCGCGTTAGGTAGACCGTACACGAATCAGCACTTAATCGAGTCAACTCCGCTAAATGCAGATTGTTGCGTCAGGTTCGATGTGAGTTCAAGGATAAGCTAGGATTGATATAGCGGAAAATGTTGAAAGCATCTTGAAAATGACGGACGCATATGGGCAATTTTTAAAGTTGAAATTACTAAATTTTTATAAGTGAAACAATGCTTAAAGCCTTTTTAGGAGAGCTAAAATCTTGAAATGAATCAGTCAATCAATGAAGATTTACATAGCGTCCCTTCAAGATATCTACCCAGAGGCGCTCCCGGTCCATGGCAGGCCAGGCGCAACAGACGCACAGATTACAACGGTGGCTTCAACCCTCCTGAGTTCTGGCCACTCTGATGGCCTAGTTCCTGGATGCATTCAGAATTCGTATCTAACTCACATGGCGACTTATAATGCATTTAAACTTAGTCTTATCTCAACTAATGATTTCCCTTTCGCCTCATCACAATGTACGAAGCAACAGTTGATGACGTAGAATTGCTAGAATTGCCATTAGCAACAACAATTGGCCTACGTGTAACAGAACATTTCTATGGCGCCTTTTTTCAGAATCTCTCAGACGCGATCTACCTGTGGTCATCGGTCAGATAGGAAAGGGTATATGCCTACAAAGGTCAGATTAAACAGCTATAACTGATGGCGCTTCAGAAGCTCAATTACTGTTGCTGTTCAATTAAGCTACCTACTGTGGCTGTATGACGCATGCAATGACTAGCTGTTGGATTGCATTGTCCAGGTCTCCCAAATGATGTCAGAAGGCTGAAGCCGTCGTCCGCCATCTTGCTGGTAGACGGAAGCGAAGGCATGTGTTAATGTCATGTAATATGTAATGGAACCTTTATACAGCGCCTATTAAGTACCTCACATAAGCGAGGTACCTCTTAAGCTGATGTTTTTGTAATAACTGCCTCTGTCCATGTCTCCAAATGAAGTCAGAAGGCTGAAGCCGTCGTTTCGCCATCTTGCTGGTAGACGGAATCGAAGGCATGTGTTAATGTAATGTAATATGTAATAGAACATTTATACAGCGCCCCTTAGGTACCTCACTTAAGTGAAATACCTCTTAAGCTGATGTTTTTGTAATAATTGCCTCTGTCCATGTCCCCAAGTGACGTCAGAAGGCTGAAACCGTCGTCCGCCATCTTGCTGGTAGACGGAAGCGAAGGCATGTGTTAATGTAATGTAATATGTAATTGAACATTTATACAGCGCCTCTAAGGTACCTCACATAAGTGAGGTACCTCTTAAACTGATGTTTTTGTAGCAATTGGTCCAAACTTGTCAAAACCTCTAATCGAAAAGTAGACTTTACGTCAACTGCAATTTACAGCACGAGTTATTTATGTGTGTACGTATCAAGACACTTAATACAACGCGTTTAAGTATCTCAGAAAAGGCGCTGGCCGTTTCGTTTTATGTCGTACAATTGGAGTAGCCACGACGACAATGGAGATCTTTCAGACCGATTCCCCGCAGGCATTCTCAGTACCTACGACAACAGCAGCGTTGATATACAACGCCTACTCTCCTCAGTTCGGCTGCAGACTTCACAATGCAAACAATGTCGCCGGACAATATCTTGGCGCAGCGGACAGCTACGCCGGCGATTAGGCGACAGACGGTCTCTTGAGCACGCAATGTAGGCCCACTCGTCGGCATTCAAGAGCAGCTCTAGCAGCTGACTCTCATAGTCTTCGCCTCCGGCTCTGCCTCCTCATATCTGCCTCAAACTAACCGCAGCCTATCTCGACGCATGACCTACGTCGATGAACGTTGAGTGTTGATTGGATCGCGCCATTTTGGTTATCCTGCCTTATCTCGATTTGCTTGCAGTCCATCGATTATTATCAGCTGCAGCAGCCGTTTAAAAAATTGACGAGATCGGATCAGAGCAGCGCTTTGCCTTCTGCACGAATTACTTACTGCTCCCGTATATCTCAGGGACCACGTCCACCCCTCCCTCTCTCTGCAGCTTCTCACCGACCTCTCCGTTATGGAGACCGACGTGTTCTGTTTGCTCAGCGTGCCAGGACCACTCTGTCTCGATCTAGATCGTTGCCAACATAGAACCCTCTCTGTGGAATGCTCTTCCCTCCCCTCTACGTGCAACCATACTTTCTGGATCTCTTCCTACATCCTTCTCCGTTGTTAAAACCTTTTTCTTTTCTCGGAGCCTTCGCACTGGGAGCGCTATTGAAAATGGCCAAAGCTGTGAGCGGCGCTATGCAAATCTCCAAATATGATATGAAGTATGAGTACTGTTTAAGTTTACGCTCATTATGATCATTTCACAACTTCTAAATTGTAACAATGCATATTCGCGATCAATGCAGTATTATGCGTCGGGTTCCTAAGTCTGCTAGGATATCTCTGGAGAATGTATTGGCTTCCAGTTGCCTAGATTACTGTAACTCGCTTCTTACTGGTAATACTAAGTCAAATTTGCAAAAGGTCCATCTGCAGAGCATTCAGAATTCGTTGGCTAAAGTTATAACTGCAGTATATATAAACATGAGTATATAACTTCGGTGCTTAAATCGTTGCATTGGCTTCCTGGGCTCAGCGAAGACAGAATCCTTATATTTAAACTACAGTGTATAACACCAATCCTTATTACTCAACGTTATGACTACAAGGTCGTCAATTTGCTTTCCTCTGGTCGTTCTAGAACTGTCGCGATCAAGGAGCTTTATCGGTTGCTTGACATAGATTTTGTAATTCCATCTCTGTAGCTCTTCATTCTGATCAGTCGCTTGTGTTACTTCGTTCTCTGACTAAGACTTTTTCAAATTGCTTATTCGTCATACGCTGTCTATAGACTTGATATTGCTTTCCATTCTGTCACCCAATTATGGTTTGGTCTTGGTGTGCTGCTGGTTGGTGCCTTGTACATTGTACACCTGCGCAACAGAAGCTAATAATTAGTTGTAAATAACAATTATAACATATGTGCATGCTTATAATATGTGTAAATGCGCCAGACCATTTATCACCTTTTAGGAACCCCTCATCATCATCATCATCATCATCATCATCATCGTCATCGTCATCGTCATCGTCATCGTCATCATCATCATCATCATCATCATGATCATCATCATCATCATCATCATCATCATCATCATCATCATCATCATCATCATCATCATCATCATCATTGTCAACCCAATCCTTCCGTTGACAATCCTTCTGATTAAATCCTTGTTCTCTTCGTACTTAACGCCTATTTAACGTTCACCTTTTGAACACTAATTCTACGTATAAGTATAACCTGAATTAATCAGCAACACAGTTTAATATCTTTTCAGTTTAATAAGAAACAAACAGACAGAACTCAATTTGATTACAACTCAACTAGTCAGCCACACTACTACAGCGAACACACTCGAATTCAAACTTCTCTAGTCAGCATAATTCTTCGCGCCTCTTGACACACCTGTCTTCTGTGCGCATAAGCGAAATCTAATAATATACATATAGCGCGCCGCTGCCGATATCGGCCGGCCGCGCGTGTCACTAAGACTAAACGTTATACATCTATCATATATACATATACACGTGAAACTAAAGTAAACGCACTAAATATATACGCTAACATCTCGCACTGCAAGACTGTACACAAAACTCAGTTCACATTACCTCCTTCCTCTTTCTGGAATTGAGCAAATTAAATTTCAAAATTTGCGAAATTACCAAAATACATGAAACATATATATATCTAACTAATCAATAAACAGTCTTACGATTACTTATAACCTTGACAAACAATCAGCAATAATATTCAATCTGCCCTTCTTGTACTTCACCTCAACATCAAAAGTTTGTAAGGCTAACGCCCAACGCACAAGTTTAGCAGACTTAGACATTGACTCAGTCAAATATGTAAGAGGATTGTGATCAGTAAAAATGAAAATTTTTGATCCAATTATAATTTCTTTTAACTTGTTTAGAGCCCAAACAATAGCATAGGCCTCCTTTTCCACAGTAGCCCATCTCTTCTGGGTATCAGTTAATTTCTGACTGATAAATGACACAGGGCGTTCTATTCCCTTGTCGTCCATCTGTGTTAAAACAGCACCGACTGCAAAGTCACTACTATCGCAGTACAAATTGAATGGTTTTCCCACTTCAAAAACATATAACACTACTTTGGATCGCACAGCCTCTTTAAGTAAATCAAATGCTTG
Organism: Allolobophora icterica; assembly: GCA_963556255.1. NCBI lineage: Eukaryota > Metazoa > Annelida > Clitellata > Crassiclitellata > Lumbricidae > Allolobophora > Allolobophora icterica. The sequence continues at coordinate 33,810,197 of OY744614.1, read as the reverse complement.
CTGATGTTCAACAGTCCAATCAATCTTATCAGAAACACGTTTACTAGTTAAATCAGATAAAGGTTTCGCAATCTGTGCAAAGTCCTTAATAAACTGTCTGTAATAATTAAAAAATCCAAGCAGTTGCTTAACTTGCTTCTTAGTTTCTGGGATCTTCAAATTAGTCAAACTTTCAATTCTGTCTGGATTCATCTTTATCTTACCAGACCCAACCACATGACCGATAAACCTTACCTCACTCTTACCAAATATGCATTTTTTCAAATTTAAAGTAACGTTATGCAATCTCATTTGCATCAAAAATGCATCTAGATGCTGCAAGTGAATATTCCAACTGTCAGAATGCACAGCAATGTCATCAACATACGGTTCTGCAAAGTCACTTATAGGCTGTAAAACTAAATTTATCGCCTTAACAAAAGTTCGGCCTGAATTTATCATTCCAAAAGGAACACGAGTAAATTCATACAGTCCATTATGTGTTACAAAAGCTGTCTTCCATTGATCAGATTGTTTTACAGGACAAGTCCAATAAGCACTTCGACAGTCCAAAATAGAAATCACATTAGACTTTCCAACTTTGTTCAAAACGTCTCTGACAATCGGCATCGGATATTTACAATCCACAGTGAATGAGTTAATGTATCTGTAGTCACAGGCAAGTCTTAAAGATCCGTCTTTCTTTTTAACAATAACCAAAGGGCTTGCCATTCTGCTCGATGATGGTTTGATAATGTTTGTTTTTAACATTTCTTTGATCTGACGTTCCACTTCTGATCGATAAATCAAAGGAATTCGATATGCTGCAAATTCTTTTTCACGAAATCCTGGTTTTAGTTCAATTTCATGTTCAACCAATGTACATAATCCGGGTTTTTCTGAAAATCTATCACAGTATTTGTTCAAGACTTTCAACAACTGTTCTTGCTGAGTTACTGTCAAATGGCTAATTTGTTCAGGATCGAGGTTAAGTGAATTCTTGTCATCTTGAACCTCATTCCTCATTGGTAATTCAACCACTGAACCAAAATCTTCATCTTCTTCAACGATTAGACCACAACTTAATGCTCGAGTAACATATTTTCTGATCTTGTTGGCGTGAATTATTTTTCGACCATTTTCACCCATATCGACTAAATAAGAGTACTTTGATCTTCGATGTATGATCGTACATGGACCATGCCATCGAGAAATAAGTTTGTTTGTTGACGTTGGATACAAAACTATGACTTTCTCACCAGCTTCAAATTCTTTGTGCTTTGCTCTCTTGTTATACTGATTCGTGTATTGTAATTGCTTTTCTCGAGAGTAGGATTCTGCAAACAATAATGCTTTCTCCATATTTTCTTTGAGTTCTTTTAAATACTTTTCTGGTTTAACTCCAACATGAGGTGGTAAGTTTATTTCTCTAGTCCAACTCTCTTTTAATATTGCCAATGGTCCTCTCGGAATTTTCCCATAGACAAGCATATATGGTGATACTCCAGTAGTTGCATTCGGCACTTCTCGTAATGCCCACACTGTGAAAGGAATTATCTTGTGCCATTTCCTCGGGTTGTCTATTATCACATGATGGATCATCTTTTTAAATGTCTGATTCCATCTTTCTACTAATCCAGCAGCCTCTGGGTGTCCTGGTGTGTCGAATCGTGGACTACAGCCCATTAAATTGAGAAATTCTCTTGTCAAACTGGCTGTGAAGTTCGTTCCTTGGTCACTTGTAATCACGGACGGCACACCAACGTTCATGAACAGTTCCGTCAACGCTTCACACACAGCCTTCGCTGTCAGCGATTTCAATAAGAAGATTGTAGGCCATCTGGTGCACGAGTCCACAATGCATAAACAATACTTGTGACCTGCAGCAGATACTGGATCGATCGGGCCAACGAGGTCCATCGTCATTCTCTTGAAGGCGACCTCTTCTCTTGAGACTGGAGTGATAGGCACTCTATCCATCACCAGACTCCTTGCCTTTAATTGACACTTCTCACAAGACTTACAAAATTTCACAATGTCTCTTCTCATCGTTGGCCATACAAAAGATAATTTTATTCGTTCTCTTGTTTTCTCTTCTCCTAGATGCCCTCCAAACACCGATTCATGCGCCAATTCCATCACTTTAATTCGTCTCTCTTTTGGTAACACTAGTTGATATATCGTCTGGTCTAATATCTGATATTTCTTATGCAATAAACCGTTGATCACACAGAATTCAGATTCTTTCTCTTGTGCTAACTTCCACCACGGCTTCAACGATTCATCCTTTCTCTGTTGCTCTTCGAACTTCTTCGAATCGGCAATCTGCACCTTTTGTTCTTCATCCATCTCTTCATCTCTATACAAGTCTCCTATCCCCACATCACATTCATTGTCTTCTTCAGTTTCATTTAATGTGCCATTCTCGCATGCAGCCATCTCTTGCTCGTTCATCTCTGATGTTATACCATTTCGCGATAAGCTTCGTTGCTCATTACTGTCGTTTTCCTCATCACTTGAACTTTCAGTTTCACTCTTCTCATCAACATCTACCATTTCCTGTTTCCGACTCTGCGCTCTCGTCATTACATTTGCTCGTACACTCACATCTCCTTGTATCGTTTTGACCTTCATCTGTGGTACGGCTTTTAATTCGGCAATTATCTCTGGATGCAACAAGAATCTTTCTGTACTGCCCATCTTTGCAATACTAGCACACATCAAGGTGACATAAGGTGTAAGTGAACACTGGATTTTACGCGGAAATCCCTCTTCTTCCACGTCACTACCACACAGTCTAACATCGACTTTCACTAACTTCGCAGGAATGGCATCTCCTGCCACACATTGCAAATTCACTTTTCCAATTTGTTCCACCTTCATGCCTTCCAGTAATTCTTCACTAATCACCGGAATCTCTGCTCCCGAGTCGCTCAGTGCTTTGACTTTCACTGGCTCTTTACCGTCTACTGCACGAATTTCAACCTCGACATATTGCAAGAACGATTTCTTCAATATTCGACTGTCATCTTTTCCTATGACTTCTCTCTGAATTTCAGCATCCAATAGAATTTCTTTTTGAATACCACATTTCATTACTGACTTTACTTCAGTCTCTTGGTTTTCTTGACTCGCGGTTTGATTATCTGTATCACTAACCACTTGAATCAAATTCACCCTTGTGTGTTCTTGATTTCTGCTAGAACTAGCTGCTGCCACTGGAACTGGACAAAATTTAACCAAATGTTTGTCTGAACCACAGTTGTGACAACGCTTCACCACTGTATGGTATGGTTGTGAAATACCTCGTTGTTCATTGCCTTCATATCTCTTATACTGCGTAAACGATGTGTTGCCTTCCCTCTTGGCAAACGGCGCTGACGATTTGTTAAATCCCTGACGACCAAACGTCACTTCTCTGGTCTCATTGGGTACAGGGACATTAGCCTTGACTTCTTTACCAATGAACTGATTCCCTGTTCCTGGATTACTTTTCCACTTTCCACTCTGGCTTTGGTTTACGGGACGTTGAGAAGGATAACTGTTTATATTTGGGATCGCAAACCCAATTCGATTGTTTACATGAATGTCTGCTAAGTCTGCCACTGCACTAGCTTGAAGACAGTCAGTTCCTTCCTTCGACAATACAAACTGTAGTGGACCTGGCGGTAAACATTCTTTTAGCTTATCCGCTACCAGCAAATCAAAGAGCGTATCATACTCTCTGTTCACGTTTCGACTTCTCACGTAATAGTTCAGCAAGTTCTTCAGTCTTGCCGTAAACATCGTATAAGTCTCTTCTGTTGTCTTCTTAGCATCCACAAATCTGGCTCTGTATTCTCTCGAAGTCAACTTAAATTCTTTTAATAAGTGCTGCTTGACTCTATCATAATTGTCTAGATCATCGTATGACAATCTATTCAGAACGGTTCGAGCTTTCGGCGTCATCAATGGTAGTAATAATTTCACCCAAAACGGCTTTTCCACAGCAAAACTACGAAACGCGTTCTCGACTGTTTCAAAATATAATGGCACCTCCATCATATCAGTTGGCATTTGAGGCAATACATGCTTCATTGCATCACCTATTTTCTTAATTTTTGACACCAAAGTTTCACTTTCTTGCTGCTTCCTTCTTTCTGCTTCCCGTTCTTCTCTCATTTGCGTTTCTTTCAATGTCAATTTTGATTTCTCCAGTTTCAGACGTTCCTGTCTTTCTGCCTCTGCCTTTTCCAAACTTTCTTTCTGAAATTTGAGTTCTTCTTGTCTGATCTGTTCGGCGCGTTCTAACTCTAACGTTCGCGCTTTTTCTTTTTCTTCTTCACGCATTCTCTTTGCTTCAATCTGTTGCTGACGAACCTCTTCATCACTTTTTCTAGCTCTTTCAAATTCAATCATCTGCTCCAGTCTTCTTCTTTCAGCATCTTCTCTATCTCGTTTCAACTGTTCTAACTGAATCTCAAACTGATGCTTTTGCAATTCAAGTTCTGCCTTACGCACTTGTTCTGCTTTATCTTCTCTCTCTCTTTGCAGACGCAATTCCTCTTGCCTTGCAAGTTCCGCTTTCTCTTCTTTCTCTCTCTGCAGACGTTCTGCTTTCTCTTCTTTCTCTCTCTGCAGACGTTCTGCTTTCTCTTCTTTCTCTCTCTGCAGACGTTCTGCTTTCTCTTCTTTCTCTCTCTGCAAGCGCAATTCGTCTTGTCTTACACGTTCTGCTTCTTGTCTCAACTCTTTCTCTTCCTGCCTAGTCATCATCATCCACTGCATCAACATCTCCATAGACATAGGCGCAGGTGGTTTTTCAATAGCCTTTTCTACGGCACCGCCAACGGCACCTTCTTCTTCGACTTCTTCTTTCACCCACACTTCAGCGAGTTCCTGTATCATGTCACCACGTGACATACCTTCTAATTGTTCTTCTTTAAAACCGGCTTTCAACAAACTCTGTTTTAGCCTTTCCGTAGACATCTTCTTAATATCTGCTTGTCTTTCAGCACTTAATTTCTCCATCTTACTTGTTTACTTTGGTGATTTCTCTTTTCAAAGAAGTCACGGTTTTTCTTGTTGTGTGAATCGATAAACAAACGGGATTTCTTTTATATTTGTTCGTGGAAAACAACGAAATTTTTATACCGTTTTCTCGTGTTCCACCGTCGTTGATATCGTAGACACGTCACACAGCAACAACGCGTAAATTCTTTTATCACCGTCGTAGATTCTTCTAACACCGTTGTAAATTCTTTTATCACCGTCGTAGATTCTTCTATCCGCCGAAGGAGGTGATAACGTGAATTTTTATCCACTGTGAGTTTATATCCACCGTGAGTATTTATTCCACCGTGAGTATTTATCCACCGTGAGTATTTATCCACCGTGAGTATTTATCCACACCGACGCTGTTCCACCGTGAGTTTTTATCCACCGTGAGTTCTTATCCACACCGACGCTGCCACCAATAATGTCAACCCAATCCTTCCGTTGACAATCCTTCTGATTAAATCCTTGTTCTCTTCGTACTTAACGCCTATTTAACGTTCACCTTTTGAACACTAATTCTACGTATAAGTATAACCTGAATTAATCAGCAACACAGTTTAATATCTTTTCAGTTTAATAAGAAACAAACAGACAGAACTCAATTTGATTACAACTCAACTAGTCAGCCACACTACTACAGCGAACACACTCGAATTCAAACTTCTCTAGTCAGCATAATTCTTCGCGCCTCTTGACACACCTGTCTTCTGTGCGCATAAGCGAAATCTAATAATATACATATAGCGCGCCGCTGCCGATATCGGCCGGCCGCGCGTGTCACTAAGACTAAACGTTATACATCTATCATATATACATATACACGTGAAACTAAAGTAAACGCACTAAATATATACGCTAACATCTCGCACTGCAAGACTGTACACAAAACTCAGTTCACAATCATCATCATCACTATCTTCATAATCATCATCATCATCACTATTATTGTCATCAATCACTAGCATCATCATCATCATCATCATCATCATCATCATCATCATCATCATCATCATCATCATCATCATCACTGGCATCATTACTATCACCTTCTTCTTCATCATCACTATCATCATCATCGTCATCGTCATCATTAGCATCATCACTATCATCTTCATCATCATCACTATCGTCATCATTATTGTCATCATCGTCGTCGTCTTCTTCATCATCATCATCATCGTCATCTTACTCTTCGTGCTACTCATCGTTGAATATCGTACTGCAAACTGTGCGATTGGGCGTTTGAGGTTCAGCGTGATGGACGAGGCGAGCATAGCTAAAGTCACTGCCGATTTTCCTGTAAAAAACACCAATGCCATGCAATCGAATCCCGTCCATTACCAAGTCACTGCCGCCTACTTTACATGCCGTCACCATAAGCTAGGTGTCGCTAACATCTTCGACCAATCACCTGCGCTGTCTCTCCCGTTGGAATAAGTCTGAGGGAACGTTGATGAGAGACATCCGGGGTCCTTACAAGATTGGCCGAATCTGTGACCTGCCCACGATCGCCTGTATAGCACGAATTTGCCGGGTGTCAGCGCGCTTGCTACTGGGAAAAATGGAAAAGATGGATTGACCGGGGAAAAGAGACAGGTGATGGATTGTCCGTGGAAGGGCGGTGGAAAGATGGAATGGGAACGAGTGACT
>OY744614.1:33791031-33798531 GCA_963556255.1 Allolobophora icterica | reverse complement strand
CACGCGTGCCATAGTTAACAATTTGTGATCGCATGATGCGAACTACGCTGACGGAGTCCCAAGGCTCGAGAGATGTTTCTGCTGACGGGCATAGGGAATAGGAGTAAGCGATACAACGAGACAGATCGACAACGAATAACAGAGACACCGAGACTGCTAATAGAGTCGCAGAAATAACGAGATTTTAAAAATAAGGCAATAACAAAGGGAAGAAGATCGAGGCCTAACATACAGTAAGAATAATAAAGATGTCTAATTGCATACGCTTCTAATTATTGTTAGGCTTAATTAGGGCTTAATTTCATCGGTGCTGGCGTGGTTGTTGGAAGCGGTGCCCGTCCCTGAATGACCAACACGGAAGGCCATCAACGTTACTGACCACAGGTCAAGCGTCATTCTCTCATTTATCCGCCCGGAAGAAAAGGATATGAGACTCCGAACGGAAATCGCAGTCATTCCACTGATAGCTTCCGCGTTTATCGTTCGGATGTGTTGCCGACTTCATTACTTCCTATCCTCCCTCTGTCCCTCCACCGCCCGCTCCACTTCCACCATTCCAGGTCTGGACATACGAGGCTAGGTGGGGAAAGAAACCGCTCCAGGGAAGCGACAAGTGGCGCCTCTAGCGGCATAGCGGAATGATATTTAAGAGAGGACGCGCGGAAGTATACAACGCCGGTTATTCGTTCGTAGGCGGAGGACGAGGAGGAATCGATAGGGTTTCAGTTTTTCGTTGCTCTATGTCGAGCGGGGCGGAGTGGTTCGCCCATTCTCTGACCCCAGACACGACCACGTCCACCTCCGTCTTCGTCCTCCTCCCCAACGCCTCCTCCTCCTCCTCCTCGTCTTCTTTCAACCGAGACGATGTCTTTTGGGACGGAAAAGGAAACGCGACCAGCGGCGCGTGCGACCTGCGCGCCATGGACCAACTTCCGGTGACCGTTCTGAAGGCGACGGCGATGCTGGTCACGATGGCGTCGACGGTCGGCGGAAATCTTCTCGTCATCGTCAGCGTGCTTCGCTTCGAACGGCTGCGTATCGTCGCCAACTCCTTCATCCTATCGATGGCCTTTGCCGACCTTCTCGTCGCCATCCTCGTCATGCCGTTCAACGCGTCGCAGGAGATCTGCGGCGTCTGGCTGTTCGGGCAGGTCACCTGCAACTTCTTCAACGCCAACGACGTACTCTTCTCCACGGCATCTCTGCTCCATCTCTGCTGCATCAGCGTCGATCGGTACATCGCCGTGACGGATCCGTTCCACTACGAGGGCAAGATGACGAAGCTGCGCGTCGCCGTCATGCTCGCCTGCGTCTGGGGCTCGTCGGCGCTGCTCTCGCACGTCCCGATCCACATGGGTTGGTACACGACCAGAGAGCAGCAGGAGCGCATGAAGCGCCACACGAACGAGTGCACGTTCGAAGTGAACAAGGCCTACGGACTCATCTCGTCGTTCATCTCGTTCTGGACCCCTGCGTTGATCATGGTCTTCGCCTACGTCAAGATCTTCCGCGAGGCGAAACGCCAGGAGCGCAGCATCCGTCTCATCAGCTACCCCGCCGCGCCCGAACACTCCGTCACTCGCGGGGACCTCCTACAGGTGCCCGCCGACAACGGGTCCGCAGGAGGATGCAGGAGCCGCGATGGATCGTGCAGTCTCGAGGGACGGGGTCTGACGCAGCACCGAAAGAAGATGCAGCGCGAGAACAAGGCGGCCAAGACGCTAGGGATCATCATGGGTGCGTTCCTCTGTTGTTGGCTTCCCTTCTTCACCTGGTACCTAACGACGACGATGTGCGGGGAGAGATGCCACACGCCCCCGGCGGTCATCGCCCTCCTCTTCTGGGTCGGATACCTCAACTCCGCACTTAATCCCCTCATCTACGCGTTCTTCAACCGCGACTTCAGAGATGCCTTCCACAGGCTGTTGCACTGTCGTAAGAACCTGGCCAATCTCGGTTCGGGCAACAGCTCCGACTGGTCTGGTAGCGACTGCTACACTTGTCTGTGTAGGAGACGGAGAGGAACTCGCGTCAATCTGCAAATGACTTCCATGAGAACTGATATCAACGAGCTCCACTACAGACCGATCGTGTCGCTCTAGATGTGACCCTAAACGCATTGGACGTCATCAGTTCCAAACTGATTGTCGTCCAACCGTATACTGCATAGACTGCACCATATCGCTTCAAAACCTGACCCAAGAACACGTGATGACTTAGTCTTCGTATCAGATTAATGCATGGGCGTATTTGGGGGGTTACGGGTTCAACGCCCCCCCCCCAGGAAATAAATTTCAAAATACGAAAACACTTAACTTTTCAAAACTGACCCCGTACTCTGCGACCACGTCTAATGGACCCCCCCCCTCAACTGGAAACCACCCTCCTAAAATTGTTTCCTGGCTATGCCTCTGAATTAATGACTTTTTTTATAAAGAAAATTGTCAAATATTCTCGTAGGTCTATCTTTTGGAATCTTTTAATCGCTCGCCTTTGTGCAATTCTGAAATGCACTTCATATGTGCTGGAATTCATAATGGCGAATCAGTCAAGCAACATTAGTGCAGGATTAGAGTATGCATATATGAAACATTTTTTAAGCTGTCATCTCACAAAAACTCCTTACGTAACACAGTGTTGAGTTTGAGGGAATTTTACTGCTCAGACCTAAACCAAATTCTGAGTACTAGGCTATGTCGTTTTTCTTCGTTAGTTGAGATTTAAACTTTTAAAAAGTTTGCAACATGGTACCTTATGCCAAACGCAATATATCAACATGGTCCTAAGACGAAGAGTAAGCGATTAATGTAAGTAAGTAAGGTACTCAGCGTCTGAGGTGCTTTGCGAGGCGTTGTATGTGCGTTCAGGACTGAACCACTTGGTGTCTGATGGCTTTGTGTACCTAATTAATTTTACACCCCAATTAAAGCCCTCGTTGAAGACTGGTAGTTGGACTCGTACAAGTAACGTGCGCTAGCAAAACACTTCTGTTGCCGTTCTGGCTAGCGCACGTTACTTGTACGAGTCGCAGACATTAAGTGTCTAGTGACAAAGCAGAGTCGTTCTAGTTTGATGTCCCATAATAATGTGGCTCTCTATAGTAAACAAACAGAAACTAAGCTTACCAGTTTTATCATCCAACACTAAGCCTTTGAAGCCACGTTGGCGACTACTTTAATGTACAAGTGGATATGATTGTGGATAGGTTTGATCCGGTAGTTGATTGGCTGTTTACGTCTCTGCCAAAAGAACCATATGTATGTATATATATATATATATATATATATATATATATATATATAATTATATACATATATATATATTACAGCATGCGCGTCTAAGAAAATGACACATAACGTGGTTTTATAGGCTGTTTAGACCTGGAGACGGTTACTTATTAAGCGATGCGGGTGAATTACGGCGTTGAACCGTGAGGAAGATTTACTCGGACAACTGGAGGAAATCGAATGAAGAAGAATTCTGTCTTGATTAAACGCGCCGTCCGGTGATTAAGATGGCTAATAAGGAAAAACTCATCCGCCTCGAACGACCCCGGATGAGACCTTTGCAGAAGGATTCCTCGGACACTGTTCTATCAGTGTTGTCTCCATTGTCTCTGGCTATCTCTCATGTCTGTCCGTCTGTCTGTTTCTCTGCTCTGTCTGTATGTATCTCTATCTATCTGTCTGTCTGCCAGTCTGGTTTCTATCTGTCTGTCCATCTGCCTGCCTGCAGCCTGCCTGCAGCCTGCCTGCCTGCCTGCCTGCCCGTCTCTCTTATCTGACTGTTTGTCTCTTCTCTGGATGTCTGTCTGACTGTCTGACTGTTTGTCTGTATGTCTGTCTCTCTCTTCTCTACCTGTCTGTCTGTCTGTGTGTGTTTGTTTGCCTGAGGTCGGTCGGCTGTATTCGTTGTAAATCGAGACAACTCGACAAAAGATGATCGATGAAGGAAGAAACTGCAATCGCGGAAGCATTGGTTTTTCTGGTCTGATTGTGATTCGATGGGACTGCAATATATATAGGCTGGCCTTCTTCAAATCACCTGTCAAGTCCATGCAGCGTCTACAGTGCGCAGAGATGCGCATCTATATTATGCCCTCATTCATGCATGAATGTATGTATGTATGTATGTATGTATGTATGTATGTATGTATGTATGTATGTATGTATGTATAAATGTATGTATGTATAAATGTATGTATGTATGTATGTATGTATGTATGTATAAATGTATGTATGTATGTATGTATGTATGTATGTATGTATAAATGTATGTATGTATGTATGTATGTATGTATGTATGTATAAATGTATGTATGTATGCATGTATGTATGTATGTATGTATGTATAAATGTATGTATGTATGTAGTGCGTATGTATGTATGTATAAATGTATGTATGTATGTATGTATGTATAAATGTATGTATGTATGTATGTATGTATGTATGTATGTATGTATAAATGTATGTATGTATGTAGTGCGTATGTATGTATGTATAAATGTATGTATGTAGTAAGTATGTATCTATGTATGCATGTATGTATGTGTGTATGTATGCATTGTGTGTATTTATGTATGCATTATGTGTGTGTATGTATGAATGTGTGGATGTACGTATGTGTGTATGTGTGTATGTATGTATAAATATAAGTCTGTATGTAGTATGTATGACACATTGTATGTATGTATGTATCTATGTATGCATGTATGCATGTGTGTATATATGTATGTGTGTATGTATGTATAAATAAATGTATGTATGTATGTAGTATGTATGTATGTATCTATGTATACATGGATGTATACATGTATTCATGGATGGATGTATGTATCTGTGTATATATGTATGTGTCTATGTATGTTTGTATGTATTTACTTATGCATATATTTGGTATGTGTATACATGTAACAGTTTTTAGGCGTTGTCGATGGCTCGTCCGAAGCTTTGTAATTCACTGTCCAGTTTTGTGCTTTAGGCCAGTAATTAATGTCATTGATCTAATCTTATCGCGTAATGAAAGCCGTGCAGATCTAAGCTTTCTTAAAACTTCAAGACCAAGACGAGACCAAGAGAGTTGAGTTCCAAGACCAAGACCAAGACAGTGAGGTACCAAGACAGAGACCGAGACGAAGACACGAAGTCCAAGACAGTACGATACATTTAATCCAGTGTATCACAGAAAAAACAATAAAAAAACTCATGTATCAGTTTCCCAGCTATTCTTAAATACCATTACATTTTATGAATACAAGATCCTTAAGCACTGTGTCACCTAAACGTGCGCGATGACGAGGACCGCATAAAAAGTCCACTATGGCTGAAAACTCTTTCTACAGGAGCTGAAGTTGCAGGTATGCTGAATGTTTTTTTTTCAGTAAGAAACAGAACAAGACTTTCGCTTCAAGACAGTTTTTAAATATTCGAGAAATTACCGCGAGACAGAGACGGAGACCAGGACATTAGGTTCCCAAGACGAAGAACGAGACTGAGACATTAAAGACTTATCTCGAGACATCTCGAGACCAAGACTGAGTCTCAAGGGCATACAACTCTACTAATAGGTCTCTGTTGGATCATCACAGTCCGCTGATATGTATTCGTGCCAGTAACTAAAACGGGCGATCGGGCCTTTCGGGTCGCTAACCCACGTTCCACGTAGCCTACTTTCTTTATATGAAACACCTCACATAACAGATGCTATAGGTACTTAACATAGCCTAATTCCTACGACGTACTTCTTTAACATGAAGTACCTTATATGACATACTTTCCATTACGAACTTCATCACACGGCGTACTCTAAAAGCCCATTCCAGGCCTCGAACCCAAGTAGCGCGGTTGAATGACGATACGCTATCCGTTCGGTCATAAAAAATGCCCTTGCGGTTGAGTCCTCGTTCTACACACACACACACACACACACACACACACACACACACACACACACACACACACACACACACACACACACACACACACACACACACACACACACACACACACACACACACACACACACACACACACACACACACACACACACACACACACACACACACACACACACACACACACACACACACACACACACACACACACACACACACACACACACACACACACACACACACACACACACACACACACACACACACACACACACACACACACACACACACACACACACACACACACACACACACACACACACACACACACACACACACACACACACACACACACACACACACACACACATACACACACACACTCACACACACACACACACACACACACACACACACACACACACACACACACACACATATATATATATATACGTATATACATACATACATACACATATATACATACATAAATATAAATATTTCTGATATCTGCCGACATGCTTGGCTGAACCAAAATGGAACGAAGCATGAAGTAGATACAGGCCTATAAACAAACTAACCTGACTACGTTCGCAGTAATATAATATGTATATGTATATTTAAATGTATATGTATATTCATATTCAAATGTATATGTATATATGCATAAGTAAATACGAGCCTTCAACAGAGCCGACTGAAATGGTACTAAAATCCATCTGATATAACTTTATTGTTGGTACATTATCAAGTTTATTTATAGCTAGGTGGTTGTATAGTGTACATACAAAGGTTACACAAAAGTGTAAAGAAGAGGACGCTACGCTGCACGAGCGTTGAAAGCAGCGTAAGTGATATATACACTTTGCGTTTGCAGTGCGCTTGTCTCGATGTGTGTTTACGTGACTCCTGAGTGGCCTATGTGTGAGTGCGTGGATATATTTCGGGCGTTTCAATATTTCAGCGTTTTTGAGCTATAGTGTTCTGATTAAACGTCGAGAAGGTGAAGCGTTGATCTTGTGGCTCCACATAAATCTTCTGAAGACGCTTAGACCTATAGGATTTGGATAGAAACAGAGAGACAGACAGACAGACAGTCAGACACAAACACAGACAGAGACAGAGACAGAGAGACAAAGAGACAGAGACAGAGAAAGACAGAGAGAGACAGAGACAGAGAGAGACAGAGACAGACAGACAGAGAAAGAGAAAGAGACACAGAGAGAGACAGAGACAGAGACAGAGAGAGACAGAGACAGAGAAAGGCGACAAAGGACAAGGAGAAACAGCTGGACGGTGATCAGATACAACTCCGTTGTTGACCGCCATACTTGTCCTCCTCAGATCGAAGGTAAGCCTACAATCCCTACATGTATACCAAACTATACATACATTAATACATATATACAGTGTACATTAGTTATTCTGCGAGAGGCACTTTATAAATTTCTACATACAATACAATACAATGCAATATACACATTTAGCATACATGGGGCGTGGTGGTTCAGTGGTAAGTTCGACGCCTTGTGACCGGAGGGTTGCAGGTTCGAATCCCACTGTAGCCGCTGCGTACGGACCTTGGGCAAGTCCTTCACTCGCAATA
>OY744614.1:33783531-33786031 GCA_963556255.1 Allolobophora icterica | reverse complement strand
CTATCGCTTGCATTTGATACCGGCTCCGAAGATTAGATCGCATGTGTCCTCTATTCAACTCTGTTGAATTTGATTATTGCATACACGCCTTTGTATATATATAATTATATATATATATATGTATACATGCATCTGTTTATCTATGTGCTATATATCATAGTGGGACGCGGTGGTGTAGCGGTATGTTCTGTGCCTTGTAACCGGACGGTCGCAGGTTCGAATCTACCTCAAGCCACTGCGTAGCGACCTTGGACAAGTTTCTCATCCACAATTGTCTGTGAGGAAGGCAACGGGAAACCACCTCACTCATCTCATCTCTGGGTGGCGTAAAGCCAATAGACCTGCCTTAAGGCAGAGAACTCATCATCATCATCATCACTGGCATAAATTTGTCCATTTGGTTATTTATTATACACTTATTGCATTGGTTGTATAGTCAAAATGTCAAATCTCAATTATTGGGGGGCAGGTGCCCCGGCTGCCCTCCCCAGAGTCTACGGCTATCATCATCATCATCATCACCGTCGTCGTCGTCATCATTATCGTCATCATAATCATCATCATCATCATATCGTCTGAAAGTGAAGATTTGACCTGACCTGACCTGATTATGCGTTAGGTTGTCGACCTCAGGATTGGCCGTGTCACGATGGACATTTCTGCATATCTAACAGTTGGGTCTGTGACGGATACGTCGACTGTTACGATCGCAGTGATGAAGTCAACTGTCGTATGCTGTCCAATCTTATCTCTAATCTAATCTCTAGTATAAACAAAACTGATTGTAATCCTAATGTCTCCGTTCTGGATTAAGGACACTAACTTCAAGGAGATCCAGTTTAACATTTTAAGTTAATTTTCTAATCTCATCCGGTCTCATGTCGCCTGTTGATTTAATTAAGTTTATCCTTAAATTTATTCTGACGTAAGGATCTAATCTGACTATGGATCATACCTGATCTAATCATCTGATTTGATTACTTTTAACTCTTTCAATGCAGAACTTCGAAGTCGTCTTTATCAACTGCAGATTTAATTAAATTTAAATGTAATACGACGTAAAGATTTAACAGCAACCAATAAAACGTTTGTAAATGGAAGATCAAATCTCATTAGGAAATATTCAGACTTAGTCAAATATGGAGGAGAAGCAAAGGAATTAGGGCCATCAGGGAAGAAGGAGAATGAGCTGGAAGAACAGAAATAGGATTAGGAAGATTTAAGAGGTGGAGGAGGAGGAAACTGAGGACGGGAAACTAATCTAATCTAATCAAAGAACTTCTATAGCGCCAGGGTCATAATGCTCAAGACTATTAATCACTGTTAAACAGACTCATCGTGCAAGCCAACTTCCAGGATGAGTCCAGTCGAAAGCCAATAAGGAAAAACGCTAAGAAAGCGAGTATAAACGAGCGGCAAAGAGAAGGAAGGGGAAGAGAAAGGTGTAGGCCTACATAAATGTGTAAATTATGACCGTTCAACAAATTAAATTTCCATCTGTAACTTACCAGTCTCTTGCTTGCACGCTTGTTTACAGCGAGCACAACTCAGTCTACTACATCAACTCCATCTACAACTAGATCAACTACAACTCAGTCTACAACTACTTCAACTACTCAGTCTATAACTACTTCAACTACTCCCTCTACAACTACCTCCACTACTCAGTTTATAACCACACCAACTACTTCCTCTACAACTACCTCCACTACTCAGTCTATGACCTCACCAACTACTCCCTCTACAACTACCTCCACTACTCAGTCTATGACCACACCAACTACTGCGTCTACAGCTCCTAACTCACCAGCGACTACTCGTAGAGCGACTGCAACTACAGTTGCAACGACAGCTTATTCCGTCCCAGCAAGAAACACACCTACACTTTCCTTATCACTTTCTTCGCCTACTTCAGCTACGTCGCTAACTACAACAGCTACTACTACTTCACCTACCACCACACCAACTACTATTACTTCAACTACCACCACACCTACAATTACTACTACAATTTCGACAACTACAACAACAACACCTACCACGTCGACTAAGACAACTGCAACAACTTCTACAACAACAACTACCCCTTCCACTACGCCAACTTCACCAATTCCTCCATCGTCCACTACAAGGACTACATTTATTGGGACTACTACAACTGCATTTCAGCGAGGTAAGTTCAACCGAAAACATATTACTTTACGCTTTGCAGCCAAACGATTTCATTTTCTCCTCTTTTCCTCTATTCCTTTTTCATCTTGTTCTTCACATTCCTCCTCCACCTCCTCTTCTTAATCTTGCGCTTTATATTCCTCTTCCTCCTTTTCCTCCTCCTCTTCCTCCTCCTTTTTCTCCTCCTCTCCCTCCTCCTCTTCTTCTTGTTCTTCCTCTTGTTCTTCACATTCTTCTTCTTCTTCTTCTTCCTCCTCCTCCTCCTTCTCCTCCTCCTCCTCCATCTCTTCTTCTTCGTCTTGTTCTTCATATTCCTCCTTCTCCTTCT
>OY744614.1:33758531-33773531 GCA_963556255.1 Allolobophora icterica | reverse complement strand
TTGGAGTCATCTGCAGCGACTTTACCGCTATTACCATCATCAGTTCACAACTGCCAATCGCCGAATCACACCACCACCACCTTCATCAACAACACCACCATCACCACCACCACCACCACCACCACCACCACCACCACTACCTCCACCACCACACCAATACCACTACCTGACTACCACCATGATCACCATCAATAGTCTTCATTTTCCCCAAATGAAGTAACCTTGGTTGCTGCGTGTCATATACACATGTTGAATATGACTCTAGTGTCGATACATCTTGCATTGACTCTAGGGTCAGATGCATCTTGTATTTGACTCTAGTGTCAGGTGCATCTTGTATTTGACTCTAGTGTCGGGCGCATCTATTATTTGACTTTAGTGTGTCCTCCGAATCAGTTCCAGTGCCCAGCCAGTGACACCTGTCTTCAAGACTTCGAAGTCTGCGACTCAGTCAACTCCTGTGGTGACTGGAGCGATGAACTGAACTGTCGTAAGTCAACCACTAAATATCGAACAAAACGAAAATAAAACAGTTCCTCAGCATATTTATTTTTGCACAACTTATTCTCCTCAGTCTATTCTCTTCAGTCTACTCTCCTCAGTCTATTCTCCTCAGCCTATTTATTTTTGCACAACCTATTCTCCTCTGTCTATTCTCTTCAGTCTACTCTCCTCAGCTTATTTATTTTCCTCAGACTATTCTATAGAACCTCAGCTTATTCTCCTCAGCCTATTCTCCTCAGTCTATTATTTTATGCTCCGCCTCCTATTCTACTCATCCTATTCTCCTCGGCCTATTCTCCTCTGCAAGGAAAGTGAAGTGCAGATACATGTATCTGCAAAGGGAAGAATGAAACTGAAGTCAACATATTCAGAATTGTGACGTTGTAAGGTGTTATTGCATGTTCACTGTACAGCGCAGTGCGTTTGCAGGCGCTTAATTAAAGAAAAGATTATTATCATTATTATTATTATTATTATTATTATTATTATTGTTATTGTTATTGTTATTGTTATTGTTATTGTTATTGTTATTGTTATTGTTATTGTTATTATTATTATTATTATTATTATTATTATTATTATTATTATTATTATTATTATTATTATTATTATTATTAAACTGTCCTACCGGTGTGGCTGTCGAAGCCATGTCCTGGTCACCAATTGTACCGTCAAGAATCGTATCCTAGTATCCTTAAAAATCCAGAGGTTAAATCAAGACAATAACTATATTGATTTTTAAAGTGCTGACATCGAAGAAAAACCATTGGTACAAAAAAACACATGCCATGACGAACCGGCTACAGACTTTTAAAAACATTAAACACTGAGAGAGAGATAGGCTAATTCCAGCAACTCGTTTGTTATTTTTTTTTTATTTAACCCACACAGTGTAGGAAAGTGGGAGGAGTGTATGTCTGGGATGGCGGAAAACGAGAAGACGGTCTGATTCGAGAACTATTTAATTTCTGTTTCAGCGTGCCTATCGTTTGAATTCCGATGCGACATGGGAATCTGTTTGGATCTGCGTCACTGGTGTGACGGACAGAACGATTGTCCAGACAACAGCGACGAGAAGCCCGGATGTTCGTCATTTCCCAGTCAACAGGCGAACAACTGAACCTCGTCGACACACTTATTATGACCTGAACCCCATGGCTTGGTTTTGGTGTGCCATCGGTTAATGCCTTGTGCATTAGACACCGGTGCGATAGAAGTTATAAATTGCAATTACGTCGATCGGTGGAAAGCAGTGGACATGTTCCCTCAAATTTCAAGTTGATGGCGCCAGCACTGGTTATATGCTCATAAGTATTTCTGTAAAAAAAGAGGATGGTAGAAGAGGAACGTCACGTGACCTGGATGCTTGTAGTAGGCCTATACAGATGCCAATGACGTGAAGTTTAAAAGTTTGTTTAAGGACATTGTGACAAAACAAAGCTGATTAGCGTCGCCCTCCTCCTCCTCCTCCTCCTTCTCCTCCTCCTCCTCCTTCTCCTCCTCCTCCTCCTCCTCCTCCATTTGGACTGGTACCCTCGTAAAGAGCAGAGGCGGAGTTGTTTATAGAAGCTAAGGTCGAGACACAACTAAGGTCAAAGCAGCCATCTTTGAAAACTTGTTACTAATAGCAAATATATTTTGTAATAAAATATCTATACATATAATATCCATATAGTGTCCGTCTGTCGGAGGACGCTACGTCACAAACGGTTTCTGTTTTATTGTGAAACAGAAACCGTTTGTGACGTCAGTACTGCCGTCTTTACGACGGCGATCAGAGCATTTTAGCCAACGATACAATTATATAGGCCTACACTGCCGTCATAATATGACGGGCAAATACACTAGTAATATTATAATTATGCTAACAGAATGTATTATAGGCTATTGCGGTATTTATATGGTAACGTTAATTGATGTAGCAATCTTATTTAATTTCATTTATCTGATTAATGTGAATTTCATTGTATAGGATTTGTTATTCTAGTTAGGATAAACTGTATATAAATGTTTGTTTAATTTAATAGCAAGTATCATTCACGTCATCTGCCATCGATTTTCTTTGACTGAGCGACTGTTAATTTGCTGCTTCCTCGACGCTCTTGGGCGCTCTAGAAATCTTGAAATTACGGTGACGGTTGTGATGGAAGAACATGGTTGCAACTTTGCACAACATTACCAACGAGGGTATAGTTATGCGAATACAAGCGCCAATTGCAAATTTAATACACAGTCGCATTTTGTGCATCAGCTATGAAAGAACAGGACAGCAGGTCTAATAAAATCATTAATTATGCATTACACTGGAGTACTGAGCTGACGAGACAAAGAAAAGGAAAGTCGCCTGACGAATAGTTTTGTAGAGTTGAACGATTGTGACTTTTCTGATGACTTACGGCCTACCTGATGCTTGCGGTCCAAACTGTTTTTCAAACTGGTGACGCGACATAAAGATAGAGCCACAGGAGAATGCGTGTTCAGTTTAGACTGATAATCTGTTTAAAGAGACTTGCACACGCACAGTTTAATAAGTACAAAATGTTATGCATGTAGCCTGGTTAAGGTAGCCTACGTAAGTCTAATTTTGAAACAGATCCACTACATTCGGTACACTGTGCACTTCAACATATAAAGTAGGCCTATAGTTAGCGAATCAAATCTATACGAGGCTTCTGAAAGTTGACCTAATGTATGTCTGCTGGCTGGGTTCATGGTTAATTTTAATCATGGCTGTTGCAACCTATTATATCGCTGAAAAAGATTTACCTGCCTTCTTAAAATTTACCTACCTTCTTAAATTTCGAATCGTAATCAATATATTCTTCCAACAGAATCTGCTTCGCGAAAACTAAAAGCAACAGGACAAACAGTTCCTAATTTCGTTGGCAAGAGTTGACTAAGCGTGTTCTTGCGGTCGCTGGTTCATAGTCATGTGTGATGTATGTGTGACTTGTTTGTATTATTATTATTATGCATTTATTAAGCGCCACTATCTAATGACGAAGAATCAAACGCTGGAACTGAGCAATTGTGAATGATTAGAGTGAAGGACTTGTTCACTGTCCTCAAGCAGTGACCGTCTCAGCGGTAGCTCGAACCCGTGCCTTCCACGTTACAAGCCAAGCGCTCTAACCATTCAGCTAGCATGTCTCACTAACATGTATGCGCGTATGCTTGTATTTATGAATGCATGTGTGTCTGTGTGTATCTGAACATTACTAGCCTATATACAGCGCCTTTCAAGTTCTGGCAAGATGACAACGCTTGTTCAGTGGAATGCACAATTAATTATTCAATTTCTTGCTCCCCATATGTCGTATGACGATTCATGTAGACAGAATAGATCTGCTGACAGTATACGTTGTCTTCTCTTTCTGTAGACAAACTACTTAGGTGCCGCCCGAAGAGTGCAATTTCGCTCACGACGTGTGCTTCTCATTCTTGCAGTCCTACAGTGATAATTATAGCCGAAAGTGTGAAAAACAATATCTCAAGAAAAACAGGAACTAGGTAAAAAATAACTGCAATATAGCTAAGTTAACAAAGGGGCGCAGATGGAGCAGAAATCCCGAACCAATTTCCTCCCTAGCGAAAATCATCAACTTACCTATTTTGTTGTATTCGTCCACATGAAACCTCAAACGTAACTGCTTCTACGAGACTCTATCAGGTAGACTGTCCTGACTGGAATTGCGATCCATCACGTGAACACATTCTTCATTCTGCCGATGAGATAGATTCTAAAAATTACCCGTTTAACATTACACACAACACATACAGATTGTGGTTCATTTGTGACAACGCATAAATCCACGTAAAAATTAATCATAGGCCTACGTACTGCTACCGACTTGCCTCTGAGTATAGGCTATGTGGAGGAGAAATCTTGCACCAAATTTCTGTCCTACTGCGGGGATCTGAACCCAGATCTCTCGATTGACAGTTCACCGCGCCAACTACCAAACTACCGAGCACACCCATACAAACTCGAGCGCTAAGCGTCATAATTCCGGTTGCGTTTTAATACACAATGGCAGAATAACGATTAGGTAAATAAATCCTGATCCTGAGTCTGATTCATATACTGACCCTGACTCAGCTACTCAGTAGGTCCTATATTATCGTCACAATACCTTAGGATTTAATCAGCAACCGCTCTACTGGATTCGTCGCAAAATTTCATACAAACTCAAACTTAGGCCTACCTGTTTCCGCGAGTGTCGGTCAACCGGATGTTCGGGGTCTCTCCTGGCTCGATTTGTTTTCTATCGAGTGAAGACATCCGTTCTGCCAGACAGAATTTCGCAGGCGACACATCCGGTCGTCGTCAATTTTCGTTCTAACAGAATGCGTCCTTATTGGATTTTAAGCGGTGTGCTTCAACACACAGTGCTTGCAAAGGCTTCGATCGTGTATTCGAGATGTATTCGCATTTACCGCGCCTCAGATTCGCATTTCTGTGTGACTTTGCGCGCGTTAAAATGTTCGTAATAAATAAATAAATAAATGTTTTGCGGCTTTGTCCGCTAATTTGATGCTTACTGAATCAAACGCGTGGAGTTTACCCTTTCTGGATGATTTTGTTAACGCCTATAGGAGCAGGGCCTTGGGGTCCATGCAATCCAACGCTGCCAGGTACTGGCCACAAATCTGCGAAAATCCAAAACCAGCTACAGAGGCTGAAAAAGAAGGCTTAGATGAAAGGATCCAGTGATCCAGTAAAAGAAAAAATGGTCAGAATTTATAGTCTAACCTCTGTAGAGTGGTTATAATGGACATGTCGAATATCAGAAAAATTAGAACATTGGACGGAACAATTGAGAAGTGCGTCATCAATATTAATTAACAAAAATATGTTACATTTCATTTTCTATCCAACCTGCAATCATTTTCCCAAAAACCTACTGATTTGCAGTGGCAAACTGAACGCACATTGAAACCCAGTAACATACAGTGAAACCCAAAAATAACTAATCAAACCCAATAAAATCCCATATTATATAGTTTCCCAGATCTGTGTGTCCTACGATAAAGGCTCCGGAATGTAACTGATGCTGCCTAAGCGCAGCGCCCGTCTGCCTGCTTCGACCGATGCAGACACACGGGCCCTGTGCTGTGGAATGTGTGGAATGTAACTGCCTAAGGCCTATCGGGCGAAGCCCGATGCAGGCACATCGGCGATATTAACCATGCCTCAGAGGCCGTTCGCAGACCTTCCTACTGATGATACCCAAGTCCTGCATTAAGCGTAGCCCGATGCAGGTACACGGGCGCTGCTAACCATGCCTAATAGGCCGTTAGCAGACCTCCCTACTGATGCTGCCTACTGATGCTGCTAACCATGCCTCAGAGGCCGAATTATAAAAGCAAGTAGGCCTATAGTCGCAAGAACCAACCGTCGACCACGTGGAACTTTTTTCAACGAACCCGTATTTTCACATGGCCAGGTTTATGTTGCATTGTTGCGTTCACGAAACAGAGACAATATCAAAGTAGGCCTACCCATCAAGAAAACTGACCGTCAAGGTCATTTGCTAAATGATGCTCGAATTTTCAATAGCAATATCACTTATAATCAAGCATTCCAATAAGCAATTTCTTTTCTCATCCTATCAATCCATTCATTTTCTTTTCAACCCGTCATATGACGGGCAAATACTCCAGTGAAACCAATGAGATGGTAAAGAATGATATCCAATTAAGCTAAATTAAGCCAATGATGATAATCTAATAAATATCTAATACAATATTATGACTAAAAGTCTTGATCTGTAGTACCAAATTGTATTAATTTATGTATCAAAACATTTATAGGGCCTACATTGTCTTTATAATACCTCTCTATGCGACGATCACGCATAGCCTACTACAAGTAGTTTTCTACAAACGAAACCCGATAGAAGTTTCATTTTACCAATATGACACACGTTGCACAACATAATATTTTGGTTCCCACGTAACCAAACATGTCCACTGTCCAGTCTCAAGATAAAATAAAACTTAGATGTAGGCACCGCATATAGGCAGAATAGCAGTTAGGGGTCATTGCATAATTACGTAACGCTCGAGGGTGGGTGTGTGGGGTCCTTGAAAACGTTACGAAACGTTACGTGGGTGGGTGGGTGTATGGATATGAACGTTACGTAACGCTTACCAAAATTTTAGTTATAGATGAATTTTAAATTAACATCGAATGACACCTTAGACAGGATGTGTTCGAAGTTGAAACTTCATGTCATTGATTTAAAACTTAACTAAAAACATGCAATAGTATAAATCAACACTAGGTTGGTGTTTAATACACTGTAACGGTGCAATCAAGTTCAAACTTGTTGAATATTATCTGCCATTTATTGAAACCTGATGATAAATTAAAATTTTACGAAACCGGTTTTTACCATTTCCGCGAGTTTTTCAGCACACTGAATTTGGGATTAAAGCATTGCCGACGAAGGATCCAATACCAGCAGATCGTCATTTTTGCAAACTCGCATACGCTTCTTCTTCTTCAAGAAATTCACCTGGATATTACGAACTAAATGAACTCAGACAGCCGTACCCATTTGATCTATATTGTCCATCTGCCTCAATGGAAGATTTGCAAAAAGACAATGTAAGCTTTGCGGTATGAATTTTCCAACTGTTGTCGCCAAGACAAATCATTCTCGCGACTGTCGTAGACAAAAACCGAAATTAACCGAAGTATTGACAGTTACCGAAGTAGCCGAACAAGATCCGACAGCAGACACCAGCAAAAGTTCAGATCAACATTCTGTTCTCCCGTTTGTGTGAACCGGAAACCGCTGTTCGAATTGTTTGGATCTTTCATAGTTTTACCGTCGGAACAACATTGTAATTCTCCTTGGATTCCTGACCTCGAAGAACCACTTTAAAGCATATTTTACTTAGTGGACACAAATTTCAAACATTTAAAGTTGATGCCCGACAAAACTGAACAATAATTGTATTAATAATAATCGAAGTGCTCAGACTAAGCAAATTATTAGTTCATCTTAATTTTTATTAATTATTAATAAGCAATTTAGTCCATGAAACTTTTCAGCAGTGTAAAACTTTGACGTAAAACTTTAAAAAACAAAATAATTTGCATGTCAAACATGACTGTCATTTAAATAAATAAAACGCTCTGTATATTTTAGGCCTACTATCAAATTCTAATTCACATACTATAATAAATTCGCTACATAATATGAATTATAATTGCACGATGACATAGTAAATCTAAAATGATTTATCGTTACGTAACGCTGGGGTGGGTGGGTGGGTCTAGGGAAACGTTACGAAGCGTTACAGGGTGGGTGGGTGGGTCAAAAACGGTCAATTTCGGCGTTACGTAATTATGCAATGACCCCTTATGTAAATAAACCTTTCCGTGCCTAATCTATATATTGATCTACTGTACATTACTCTACTTAGTATCGTCCAAGTGCCTGACGATTTCATCAGCAACTTACCTATTTGTTGGATTCGACGCAAGTTCTAATGAAAACTCAAACGTACCTGCTTCCAGCAGACTTTGAAGACTTGACATTCTGCCAGTCGTTGGCGGCATTCTTCCGTTCGTTGGCGGCATTCTACCACTCGTTGGCGGTGCAGATATTGATGCAGGGGACAACTCCAGCGCGCCATGGCAGATGCCTTAGCAGCCGTGTCTTACCCGACGATGCCAGGAACCGTTACTATCAGAACTAGACTACATTGGCTTGGACGCGATGCGACGTCAAGCTGACGGATCGAACATATCCCAGCCGCCAGATCTGACAGTGACCACTATCAGAACTAGAATAAAATGGCTTAGACGCGATGCAATTACGTCAAGACAAGCGGATCGAACAAGTCCAGCCACCAGATCTGACAGTAACTAACTCCTGACAACTTTTGGCCAAAACGGCCCTCAGGGCCGATACAGCTGCTGGGCTCTCCAGGCTACCAGGTTGCCAGACGGTGCCAAAACTGCCGGAGTTCTCTGGCCTGTGTAATTTATCGACAAGGTGAAGTTGTATACATTTACATAGCGCCTTACTTAAGTAGCTTTAAGTCGAGTAAACATCGAAAGGAATGTAATGTCTAGGTCTAAAAACGCAGACTGGTATTTTCCCCAGGTGATGCCACCGTTGTCTGGCTTTCTGAAGCCCAAAATAATCGTCGATCGAAGGCAGCGATCTTCGATTTAAGATATTATATTTCAAGAAGAAGTGAAGACGGCGTCTGAGGTTTAGTACCTTTACGGCCTACATTGTCTTTATAATACCTCTCTATGCGACGATCACGCATAGCCTACTACAAGTAGTTTTCTACAAACGAAACCCGATAGAAGTTTCATTTTACCAATATGACACACGTTGCACAACATAATATTTTGGTTCCCACGTAACCAAACATGTCCACTGTCCAGTCTCAAGATAAAATAAAACTTAGATGTAGGCACCGCATATAGGCAGAATAGCAGTTATGTAAATAAACCTTTCCGTGCCTAATCTATATATTGATCTACTGTACATTACTCTACTTAGTATCGTCCAAGTGCCTGACGATTTCATCAGCAACTTACCTATTTGTTGGATTCGACGCAAGTTCTAATGAAAACTCAAACGTACCTGCTTCCAGCAGACTTTGAAGACTTGACATTCTGCCAGTCGTTGGCGGCATTCTTCCGTTCGTTGGCGGCATTCTACCACTCGTTGGCGGTGCAGATATTGATGCAGGGGACAACTCCAGCGCGCCATGGCAGATGCCTTAGCAGCCGTGTCTTACCCGACGATGCCAGGAACCGTTACTATCAGAACTAGACTACATTGGCTTGGACGCGATGCGACGTCAAGCTGACGGATCGAACATATCCCAGCCGCCAGATCTGACAGTGACCACTATCAGAACTAGAATAAAATGGCTTGGACGCGATGCAATTACGTCAAGACAAGCGGATCGAACAAGTCCAGCCACCAGATCTGACAGTAACTAACTCCTGACAACTTTTGGCCAAAACGGCCCTCAGGGCCGATACAGCTGCTGGGCTCTCCAGGCTACCAGGTTGCCAGACGGTGCCAAAACTGCCGGAGTTCTCTGGCCTGTGTAATTTATCGACAAGGTGAAGTTGTATACATTTACATAGCGCCTTACTTAAGTAGCTTTAAGTCGAGTAAACATCGAAAGGAATGTAATGTCTAGGTCTAAAAACGCAGACTGGTATTTTCCCCAGGTGATGCCACCGTTGTCTGGCTTTCTGAAGCCCAAAATAATCGTCGATCGAAGGCAGCGATCTTCGATTTAAGATATTATATTTCAAGAAGAAGTGAAGACGGCGTCTGAGGTTTAGTACCTTTACGGCCTACATTGTCTTTATAATACCTCTCTATGCGACGATCACGCATAGCCTACTACAAGTAGTTTTCTACAAACGAAACCCGATAGAAGTTTCATTTTACCAATATGACACACGTTGCACAACATAATATTTTGGTTCCCACGTAACCAAACATGTCCACTGTCCAGTCTCAAGATAAAATAAAACTTAGATGTAGGCACCGCATATAGGCAGAATAGCAGTTATGTAAATAAACCTTTCCGTGCCTAATCTATATATTGATCTACTGTACATTACTCTACTTAGTATCGTCCAAGTGCCTGACGATTTCATCAGCAACTTACCTATTTGTTGGATTCGACGCAAGTTCTAATGAAAACTCAAACGTACCTGCTTCCAGCAGACTTTGAAGACTTGACATTCTGCCAGTCGTTGGCGGCATTCTTCCGTTCGTTGGCGGCATTCTACCACTCGTTGGCGGTGCAGATATTGATGCAGGGGACAACTCCAGCGCGCCATGGCAGATGCCTTAGCAGCCGTGTCTTACCCGACGATGCCAGGAACCGTTACTATCAGAACTAGACTACATTGGCTTGGACGCGATGCGACGTCAAGCTGACGGATCGAACATATCCCAGCCGCCAGATCTGACAGTGACCACTATCAGAACTAGAATAAAATGGCTTGGACGCGATGCAATTACGTCAAGACAAGCGGATCGAACAAGTCCAGCCACCAGATCTGACAGTAACTAACCCCTGACAACTTTTGGCCAAAACGGCCCTCAGGGCCGATACAGCTGCTGGGCTCTCCAGGCTACCAGGTTGCCAGACGGTGCCAAAACTGCCGGAGTTCTCTGGCCTGTGTAATTTATCGACAAGGTGAAGTTGTATACATTTACATAGCGCCTTACTTAAGTAGCTTTAAGTCGAGTAAACATCGCAAGGAATGTAATGTCTAGGTCTAAAAACGCAGACTGGTATTTTTCCCAGGTGATGCCACCGTTATCTGGCTTTCTGAAGCAAAAAATAATCGTCGATAGTGAATCAATCTGTTGGAACTTTTAACGTTTTCGAACTGTCGAGGGTGAGTCATTCTACCGTGAAGACGGTAGGTGTAGTAGCTTCAAGGACAGTTGCATGTACGGATTGCGAGTTGTACGAAGTGAAAGTGACAAAAACGTGAGAAATAATCGTCGATCGAAGGCAGCGATCTCATATCTGGGATATATATATTTCAACAAGTGAAAGTTGAACTGAACTTTCAACCAAGAAACGATGGTAAAGTTCGAATGTAGAACGCCAAAGTTCTACGAGCAGTGCGAATTGCGAAGAGACATTCTTACTGGCAACCCAAGTACGAGTCACCGGCAAGAATCGGGTTGGGGGAGGTTAGCAGAGGTAAATAATAATTAGTTATTCGCAAGATGCTGGATTGGTAGTGATAATCAACGATTCTGTCAGTTAGCAATTTATATACAGAACATTAATTTGATCACATGATTGTGTAATTATCATGCGTTATTCTCATATATATTAATAATTAAACTGAAAGTAATTGACATTCATTACTAGATTACGCATTTTATTGCTATATGCTAAAGATGGGAACAATTAAACTCAAGTAGCGGGTAATCATAATCTCCAAACTTCTAAAACGCCGCTCGAAGGTCAAGCTCAGGGCTGCAGCCTATTCAAGAGCGCTGGGTATACGATCAAATACCAGGTTTACGCGCAACATTCAGTAATGACTAGAATACAAAGAGTAAACCCTCAGAGGCATAATCGTGTGGGCTATCCATAAAATCCAACCCTGCCATATTCTGGCACCAAGACGGGATCCGCTACAGAGGCTGACAAAGTAGGCCAAAACAAAAGGATGCAGAGACACAGGAACTGTAAAATGGTCAGAATTTTTTTACCAAAACTCTGTAGAGCGGCTCTATCGGACAGTCCACAATCAACATTACAAGAAATATATTAAATTTAATTTCGTTTCAATCTTCAATCAGTGTGCGAATCTCCTAATAAGTAACTGTGACGGTTTTGACACACACTGAAATCCAATGACACCCAATTAAACCTAGAAATGCCTAATGAAACATAATAACACGGAACGAACTATAGGCCTACTCAATTAAACTAAATGAAACTCATGATATCATGGTAAAGAAAGCAAAGAAGAAGAGCAGTCCCTTAAGCTAGGCTTGAGGCAACCATGAGTATAAAGTTCGCGACTTAGTTAGCGTGGTGGCTCAGTGGTAAGTTCGGCGCCTTGTGACCGCAGGTTCTGCGCAGGTTCGAATCCCACTCTAGCCGCTGCGTACGGACCTTGGGCAAGTCCTTCACTCGCAATTGCTCATGGCGCTTCGGCATGAAAACTCCGGCACAGTATTCAATGCTGTAGTCGGGAGCGCCTCTGAGTAGAGAGTAGCAGTTGACTTGAAGAGGCGCTATAGAAATATCCGGAATAAATAAATAAATAAGACTTAATTTTCTTATCCTCCGCATTTGGGGCGGGTGGCCAGTCCTCTGCCTCGCCGTCTCATCTTCAGAAAAATAGTGTACGGTCAATCTAGTCATTGATATTTGAAAAGGCTAGGGACGCAGATGGAGGAGAAATCTTGCACCAAATTTCTGCCTTGGCGGGGATCTGAACTCTAGATCTCTCGATTGACAGTGCGATTATCGTCCGCCACACTATACCGAGCACACCCATACAAACTCGAGCATTAAGCGTCATAATTCCGGCTGAAATAAACATGCATTTTAATACACAATGGCAGAATAACGATTAGGCCTGTGTATATAAATCCTGATCCTGATTCTGATTTATATACTGACCCTGACTCAGCTACTCAGTAGGTCCTATATCGTCAAAAGGCCCCAGGATTTCATAAGCAACCGCTCTACTGAATTCATTGCAAATTTCCATATAAACTCAAACTTAGGCCTACCTGCATCTATCTGCGAGTCGGTCAAGTGGATATTCGGTGTCTCTCCTAGTTCGATTTGTGTTCCATCGAGTGTAGACACATCCGTTCTGTCAGACCGAATTTCGTGGGCGACACATCCGGTCGTCGCCAATTTTCACGCATAGCCTGCTATAAGTAGTTCGCTACAAACGAAGCACAATAGAAATTTCATTTTACCAGTATAACACACACTAGAGTATTTACCCGTCGTATGACGAGTTGAAAAGAAAATGAATGGATTGATAGGAAGAGAAAAATATTGATTATTGGAATGCTTGATTATAAGTGATATTACTATTGAAAATTCGAGCATCATTTAGCAAATGACCTTGACGGTCAGTTTTCTTGATGGGTAGGCCTACTTTTATATTGTCTCTGTTTCGTGAACGCGACAATGCAACATAAACCTGGCCATGTGAAAATACGGGTTCGGTGAAAAAAGTTCCACGTGGTCGACGGTTTGTCCTTGCGACTATACTCGCTTTTATAATTCGGCCTCTGAGGCATGGTTAGCAGCATCAGTAGGTGCATCAGTAGGCAGCACCGGTAGGGAGGTCTGCTAACGGCTTCTCAGGAATAGTTAGCAGCGCCCGTGTGCCTGCATCGGGCGAAACCCGGTGCAGGCCTTATAGGCAGCATCAGTAGGAAGGTCTGCGAACGGCCTCTGAGGCATAGTTAGCAGAACCTGTGTGCCTACATCGGGCTTCGCCCGATACAGGCATCAGTTACATTCCATACATTCCACAGCGCAGGGCCCGTGTGCCTGCATCGGGCAAAGCAGGCAGACGGGCGCTGCGCTTATGCAGCATCAGTTACATTCCATACATTCCAGAGCGTTTATCGCAGGACACACAGAATTGGGAAACTGTATAAGAGATTGCATAACATATTATTTTGGTTCCCACGTAACCAAACATGTCAAGTTTTAGGAAAAAATAAAAGTCAGATGTAGGCAAAAGAGGTCTGCGAGTCTACTCCAGAACGTCCAAGCTCTTCGGATAGTTTGTTAGAGCCGGAGGGATTATTTTTACCTCGGGCGTTAAAAAATAATCATAATAATTTTAAAAGAATTCGACAAATAAAGATTTGTAATGGATATGCGTAATATAATAATAATAATAATAATAATAATAATAATAATAATAATAATAATAATAATAATAATAATAATAATAATTATAATAATAATAATAATAATAATAATAATAATAATAATAATAATAATAATAATAATAATAATAACAATAATGAGGAGGAGGAGGAGGAGGAGGAGGAGGTTGCTGAGCAGGAGGACCAGGACGACGATGAAGATGAGGATGAGGGTGATGAGGATGCGGTTGAGGATGAGGAGGATGATTGCGCTCTTCTCTGTCTCGATGTAGAAGTGGTATCGTAGGCGTCGATGGCTTCTTGGATCTCGAACGTTGCTCGTTCATCTCACGGCTGGGGTCGAGTTTGACGCAGTAGAGGAGGTTGACGACGAGATCCGGGCAGACGCAGAAACGATCGCACAGGGCCTGACGCACCTCGTGGGCCAACTCCCCCGTGTTCTCGTCTTTCACTGTTGTTACTGCATAGACAACGGCTGATCGTAATTCGGTCTGTTGTCATGAGCTAACCTGCAATCCAGGGCCTAAGGTAGAATGTTTCGTGACATAAAGTGTGTAGTTGACATTCTTGAATGTGCAGTAATTATATATATATATATATATATATATATATATATATATATATATATATATATATATATATACTGTGGTCATACACCTCTTGTGATATTCTGTGTAGGCCTACATACAAGTTGGCCAGTGTATGGAGGAAGCTTGGCTGGCAAACGTTGTTTTCGGTTGCTTGCAAAGTCGAGGACATAATATCCATACATACACATATATACACATAATGTACATACATACTTGCATATATACTTAATGCTATATTTAAATAGTTATCTGGCTGCTTCACCTTAGGCTGAGAAGAACATATTACATTACATCAAGTAGTATTGTTCTTCTATAAACTCTACACATGTCTTCTTATCTTATCTTATCTTATATGATTATTTATAAAGCGCCGCTCACAGTATAGTCTATTCAGAGGCGCTTCCAGCGTGACAGCCACGATGGAAATGAAAGGTCTTTGGGCAGCGGAGAGAAGAGGGCGAGATCCCAAACAATATCTTGCTACGGGGTGAGGGGCA
>OY744614.1:33561831-33758331 GCA_963556255.1 Allolobophora icterica | reverse complement strand
TAGCAGTAAACACTGAAGGGGAACTGATCTTCTTACAGCCCTCAAACGCCTAGGTGATAGAAACAGGATCGTGTCAGGTGTGAGAGGTGTTCAGAAAACGAGAGAGTACTATCAAAGCTGACGCCGAAATCCCGCACTGGATGAATATAAAAAATCAGGGTATATCAATTGACGACAGAAGTGGGATATCAAGTTTAGATAGCTGCTACTTAGTGCCAAACCAGATCATTTGGGTCTTCGAAGAGTTGTCTTCGTAGAATGTTTGGAAATTATATTTAAAATCAGACAATTCAGAGTTCACAACACAAATAAACCGATAGTATCTACCCATGAGTAGCGTTGATATATATATATATATATATATATATATAGGCCCTATATATCAATCAATCAATCAATCAATCAATCATGGAATTTATATAGCGCCTCTTCAAGGGCTCTACTCAGAGGCACTCCCAAGCCAGGCCTGATCAAACAGAAAAGTCTTCAATAGAGCGTAAAAAGAAGACGGGTGAGTACGAGGAGACAGGCGAAGGAGAGGTGGTAAGTCATTCCACGCAGTTGGGCCAGCGACAGAGAATGCTCGGCGCTGCATAGTAGCAGTGCGGGCATACGGGACTATAAAGTCGCCCCGAGAAGAGGAACGGAGGGCTGAGCGACCCGTAAGAGAAGAAGAGAGAGTGAAAACAGAGCATAGGTAGGAAGGAGCCATACCCAATACACATTGCCAGGCGAGAGAGCAAAGCCGATACAGGATACGCTGCCGGATGGGAAGCCAAGGTGGGAGTTGATATATATATATACATATATATATACACGTGCCATAGGCCTATCTATAATAGTCATATCGAAAACATCACGCATAATAAGCCTACAAGTTTTAAAGTTCATTCACTGCCATCGGTTGATGCCTTGTGCATTAGACACCGGCGCAACAGAAGTTACTAATTACTTCATCAAATGTAGGGCAATTTCTCTTCTAATTAGCTGGGCAAATTTACTTTAAAAATTTACTTAAACATTAATAATGAATGTTTTTATTCAGGGACGTGCATGGTTATAAGGTCTTGCAACAAGATTTAGGTCTAACTAAACAAAATTTACTCGACAACTAAGTCATTTTCTTTCATCCTTCACTCAAACGATGGGCTATTATCTTCCAAATATTCGATGAGAAACAATTATAATAATGTTTATTGTTTTACCTTGTCGAAATTCTGTTTGTAAACTTCAATTTTCAAAAGAATCGAATTGAGCAGAACCTTCATAGCTTTGCGGGTTGCTGTGGCAACGGATATGACGTCATCAAATGTGTTTGTGTCTGTAGTCTGACGTCACCAGTCATTAGCTAATCATGTAATTTGATTTATATCACGTGCAACATACATCCAATCATGTTCTAGTCTCCGTTATATCCACCGGTTGGCTGCTTTGCTGCGCATTCGTGCATGAAGCTACCTAGGCCTAATTCAGTAAGTAGGCTACGTACGTACGCAAGAGTGTGTTACTTACAGGGATGCTGAATATACGAAGAGCTGCGGACGAGTTGATGTACTGCCGAGGTCGTTGACTGCTTCAGAAATAATTGTTGCAGTCAGAAATTAATAAGTTGTAGCCAGAGGCGTCTACACCATAGAAACCTTGGAGCAAATGCTCCATCCAAGAAATATGGGGGGAGATCTGTCAGTGTGTGTGCCACAATTTTAGGGGAGGAACGGGGAGGGGGGAAAGAGGAGGAAAGGGACGTTGCTCCAATGACTTAGGGGGATAGACGCCCCTGGTTGTAGCCTAGAGCTGCAGATGCCACTTCCGGCTATGTATGGGTCATCCACTAAGGACGTCCGCAACGAGGGGCGTAAGGGTCAAATTAGGACAAAGTTAATGTGGATAAGGGGAACCGATTTATCCCCAATGCGGGCGTCCTCAGTTAAAATAGATACTCAAAGCTATTTTGACCGTGCGTTAGACGACAAATTCAGTCAGAAAGCAATTTTTTATCCATACTGGATCTAGTTAAAGTCCATTTAATTGCTGGACGTAGCAGTATGAAATTCCCACCCCCCGCAATACATTTAACCCTTCACGATCAGCAGAGTAGCCTAATCTAGGCCTGCCTTAGTACTCTTTTGGAGTTTGGACGCCACAAATGGGGTGTTGACGCCTTGACGGTAATGCCAGACGCGGACAAGGGGAAGGGGCAAGAGGCCACTAAGATGCGCCCCATGCATACTCCTCTGTGCTTATATGGTCATTGTGAAACCTCGTCTGTTCAATTCCATTAAATTATTATCAATCCATGATAGAATGCATCTATAGCTCCAGCTGGCTCTTTATGATTTGGTTATCCTTCCTGCTTTTTGTCGTACTTAACTGAAAATGCTTCACTTCATAATTACATGTATACCGTAAACTGGGGCTACTTTGAACAGCGGGGTAACTTTGAACACTTTTCCAGAAAATGTTTAAGTAGTTCATAAAGTCATTGTAACTATTAAATTTCTGTGATTTTTCACTTTCTTTGGTAGGCACTACCATAATCTTCATTGTTTATGTAAAATATATTAGCTTCTCGTTACTTACTTATTTCTCAGACGGAAGTGAATAGTTGTGGCATAGTTCGAGAATTCGCATTTTACGAATTTTAAGAATTTTTAAAATTCACGAATTTTAACGAATTTTAAAACTGAAGTTTTAAAATTCGTTAAAATTCGTAAAATAATAAAATACGATAATTATTTGCCATGGCAACGAATTTTATTATTCGTTTACTTTTGAACTTAGTAGGCCCTAAGCAAGTAGGCTAAATGTCAATGTCATAGGCAATCAAACAGCCGTAGAAGATAGCTGACTAGCAACACAA
Source organism: Allolobophora icterica (assembly GCA_963556255.1). Taxonomy (NCBI): domain Eukaryota; kingdom Metazoa; phylum Annelida; class Clitellata; order Crassiclitellata; family Lumbricidae; genus Allolobophora; species Allolobophora icterica. Next base: position 33,755,471 of record OY744614.1, on the reverse strand, counting down.
TTGTACTGATATTCAGTTACTGTTCTACTTGGAGTCTTGACCTTCGATTTCTATCAAAGTTGGTGTGTGTGTGACTGTGAGTGTCAATCAGCAGGACGAAAAACCACCATGCAGCTCCAGTGTCACCATTCACCCACTAACACAACTTGCGACCAAACATGGTTAAAAACTTTAAAAAGGGTTGGCAACGTTCACCGAGCTGTGTCTTCTACTTCATCGTCCTCTGATTCTGAGTCAGGAACAGCCCACTGTCTCCCACTCGACTCTGGTTTCTGTATGTTTGCCATGCAAATGCTCCCGAGTTCCGGCAGAACAACCAAAAAATTCCTTGTCACAAAAAACAACACTATATTTTTGGATTACCCTTTCCTTCTCCAAAATTACTACATCCTTCCACTATCTTAAAAAAGTAGATTTTAACTAAATTAACTCGTTATGTAATAAGCTTTTATAGTGAATTTTACATTAAATTCTAAGCAGAAGCTTAACACAACAAATCATGACGTCATCACATTTGTTGTTGTTGCTTACGCTGTTTTTGCAAACTCCACTCTTAATGTAAAAAAAAGGCCCATCAATGGCCCAACGAATTTTTACGAATTTTTACGAATTTTAAAAAAGACCAAAAATTCGCGAATTTTTACGAATTTTAAAACCGAAAGTCACGAATTCTCGAACTATGAGTTGTGGTATTGTGAACGTAGTTATTAAACTTGTCAAACTTTTGTTTGTACACATTTAACTAAACTACATAATTTTGACTTACTGCATTTTATCCAACCTATGACTGTACTACATGACGGCACTTTAACGATTTTGTGTATGCTAAGCTGTTTTGAAGTATAATTAGCTGATTTTAAACTGGTACCTGTAATATAGCTTTTATGGGGGTTACTTTGAACATGTTCAAAGTAACCCCACATTGGGTTTTGATACATTACCGGTACCGGTACGCTATCAGGTACTTGCCTAATTGCTTCGCACTTTCTTGCAAACTGTTCCAACTTAAGTTCTTTGCCGTACTGAACTTGCTACGTCAATCTAACTACCTGTCAAAGATCGCGTTTCAGCTGCACCGATAGACATGTTAGCCGATATATGCGTGGTGTCAAGAAGATTGTGAACCTAGGCGGCGCAGAAAGAGAATGTTGCGCCAGGTAAAAACATTGCTGTGGAGGACTTGAATGAACCTACCGGTATCTGTAGTACCAGTACCGGTATAAGTACAGCTTTAATTAATACCTGTACCGGTATCAGTAGCAGTAATCTAACTATAGATGGTAATGCTGATGCAAGCGAAATTGATGATAATTCTGATGCTGATGATGGTTAGAAGTCTGGTGACGATACAGAATGTCACCGAGTTTGAAGATGACATGATCAGTGGTACCGGTATTAATTCTCATGATGCCGCTGACGATTCGTATGACGAACCACTTTGTAGCAAGGTCCAACAGAAAATTAAGCCAACAGTTGGAAATTTTACATTGTACAGTCTGAGACTGGCAAACAAGGCGTCAATTCCAAGTTTTATTTTTGGAAAGATTCTACATATTGATAACAAGAACCATGAATGTGAGATGACATTTGCACGATGAACTCAACGAATTTCACTTCTCTTTTCATGGCCAGCCGTTGTTGATAAATCCGTTGTCAAACTGCAACAGCTACAGCCGTTGTTGATAAATCCTTTGTCAAACTTCAACAGCTTAGCCTAAATGTGAACTGACTATTCAGAAAGAGGACAGAAGGGGAAGGCTTGTTCCCTTCATGTGAACTGCAACCATATAAGAACAATCTGCATGCAGTAGCTGATAGCTTTTCCTAAAACTACATTAGCTGTCAACTTACTGTTTGCTCTCTGGACACTTTTCACTTTTTGTCACTGCATCCCAGCACGATAAAAATCAACTCCAAGCCATTATTAACAAGATGACTAGGCTGGGGTACCTGCCTGAGGGTGGGCCAACGTTCGACCAACTCTGTAGGAAAGCAGATGTCGACCTTTTTACGGGGGTTTTCAAAACCCTGGTCATGTACTTCACAAATTGCTCCCACCCAAGAAATCTAAAATTTATGTTCTCCGACCTCGCTCTCACGATAGAGTGCTTACTCCACTGGACAATAACATGAGGAAAAATGTTATTGAGAGAATGCTGTACTCTTATTGGCTGTGATGCTGTTTTTTAACTGTTATATTCTGTATTGTATTATTTGATGCATGTACACTGGAGTGCTAATCTCTTGCAACCGGTTAAATAAAGAAAATACTTACTTTCTGACTTACTTACTTACTTATTGAATGTTCTACACATGTAGGTGACTGTTGGTAATTTAAAAAAAAGATAAAATGTGTTCAAAGTAACCCTATGACAGTGTCTTCTTTGAACAAACAGTGACACAACATTGCTGTTCAAAGTAGCCCCAGACCCGGGGCTACTTTGAACACATCGTTTTTTTAAAAAAGGGAATAAAAATGGCCCATTAAATACTCTTAAATTACAGGATCATCAGATCCTCATATGCCCCCTAGGCTAAAAATAAAATAATAACGAATTTCAGTAAGACAAGTTTGTGGTTCTTGTTTAAACGTAAAAAGTGTTCAAAGTAGCCCCAGTTTACGGTACTTCAGTTGTAAGGACTATTATGTCAGATATTTCTGTGTTGAGTCAAACGACCCAAATTGTGGAATTCCTTAGATCCTGCATGCAATAGCACAGCCTATTTGCTATCCATATTTAATGCCTTCTTTAAAAACAATTTTCAATTTTAACTGACAATTTACGTTCACAATTCGAATTATGAATTTTCTTGGCCAACATTATACATGCAGAAATTGCTCATCACATATCAGAAATTGCTACTCTTCTCGTGGTTTCAATCAAAGTTCTTCCAGTTTCTTCCCTCATGAAGTCTTTTTGTAGGATTAGTTTTGCTTCTGGTAAAAAGGCAATTCCTTAGTTAGACTTTTAACTCATTATGTGCATATTGCAAGGTCCTGCTGGTTTGAATTTGATTCACACTCAACAAATGAAATATATTAAATGAAAAAATAACAGAAAAATTTCAGCCATTCCAGAACAGTGCTCTCCTAATTTCTGTATTCCCAAGGGATCATACGCACCACGGGTTACAAGTAATAATCATATACTTTGCCCGGTTTCAATTTTGACGTAGACTTTCGAATGAATCTGTTATTTTCTCCAAACATATTTTAAACTGAGAAAGATCATTTCAACCTCGGGAAAGAATGCGCAAATACAAGAAGTATATTTGTACCGGCATGTTGAACATGTGTATGTGTGTAACGCTAAGTACAGTATGCAAAGGCTACTAGAGGATTTGGTCAGAGGATTGGTGCCGATGCTGGCTACCAGTCTTTATAACTGTGTTTATTAGATGTCTGTATACCAAAGTGTGATTAGCAATTGGTTAATAAAGACTACGCTTATTTGTAGCGCCCTTGTAGCGGCATGGTCGCGTTACGGCGCTCTAGAACTTGTCCGTGTTATTATTTATATACTTGCATACTAGATTTACATGTGTATCTTAACTGTGGAAAAGCATTATGTGCATGAAATTGGGCCATTAGTTATGAATAATCGAAGACGGGTGTCAAGCCAGTTATATGTACTGTTACCAACAGAGCACAGCATTTAACACATGCGCCACTAAGAACTCAAGTGAGCGCGAGCAGCGGATTTTCATAAACGTCGTCTGTACATTGTTCACACGCACACTAGTTACAGTTGCAGAGGGAAAAATGAATGGCGTTAATAAATCAAGTGTCCTGGCCTAATTTACGACCAATTTACGATCAACTCATGATTAGGAGCAATTAGTACACGTAAATCTAAACCAGTCCACTCCGGCTCAAACCGAGGCTAAATGTTCTTCGTATCCAAAGCATTTCATTTCTACAGAGGTAATCAGAGCACAGGCCTAAAAGGGCATCATAAGAAAGTACATCTCAAGTACGAAAAAAACAGTCAATAAATGTCGGAAAGCTAAAGCAACTGATCCGCACAAGTGGATGCACGGCCGCACTACAGCCCATATGGAATAGCACGCGATCAAAGTGACCAAACCAGATGAAATTCATGACCGAACACCAGTGCAGTTGGTGTTTATCACCAAACTGACCAGTTCATATCAATCACACCAAGGTCCTGATCGAGCACATAACCAAATAAGGACTGACAAGCGAAATGCCAGGAGAATCGTGCGAGTAGAACCGTGGTGCGTATTGCGGCCCTTACACAAAAAGGACCAACTTTTTACATAAACAATCAGAAAAGAATATATATCTAACAAAAACATTCAAATTATCGTAATCAAAGCATAATAAATCTTCCGTCATTCACATAAGAGAAACCAAACTACTGAAATAGAAGTCAAAACAAAGTTTGCTTAGGTCTGGCGTTCCAAAACGGAATCGACGAATTAAAATCGACAAAAACTACGATTCCTCTATATAAAAAAAAGACAAATAAACTTCCATCATGCTCGTCTCTCGCTGAACAAAAGCAACAGTGTCGTTAGGTAAAGAAAAACAAAACAAACCACAAACCGGATTAAACTGACACCAACTATAAATTCAGCCACCGTTTAAACATTAACAAACAGATGTTGTCACCAGTCACAACAGAAAAGTCACAGGGAAAAAGCGGATGACAAGCGGTTTCTGGAGAATGGGAAAAAACAGAAGCGATCTTACAGGGTGCAAAGCAAAAACACCCGGAGCAGGAAAAACAGAAGCCGCAGACACAGAGGAATAACGCACAGAAAAAAGCCACAGCCAGAAATTCGAACCAAAATCTCACACATCTCTTTACAGATGACAACAGCCCTGCAATGAAACTCATCGTATTACTTAAAGGAGTTTATTTCAGCATAGTGGACAAGGCACTGACCTGCACATCAGTAATAAAACACGGGATTGAGGATCAAGAGCGACAACTCTAAATCGGTTTATGAAACGGTGAAACTGTCAGCCAATTGTTCTTCTTTGCCCGACACAAACCAAGAATCAAAGCACCCCCCGCCCCCACAATGATGAGCATCCAAAGTGGCACCTCTGCCATCACACCTACCTATCTATTCACAGCTGAGATGGACATCTGCAGCTAAGCAGAATATCATCATTGGTATACACAAAACAAACCCGTTCAGCCATTTTTTTTTTTAGCACATCACGCATATTCGGAACTCTTGAACAATTATTCCCAACCGCTCCCGTAGCTGTAGGAACTCCAACTCTACAATGTCTCATGACAAAATACCTCAGAATGCCCCAGAAACAAAATATTTCCTCACACTACATTTTTTATTTAAGAAAACGCTGTACATAACAAACAAAAAAACATAACCAAAGTTCAAGATCGGTTTATCTAAGACACAACACATATAGGATCGGAGAAAGATGGTTTGACAATCGTTTTGAAAAGAAAGTTATGCTTTTTCATTGTCGAATACTACATTAGTCTTTCAATTCCCAAATGCAAATCAAGAACGTGAGGTAAACACTCATTTAGTACAGTACACGCATCTATATACATTAGTTCTTCCAAACACCGCCAATTTCACATGTTTCAGAAGTCGAACCTTGGATGCTGAGCTGAAAGGCACCAAAGTGCCAATCGGTATTGCAATTTCATAGTCATAATTCATAGGAAATCGTAATTTAGTCCAATGTTCACTGTTTGGACTTTCAGCAATGAAACTCAGAAGAAATACCTAGAAATTATGAGACAATTTAGCACAGCTCGTTGGCCAACAACTCAGTTCATGGCAAAAGTTTCAAAATAACCCACTCAGCTTATGCAAAGTGTAAGTTAGAGAATAATGATCAATATTCAATTCATTCAACAAATCCAGTTGACAATAATGCGATTACTGCCTCTGACTTTCAGACTATTTTTTAACAGCTGGATCCTTGGGTTCAAATTTCAACTCCGACAGCCCAGCTGATAAATAACAACTGCTAAACACGTTCCACCATATATGCCTTTGGGTAATGGGTGAATATATGTATGATAAAATACAGTTGAATGAAGCAGAATATCCATGGATATCAGAGGGAAATTAAACACAAGGAGAAATACAGTTTTGGAGAACATGTTATCACACTGCTGCACAATCACAAATGATAAAACACAACAAATGTGAACAAAATCTTACAGGACGAGAAATGCAACATTGGCAACATTGGCAACACCAAGATGCCGCCAACAAAGCCAGTTTCACAGAGTAGACCCGTTGAGAACACGCCGTCAACAATATTCCACCATCTATTCTTGTTTGAGCCAATTTCACAACTGTCTAAAGCATGCCTCGCTTAGATGAAAAAAGATGACTCTAATTCAGAAATGACCGGAGAACCACGAGCAGTAGAAACCGAAAATTACAACAATTAAGCACTGTCTGTTAATGTGAATTCATGTCGCCAGAGCAAACGAGGTCAATATACAAGCGGATATCAAATCCCCCACAGAATGCAACAACAGAAAGATCTTTAGCCCAATCCTACAGGTGATCAGTATAACAAACAGGTTTTACAATCTACATACACATGCCCTTTGAACTCCTGCAATTCGACCATGCATCCAGTTAAAATACCCTATTCTAAATACCTACAGACACCGATTTGACACTGGCTTGTCTAAACTTAAATGACCTAAGTGCATATCGTATTTGAGCAGAGTGGGACCCTCGCACCCCAGCAAATGAACTGCAAATAGAAAGTGAACGACACAAAGTCTATTTCAACTTTAACCATTCATACCTACATGCACATCATTTGCAGCGGATTAACAGAAAGGATTCCACGTTCTAGCACTTTTGGTATCTAACAGCAGCAGCCAGTGGATCTGTTAAGTCAGCCAATCACCCCTCGTCATAGGTTGCTCTTGCATCCAGTTAAAACAAACCACACTCAAATTTAAATAACAGATCCACCATTTATTAGGGATAAAACAAACACTACCCACAGTACAAGTCTCACCTTAAGTGCACCACCTCAGCTTGCTTTAACCGCACCACTCACTGTGCAGTAGTCTAGTCTGACAATTGGCATTGATGCACCTCAGTGAAACCTACACCCGGAAAGTCTTTCCCTACCAAAATGTCACTCCGTCTCAGAAGTGCTCTTCGGAGCATAGAACTGCTCCGGAATTGCTCCAAGAGACAGCTGCGGATGCTGCAAGCCACATCCACGTCCTGTCTCACTCTTGGCGTCTTTAAATTCCAGCCTTACTAATAAACAAACCATATCTGGTCATTGCTAGCGACGATAGGCAGCCTGGCAAACAAGTAAACAGCCATGACAGAAACAACGTCAAAGTGATTATACACGTCACACAGACGCTCTAATAACACAGACCTACTACTCATTGTTATTGTTGCGTTCATTATTCTTATTATTAATATAACAGTACATAATAAACTATACAGATTACTGTCAACATCTAAAGTAACTTCTTTACACACATCAGTGTAGGCTTAATTTACGTCACCACAGTGTGTCAACGTTAGCAAGATGTCTGTTTTCATTCGGTAACATAAGCAAAATTGTCTTACAGTGCTCCAGGGTCAGTGTACAAGATGTAGTCCGAGTCCACAAAATAACAGCCAAGCTGCCGGTTACAAACTAACCACATGATAAGCTCAGCAACACCTGATTTAACCGTTAACTAAACATTTCCTGTAATCTCTGCAGCAGTGGCAAGCTAAATCAAACACTGGAACTGTTCCGAAGCTGGCACAAATTTGCAGCCAGTCATCTTCATGCAGAACAATAATAGTCTTAATAACCATATCTTCGCCAGACACCAATACAAGCTATCTTCGCCAGACACCAATACAAGACATCTTCGCCAGAGCTCTAGTCATTTGAAATTTGCTTCTAATCTCTTGACAGACAGTAACCTGAGAACTTTTCAACAAGACAGAGGTACTTTCAGTTTCGGCAGTTCATCTCCATGCCTTGCTTGAAACATCCAGCCAGTAAACGTAGAAATCCACCGAACAAGACGCTGAACACGATCTTGACAACAACGACAGTCGGAAATCCCAGCCAAGTACGCTCGAATGAAAAACAGCTCGGAAAAAAGCACTTTCTTCAGCTACTTGCAAGCCTTTTCACTTCTTTGGTTTAACGTGGCAACTTTCAAGTGCGAACAATCCAAGGCGTACCATGCTTTCTATAGTAGGCCAGACCGACACATCTGCAGTTACACAATCAATCGACGCCAGGAGTTCGTTTAAGGTACAGTTCAACAGCTAGAACAAAGAGCAAGTTCAGTTACCTATTTACGTTCGTCAGATAACAATTACCGACAGTAATTACGTAATGCCTGCTAGCAAAACAACTACAGCTCCTGACGGCGGCGTTGTAACGGACAATTCCACCAACGGACCGGTCGGATATAGAAAAAATCGTTTCCAGTTTAACCCGAATCATCAGAAAGAAGTTTCTCCAGCAGCGCCGTCCTGCCGGGTCGTGGAGCACCAGTAGGTGTCTGCGGCATTCCTTGGAGTGCTTCGTCTAAAGACGACTTCGAACCAGAAAGCGCTTGTGACTGGCCTAGTTGTGACTGAAGAGAATCTGTCGGTTTGGAGTCGAGTCCAGATGAGACAGATTCCTGTGACAATGCGTTTCCAAGGAAGCCAGGATTGCTCTTCCGGGCATTTGAGGCAGACACTGGCGGGGCCATGTTGCCTGCTCGCATCCTAGCTGTAGTTGAATCTTTATGAACGTGCTCGTTGATAAGTTTCTGTAGACCGACGCGGAAGAAATCGTCGTTCTGAGAGCGTCCCTCATCTGTCAATCAACAATTAATAACTTCTTCAGCATTTATTAATCATGAGAGACAAAATCAGCATTGTAAGCATTAAGATGGTTAAAACACAGACGTTAAAATATCTTTTACCGGCAGTGGAGTGCGTTTAGTCACTCTATATAATCATACATTTTTAATGTATTATCATGGGGGATTTGTAACAATTTTGGTTGAAATTCATTAACCAGTTTTTCATCCACTCCACCTCCAAAGAACTATCATTTGAAGATGTGGACAACAGATATTTCTCATAAAATTGTTTACTCTACATGTATTTAATATTGACTGTGAAACATTCAAGATGTTTTATCGCAGAGGCCAGAGCTTCTTTAGAAGCATGTACACATAACAAACAAGTTCAAGAAAGGAATTCAATACAAGACAAGTAAACCGTAAGGTGATCGCTCAAGTTGTTGGATGCCTTAACAGTAAATAGCCGTCCAGTATCACAGTCGAGGGGTTTTCAGCACGAATGCATAGACTGAAACCATTTGGCAACATACAACAACCAGCTTTTAAACAACCACACAAATACGTGCCCTGCATGAAAACCACGAACTTGAACCTGGAGGCAGAAAAGCATTCAGTGAAGCACTACTAGGTGAATACTCAGTAAACGGGCCAAATCGCAGAATTAGACCCCGATAGTGAACTGCTCTCACCTCAGAAAGTAAAGCCGTTTACTGCAAAAAACTCTGTAATTAGAGGTTGTGGGCAACATTGGCATATTAAGAAACGAAAGGCAGGCTAGCTGGCATAGATCTGCCGGAAGAGGTTAGTCTTACTATAACCTTGGATTTTAGAACACTTACATATATGCACAAGCATTCGAAAATCATGTTGCAAGAAACGACCAACCTCGTCCTTTCTTAAGACTTTCGTTTGCGTTTGGGTAGAGCAGACCTTCATCCCGGCGTCTCCTTCCGTCATCCGTCATCAGGTTTCCACTTACTCCACCTGTTCCAGTGTCCTGTTGGGGCTGTACCTGTTGCTGCTGCTGAAGAAGGAAGTGCTGCTGCACTCCACCTCCAATGCCACTCGCCTGCACAGTGTCATAAGCAGCCATCAGCTGGGAGTTGCACTGCGAAGTGCTGCCATTCATCAGCTGTAAGTGGTTCTGCAGGTACACGCCGATGCCATTCGAGTCCTGCAGAGCACCTCCGCCGCTCTGCAGCACGCTCGTCCTGTTGTTGGCATCCTGGATGCTGACATTACCTCCAACTGGCTGCAGCTGCTGTTGATGCTGCTGTATCCCAGCCATCAGCTGCTGCAAGATTTCCGCCTTGCGTCCGCTGAACTCTGACGGCGACTGCGGCACTTTCTGCATGTCCATCTGCGCCGCCGAGTGCGAGAGACCCTGATCTGGCTGACCAGCCGACACCTGCAGCGTCTGCTGTCGTTGCATGTTGCCCCACTGGCCAATACTCTGAGTGGACATTCCCTGCGAGGTCAGTCTCTGCTGGCCAGGCGTTCCTCCTCCCAGCTGCTGCAACTGCTGCATCTCGGATACGCCTCCTTGTCTCAAGCGCTGGATTCTCTGTTGGTTTCTCATCATTATCAACTGCTGGTTCTGGCTGGACTGCTGACCCAGCCCCGCCAACTGCTGGTGTTGTCCCTGTTGTTGTTGTCCCTGCTGTTGTAACAATGCCAACTGCTGCTGTTGCCCCTGCTGCTGCTGCAGCGCAGCCAACTGCTGGTGTTGTCCCTGCTGTTGCAGCACGGTTAACTGCGGGTGTTGTCCCTGCTGCTGCAGTGCTGCTAACTGCTGTTGTCCCTGCTGCTGCAGTACAGGCAACTGCTGGTGCTGGCCTGGCTGTTGCATTGCTGCTAGCTGCTGATGATGCCCCAACTGCTGAATCATACCCAGCTGTTGGTGCTGCTGCAAAGCCACCAGCTGCTGATGTTGCCCTGATTGCTGCATCACTCCAATTTGCATCTGGTTCGGCTGCTGCTGCTGCTGCATCAGTGTAAGCTGCTGGTGTTGCTGCCCTGCAGGCTGCATTGTTCCAAGATGCTGAATCTGGTTTATAGATGTCACCTGCTGTTTGGCGCCGGTCACCTGCGGTTGCTGCTGCTGCCGAAAGCCCATCATGTGCCTCGACTGTGACTGGCTCATCTCTGGCGCTTGCATCATCAACTGTTGCAGCTGTCCGTCTCCATCACCCAATTGTTGCTGCTGCTGATGCTGTAGATGTTGCTGGACGCCGAGCACCTGATCGAGGTGCTGACCGATTCCAATTGACATCTGAGTGCCTTGCTTGGCTCCCATTCCCTGAACCTCTTGCAGTTTCTTAGAAGCCAGCAGTCTCTGATCTGCTAGGCTTCCTTGTCTCTTATACTGTCCATGTAATGCCATTGGCTGCTGCTGCTGTTGTGACCGTGGACCTAGGATGTCCAAAAGACTGTCAGAAGTCATGGTTCCTCCACTGGATGAATTGTGTTGTTGGCCGACATAACTGTCGCTCAGCGGTGAGAAGCAGTCAACCAAACCAGAACAGTCGTCCTGGTTATCCAGCAATTCACTTCCTACATTCAACAGAAATCCACGAGCAATTTAAAATTAAATCTTCAATAATATCCAGATTCAACATTAAATCTTTACAAACTATCATCTCCGGTAACGACAATTTACAGCAGCCCTGAGCACCAGTAGTTATTCATCTTGTCATGTGATTTCATATAATGTGAAACTAACAGACCATTGGTTGAGTCACAAGAGTCAAAATATGAGCATAATAATCCAACATTGGGACACAGTGGTCGATTGGTTAGAGCACTTCACTAACACAGAGTACGGGTTCGAGCTTGCGTTAGGTTACTGTGTAGGGATCTTGAGCAAGTCCTTCACTCACAACTGCTCAGTGCCACTAACTGATTTTTATTCGTCATTGGATAGTGGGCACAGGCACTTAATTAATGCACTATAATAATAATAACCTTACATTATCCGATTTCAAATTAATTTTTCCTGAATTTTCTGCCGACTGAAAAGATACGAAGATATGAGTGAAGAAACTGCCATTTTTGCAAAAATGGCAGTTTCTTCACCCATATCTTGCAGTTTCTTCACTCATATCTTCGGTGCTTCGAATTGACACACCTGGGTAACCTTGCACAGATCACAAATCTACAGAAACCTAAAATAAATTATCTATGAAAACAAACCTGTCTGCAAGTAATACTGAGGAATTCGATCTGCTTTAGATGTTGACGTAATTCCTGCGCTGCCAGGAGAGCGTTGTTGTTGCTGTTGCTGCTGCTGTTGTTGCAACTGCTGCTGCAACATCTGACTGCCAGAAGTCCGTGATTGTATCGATAGTTTCAGTGCTTGCTTTGTGTCCTTCGATGTTCCTGAACCACCTGCTCTCGATGCCTGCACCAAGTCCGACTTTCCCTGATCACGGTGAAGGATGCCTGCAATCAGAGGCATTGAAACGCTTCCACGACTCGAATTTTGCCTAGAACAACAACAGCGTAACAGACATGTGATGAGCAGAACAGTACTGCTTTTAATCAGGGACAGAATGTGAAAGCTAGATCAGTGTTTCTATTTTCATGCAAAAGAAACAAGAAAGTAACAGGACAGCAGTGCTCTACTTCCAGAAAGATAAGTCCATTCCCTTCACTATTCTTAACTAATGAGCACACTTCCCTAACTCAAATACCCACCATAATTTTTGCCTTTGAGCTCCATGGACAAAAGTACCCAAACCACATTAAACAACCACAAACTAAAAGCCTATTTAAACCACCGAAAATTTCACAAGCACCTTTTGATCAGTAAGCATTAGGTACAAGCATATTTATTGACTGACCTGTCAAGGTTCATTGTGCCAAACGAACTTGCTTTGGAATCAACCAGCGAGTCATTGTAGGCATAGTTTCCTGGTGTTTTGTGACCACCGCCGAAGCTGCTGCTCATTCCAAGTGACGGTGACATCATCCCGCTGCTGAAGGGCGACCCGCCAGTCATGTTCGCACCAAGCGAAGGCGACAGCAGGTTGTTGGTGGCATCCAGCATTGGAGAGATCATTCCACTCGACAGGCTGCCTACGGACGGTGACATCATTGGACTGACGGTGTTGTTCCTCGGTGAACTGTTCATGGGAGACTGGAGCGGAGTGCCACCACCGCTAGACAACTTCAGTGCGCCACGGCTGATAAGAGGATCCCTGAATCGACTTGACGGAACTGCTCCACCAAGTTGTTCTGACAAGGCACCACCTGCAGAGGAGTCATAAGCGTAGATCATAATCAGAGTAAAGTTTCAAGCATAATGAAGTCTAATACAATGCATTTTCTGAGCATGGGATCTGACTCCATGAGTGGCGATCCCAGGGGGTCGAGAGGTACAAGAACCCCACCTTCAACAGTGGGAGGACACAGTATAGAGTTGCCCCCAGATTTTGAAGAAACACCAAAACAACAATATTTTTTCGTGCATGAGTGTGAAACAATTTTTTCACCTCCTTTTTGACCAGATCAGTTAAAAAGTGTCCCGTGTTCCCATAAAACTGTAAAACAAGATCGCCGCCACTGTCTTACTCTGTGATGCCAAATTCACAACTGGTCATTTAAGCTATGCAATTTACAAGGCAAAGTTGTCCAGACGTTGCAACATTGTCCAACTTCAGACCAAACACCATCTGAATCACAGGTGCCTTTTGTGACCAGCATAGCATATTTACAAGCCAAATGCACTTGTAAATACCTTAACGTACCCTTCAAAATCTTGTTAATATTCCCTAACCATTTGTTAACCTAGCTTAAAGTCAAACTCTCATCAAATTCTAACCTGAAACAGCTCCCTGCTGCTGCTGCTGCTGCTGTTGCAACTGTTGCTGTTGCAGCTGCTGCTGTTGCACCTGCTGCTGATTCTGCATCATTCTCATCTGCAACTGCTGCTGCTGCTGCTGTGATGGCAACCTTGGAGATGGCAGCACAGATGCCAGAAGTTCATCAATGACATCGCCTGATTCGCTGCCATGAAGGCTACTTCCAATGAGTGTCATTTCATCCACGCCAGACATGACACCAGTTCCCGGACGAGAACCGGACATCAAGCCAGTCTGGTTTGTCTGGAAAGCAAAACACATTCACATATTTACAGTTCAATGCTAATCTCATCTCACCTGTCGTAGGTAATGTAACTAAAATATCACGGTTTCATAAACTACTATCTACAATCGTCCTCAGAGGTGTGGTTGTGTTGCAGACAAATCACTGAGCTACAGTGATGGCAATACCAAACCCAGGTTAAATGGAAAGACAGATGATCACCAATATTGCATGACACATGAAATATAAATATTGGCAGATGAGGAGAGAGGAAAGACATGTTAGCAATTATCCACAACAGCACAACTTCGTAATAGAAAATTTCTTTTCTCAATGTACGAAATATTGAAAGGTTTCTTTCTTAATAAATTTCCTAGGAACACGTTGAGGCTCACTTTTACACAACTCTATAAGGAAAAGCCACTCCTTTAAACTCCCTTTGCAAGACTGTTTTGCACAATTCTGAAGGAAAAGCCACTCCCTCAAACTCCCTTTGCAAGACTGGACAACTCAATACAGCCTTTGTTTAAATTAATAAGAAAAAACACAATATACAACAGTCAAAGACTAGAGTCTAACTATGCCTCACTCTGCTGGTACCTCATACCTCCATTCGGTTGGCTAGACTCATCAGTCCATTAACACCTAGTACTGCAAGTAGAGCTATGATGTAATCTTACTAAGAACTGAATGAATGGTAAAATGGCTTTGTGAGGGAAACCTGCATAGTAATGACTAGCACAGATATCTCATCCGCCTAGCCAATGTGTGCCTATCTGTCTGTCTATCTTGTCTGTCTATCTTGTCTGTCTGTCTGTCTATCTTGTCTGTCTGTCTGTCTATCTTGTCTGTCTGTCTGTCTGTCTGTCTTGTCTGTCTGACTTAACAAGTAGACTTGCCCAGTGAGTCAGTAAAGGAAAACTGACTGAATCCTACTACTATTTTACTAAATAATGCCAACCTGAACAAGAGCCCCTCCAGCCATGATGCTCACACCTCTCTGATTCCACTGATACTGTGTAGTGAGTGCCCGCTGGAGGTCAGAGCCCGACTGACTCTGGCCAAGATTTCCTTCGATGGAGGACTGAGACATGAGACGTGGTTGAATGCTGCCACGGAAACCAGAAGGCTGAAAATGAAGACATCCAATGGTCAAACCTTTAGTCCTTTATAAGTTTCCTTCACTGATGCTGCACAGGTCAACAGGTCAGGTTGCATAAAGATAAGAGAGGACAGTGAACCTCTATCTTCAACGTAATTAACTGACAAAATTGGGTGTCCCTATTAGCGGGATTTCCATCCCTTCTGGGCCTTCCCTTTATCAACGTTTTCTTGTAACATACCAATGTTGAACTGATGTTATATCGTTGCAATAAAAAAATTGATTGATTGATTGATTGGATAAGTAACGAAACATGGCTACACATTTACAGCCGCGTCATGAGTCTCTCAATAGTTGGCTGCATTCAAACAAGCAGATGAAGTGAGCATTCGTTCAGAAAAAAACAAACAGGGAAGCACAGTGGTTTCGTTGCTTATGCAAGCAATAGCAAAACTACTTCCAGATTCCTCCTTTGATGCAACTTATAAAAAACGATTCACTTCTGTTTTTATTATACACTTTTTACAAAACATTTGAAAGCTTAATTTTTATGCAACTAGTAAGGAAAGTGACAAAATGCTTCCAAATCAAATGTTAAGGGATAGTGTAAAGTAACTGGATATTTAACCCCATTCCCACCAGACCGGGTTGCTAGCGACCTGATATGGGAGGCAGTGAACTAGAGAATATTTATGGTATAATGACATCATACCTAAAAATAGCATCATGGATGTCTGCAGAATATTTGTTTATATTTTTGCACCAATTTCTTGTCAGATTTTGAGATTTATTGTGAGAAAGAAGACTTTAAAGCGATGGAAATATCCATGCAAGTGTCTGCGGCTAAGAGACGTTTATGACACATACAGATGGATAGGTTTTCGTCTTTTATTGGCAAGTTATCGACAAACTGAAGGTAAAAAATGAGCAGATAACGAAAGCCATGTGCTCAATGAAGTGCAAATTCAAACATAAAAGCCCACAGACTAATATAAAAGACACTAAGGCTGTAACCAGTTGTGAGAAATGCAATGTCCATCTGTGCATTGGTGACTTTTTTACACTGGGTCATAAGGCTGCAATAAAAGTCGATTTTTTTCACAATAAGATAAACATTCAGAGCCAGACGTCTGCTGATTCAGAAAACATATACTTTCTTATACTTAACTATAACCTCTGTCGCACTGTTGTTGTTCTACCACGTGCACTATCAATTTACTCAATTTCGGAATAAAATTCCAGTGCGAATGAGTTAAACTGCACCAGTTTAAAGAAAATTCTGACCAGCATGCACAAATCAAATAATGGTAGTGCCACGTCAGGTCAATGGTCTATTGGTCTTGTTCCTACAGGTAAAGCAGCATCCTTGCGAGGTACTTAAAACGCGCTGTACAACGTACCCTGATACATACATACATACAATACATACATACATACATACATACATACATACAATACATACATACATACAATACATACATACATACATACAATACATACATACATACATACAATACATTCATACATACATACATACAATACAATACATACATACATACATACATACATACATACAATACATACATACAATACATACATACATACATACATACAATAAATACATACATACATACATACATACATACATACATACATACATACATACATACAATACATACATACATACAATACATACTTACATACATACATACATACATACATACATACATACATACATACATACAATACATTCATACATTCATACATACAATATTTACATACATACATACATACATACATACATACATACATACATACAATACATACATACATACATACAATACATACATACATACAATACATACATACAATAAATACATACATACATACATACATACATACATACAATACATACATACATACATACAATACATACATACATACATACATACAGACATACATACATACATACATACATACACACACAGACAGACAGACAGACAGACAGACAGACAGACATACATACATACAATACATACATACAATACATACATACATACGTATTACATACATACAATAAATAAATACATACATACATACATACATACATACATACATACATACATACATACATACAATACATACATACATACATACAATACATACATACATACATACATACATACATACATACAATACATACATACATACATACAATACATACATACATACATACATACATACATACATACATACATACATACAACACATACATACATACAATACATACAATAAATAAATACATACATACATACATACATACATACATACAGCTGCATCAAAAGGCAGACAACTTAGACAATAATATTAAACCAACAGATCGTCAGTAGATCCCAGCACAGCAACTTACAGGTGCAACAACATTCGGAGCATGAGTGACATTCATCATTTCACTCAGATTAGCCACAAGACCAGCATCGTTTGAAGATGTCTCCATCTAATAAAAACAGCAAATCAGACAGTATTGTCAATGTAACAAAATGTTTAACTGGCGCCTCGTAAGTGAGTCACTGCTGTATGTGGCACTATAAGTGAGATGAAAAACCATTTTAGAAAGTATAGTTGGATACTGCAACCTTACAACATTAAGTCTGTCAAACAATAGAAGGAGTCCTTGAGTAAGTGAAATGAAATGAAGAAACTATTAAATCTGGTTATGGAAAAAACTAAGGCAGACCAAGACTACCCTGGACATACAATATAAGAAGATGAAGAAGAGCAGTCCCTTAAGCTAGCACCATGGGTATGAAGTGTTAACTAGTGACTTCATTTTCATAGCTTCGGCATATGAGGGTGAGTGGCCAGTCCTCTCCCTCGCCGTCTCATCATCCCACCGACAGTGTATGTCAGTGTACTCATCAAGAACTGATGATGATGAAGATGACGGTAAAAATTACTTGATCATACGTAGCAATACAAAAAGTACAATAACTCATAGACAAAATGCTAACCAGTGTGAATCCAGTCTTGTTTGGTTGAGTGGGTGGTGACTTTAGAACGGGAGAATTCTGAACGTTCGTTCCCAGAAGCCTTGCGTTTGTAGTTCCGAGCCCAATATCTGGACCTAACACACAACACCCACACAACTTAGCATAACTGTTTGGCACTGTCCCTTTGTACAGTGCTTGTCTTGTGGCATGGAGGTCGTGGTTCAAGCCTATCCTAAGATGGTTACTTGCTCCTATGCTGCGAGAGGAACCTTATAAAACCCTAGATATGATACGTGGTTAGACAATAGACATTTAATTAAAACAACTAATGGAGGCCTGACCAGAATACTAATAAAGAATGCAATATTTATCAGGCAAGGTTATGAAGCGAGCCCAGGAACACAATCAGATACTTTGGAGTCTTTGTAATGGCTTTCACTGCCATCATCATAATACATGTTGTGCATCAACACCGACCTGTCTTTAACAAAAGGCTGAAATTTGTCAGCACAGAATAACTGCCTTAACACTCCTACATATAACAGGGCAGCCACAGCTGCTGCCCTGTGCGCTCACTTCAACCCCATGCAATCATAAACTGTCCATCCTAGCCTAAAATTAAATGCCTATTGCATCAGGATCATAGCCCATTTGTTCTAAAGAATTCAGCTGACAGAAAGAAGGCAACTGTTGATAAAGGCAAATATTATATGAAGAATCACTTCGCCTTACAATTAACATGACTGATATCTGAACAGTCAAAGATGCATTAGATACTTTTGAGACGTAAAAAATTACGAATGTAGACAAAGAGCTTACGTTGCTGTGGTAGGGTGTTCTTTTCTGAAAATACAAATACAACAATTTCACAATAAGTAATAATTCCTACTTGACAATAACAATCTATCAATGGGAAACACTCACCCGAACACAACAGCCATCCAGACATATTAGAAAATTACATAGCTCTCAGAACCTTACAGTAAGCTGCAGGTTTAAACTAAGGTAATGTACAACATCTCTCTGACATCTCAATCGATTCTTTTTTCGTAGGATTACGACTGTCCAATGCCGTACCTCTCTGCAGGTTTCAGTCGAGTGATGATAAGAAAACCAGACACATCTCCATTTTACCTTAGATGGATAAATTACTTAATCATTTTTCAAGTAGTGACGGCATTCACAGTTCCGTGGATGCATGAAAACCTTTCTTTTTGCCGGTTCTGGCAGTGATGCGGGTCGACAGCGCCGCGGATATGAGTGGTGCTGTATAAATGTTTGGTTACAATTACAATTACAATAGAAGCCTGACCAAAGTTGGTTGAACTCCAAAGGGCAATATACACCAAGAAGCACTGAAACAGACATACACATGGTCAGCAACAAAAGCCCCAACTGACCTTGATTTCTGGAGGTAAGAATTTTCTGCAGCTGGTTCATGACGTGCCGGCTCTGTCCTCCCGATTGTTTCGGCTGCTGGGCAAGCGGCTGATTCCGTGCCGCATCCTCCTGCGACTCCAGCATCTGGAACTCCTTCATCAGGTTGCTGATGGTGTTTGCCTTGTTGACCGGAGCATTAACATCCATGCCCTGAGACCTGGACACGCTGCTCATCAGATTCTGGTCCGGCAGCGGGATGAACTGCGGCTGTGCAGAAGATGCTCCGGTTGCTGCTGCAGACTTTGCGCCAGAAAGAGCAGATGACGTAATAGTCTCCATGCTCATCAACTGTTGCTGTATCTCTCCAATGGCTACCTCTTCGTTTGGATCCGCATCAGGGCCCTTGTCGCCGCCGATCTGAAGCAAGCTGTCGACTTCAAGAATGGACATGCTAGAGGACATGATATACTGTTCAATCGTCGACAGTATAAGGTTGTCATCTAGGTTCACGAGGGCTTCAGAAGGTGCTGCATCTGATGTCACCTGCAGAGCCAACAATCCAAAACAATTCAATATTTCACACAGCTTTTTCGGGCAAATTCAGAAAAACTGTATACTGAACAGATCACACAATGCACATACAGCGTAAGGCAATTCTTTGTAAGGCAATTAAATGATGCTGTGTCAAATGCCTTGAGGCATAAATACATGAACATATGTCTAGTGTCTACAGTCTACACATACAGATATACATTGATACATACACAAAAAGCCCATGACAATGAATTTAGTCTATTTAACAAATGCATCTGCAATTCTGCATCTACAGGAGCGAGTGTTTGTACTAAAAACACAGATTATGCCATGAAAATTGGTAGAAAATCATTGTCATTGTCTCACCCATCATGCCACTGCAACCGAGGGATCGCAGACAGGCTGAGGTGTTTCATGCACGTTCAACGGCGCTAGAGAAGTTCCGTTACGTAAGACCGAATAAAAGTACAGCCCTACCTCATCAAGTATCTGTTCCAGATCAGCATTATTCATCAGACTATCCAGTAAATTATTTCCATTAAAGTAGTCCTGCAGCGACTGATTGTCCTCGTTCATTTCAGACTCAACGAGAAGTTTCTCGATGATCGACACGTTCGGCGTCGATGGCGGCGGGCGCAGTTTTTCGGCTGCCGCTTTAGCCTTTTCGGTTAGCCAGTTGACATCCGCCTGCCTTCCAACTGCAGGCGATGTCACAGTGGATGAAGATAAGGAAGTCTTTCCCTTCGCGGCCTGCTCCAGGGCGACCAGATCGGAGTCACTGGACGAGTGATCCTTGATCAGCCTGGAATCGGTGGTTCTTACTGCTCCACCGGAGGAGGCCAACAGCTCGGCCTTCTTAGCCATCAGCGTCTGAGGTGTCACCGTAGCCACAGCACTTATACTGCCTGTGTTCAGGACCGGGACAACAGCTGGCTGGACACCCTGCAACAGTTTCAACAGCAGTTTGTTCTTGTTGTCACTGCCGGATCCGACCGCTGATTGCGCCGTGCTGGTGGCGTTCGCACTTGACGATGATGACGAAGACTGCGGTGGCTGAGCAACTTCTGCTTCAAAATCGGTGCTGTCGGCCGCTGCCTCGTCCACTGAAGTCTTAGGGTTCTTGAATGACATGGTGGAGGTAGCCGCGCGCGTCTTGACGCTGCCGTCGTTTTCCCAGAGAGACTTCAACATCAGTTTAAGCTTTTCTCCCTTCGGATCGTTCTGTCGACGGAACTGTGACTTCTCTTCGGAG
Organism: Allolobophora icterica; assembly: GCA_963556255.1. Lineage (NCBI taxonomy): Eukaryota > Metazoa > Annelida > Clitellata > Crassiclitellata > Lumbricidae > Allolobophora > Allolobophora icterica. The sequence continues at coordinate 33,734,315 of OY744614.1, read as the reverse complement.
ACGACCGGCGATGTGTCAGAGGAAGAAGAGGACAGGGAGCTGCTGCTGCTGCTGCTGCTGGTAGCTTTGTGCTCTGCCTCCATCTCAACACTTGTGCTCTCCTGTAAGACATTGCAAGAGGCAAGGGGTCAGTAAGATTGAAAGCAGAAGCAATTCAGTCACAAAACAGGGCCAATGATTGATTCTTAGATATCCAAAACAGACCGTGAAACTCGGATTAGACATCTACTTGGAGTGGCAATTTTCAATGCCTTCATCATTCCTTGCAAGGCCACCATATTTATTCCACCAGCCCATCATATTTATTCTAATCTTCTAAATGTCTTTTACTGACCTCTCGAGAACCATGCAACTTACAGAATTCTACAGATCAACAGTTCAGGTAAAGCTAGAAGTTGACGTCAGCCAGTGGTTTCTATACTGTCTGAATCATTCACTAGCAGACCAAATCCAAAGGCTAATTTTGATGAGCAGCTATGAGATTGGTATTATAGAACCCTCAGTAGCAAACTGATGGTAAATGTTAAATGTAAATGTGTTTCCATAGCGACCACGTGGCCTCGACCATGCTCATGTTGGAAGTGGATTCAAATCATACCTTGTCCAGAAAAATAAACTAAAAATGAAACTGACAATCCAGCATAATCTTAAAGTAAAATTTGTCCAACATCTTACTACATTTGTCCAACTTACTACAATAGGAGCAGTGTTGGAATCAGTCACATCATCAGAGTTGTCAGACAACAGCTTCTGCAACAGCTCTGTATGCCTTGGAATTTTTCCATCACTCTTGCAGATTTCTTCCGTAGAGTTCAACAGTTTCTGCAACAAAACAAGACATACCATTCAGCCAGAATTCTTCACCCATTCTTCCTGTCTCCAATGCAAAAGGAAGCCACTCCTCTAAAACACGCTGGACGACCAAATTCAGCTATCATTCTCCTTTCTCTCGCCAACACGGTTAAGTTGTTAACTCTATCATAGTGAATCCAGTAAGCTTAGACCACATGACAGAAGCAACTTTCACCTGCTGTTGTAACAGGGGAAATAGTTAGCCATATTTTAACCCTTTAACGAGGAGCATGTACTAAAATGCATGGAAAACTAGTACCCCTTGTCGTTAAAGGATTAAGTTAACTTTATTAAGTTAGCTAGCAGAAACACAGTACATGCAGACAATTCTTCTGAGTGAAGTTACCCAGAATTAAAAATGAAAGCATTGCAAAAATCATAAGTTTAGCAGTGGCACTGGGCGTTAGCGAACGAGTAACAGTGTGAAGCTGGCGCAGCTGGTAGTAGCAGTCCCTAGTAAGACGGCGTATTTGTGGAGCAAAAGTAAGCTCCTGGTCGAGCAAAACACCAAGATCACGGACAAGAGTTGAGAAGGTATAGTTGGGGAATTCAATTGCAAGAGCAGTGAGGTCAAGTTTAGCGAGTTGCTGTCGCGTGCCTAGCCAAATAAATTTGCTTTTGGACGGGTTCAAGCGTAGTCGATTTGACGACATCCACGCTTCCATGACATCTAAAGTCCCACTCATAACCCGGACTGTTGGAATGGCATTGGTAGAGAGGCAATGCATGTATGCTTGGACGTCATCAGCATATTGCTGACTCAGAACTGCATGTGCAGCCAGAAGCGTCGAAAGACCACAGGTGTAGATGATGTATAAAATAGGTCCTAGGACGGAGCCTTGGGGCAACCCATACCGTGCAGGGACCCATGAAGACCTAGTGGTGCCATGGATCACACAGAGGGAACGTTCATAAAGGAACGAGTTTATCCATTCATAAAAGTCTCCAGAAAGGCCAAACGAAACACGCAACCGTTCTAGCAAGATCTCATGGTCTACAGTGTCGAATGCAGCACTGATGTCAAAGAGTGCTAGTAGTGTGAGTTGGGCCCTGTCAATCGCTCCGTAGCTGTCTGAGAGAAGCCGAAGCAGGAGTGTCTCAGTTGAATGGAATTATAACCTGCTACCATCGACAACAGAATCACCCATCAATGTAAACAGAAGACTGATGTTTACAGAATGTCATGAAGTGCATACTGTACAGATGCCAGGCAATTTCTTCATAAGTACAAAAGCCATAAACCGTTCATTGGCTTGTTTGGGAACGGCCAATCAAAGCTAAATCAGGCTCTAGTCAGCAGCACAAGAATCACCAGTTTTACTGTGCCACACAGACAATAAACAATGCACTATTATCCTGGAAATAAGCATTGCCAGATCAATTAATGGCATCATCATGACTTGAGACAGAGAGAGAGAGAAATACAAGAACAAATGCAAGATTTTTAATTCAATAAGCAAACTACTGCAAACATTTTAATCCCAGGGTGGGATTCACTGAGGTATCCAATCCCTTGCTAACAACAGACATACTAAAATTCTGGATGATAGGCCAGTTCATTACAAAACCCCTGCCATAGAATTCTCAGCAAAATGTTCTCCAGCACAATCATGCACAAACAAATTACACTGTATCGGTCAACATCTGTGATCAGTGAATCAGAGGGCAATGACATAACTGACTGGGTCAACAAAATGCATTTAAACTTGATTAGAAAGTCAATATAATTTATCCAGACTGTACGGCGCATCTTTTAATGAAGTCAAACATAAAATGAGGCACTGCTGAAAGCCAGTGCTACTCTAGGCATTGCTGTGATGTCTGCTAATGGCTTCTGGGTCAGCACGGTGCATAAAAAGAAAAGAAGAGAATAAACTGGACTAAACAGGTGACAGACCTTGAGTAAGTTGTTGCTGCTCCCTGCTCCCGAGTTACTCGTCGGCTCCACTTCTCTTTCCTGTTCTCTCGGAGAGGCACTTGTGTCTGGCAGAGAGGAAACAACAGGCTGTGGCTGGTTCTGAACTCCTTCCAGTTTAGCAAGCACTCGCAGAACCGGCATAGCGCCTGGTGTCTGGTTCCTCCCAGGACCAAACGACGCAGACGACGACCCCGGGTCAGCCTCACCATCTTCATCATCGTCATCCTCTTGACTCAGCAACTGCTTCAGAATCTTGTTCTTGGTTGAAGGCGACTGCTGGCCGTTGGTAAAGGTGTCTTTGTTGGACGAGGAGTCCGGGTGATCGTCCATAAAAGTCGTACTCTGCGGCTGCTGAGGACTCGGATTCATCAACCACTGCGGCGACTTGGTGCTCTCCGGATCGACGCTGCGCTGCGACTTCTTTGAGCCGGCGCTCGTCGATCCTGCAAGTCGATCCTTTGTGTCTCTTTTCTTGGAGTCATTGGCGCTGGTGCTGGAGCCGCTCAGGCTTTCGGTGTCGTCATCGTTGATAAGCAGTTCCCGAAGTCGCAGGTCCTGGAATGGTCGACTGTTGCTGCGGGACAAGTTTCCTTGCGGTTGCGGCGTCATGCCGCCCGACAAACTGGCGCTGCTCGTGCTTCCGTTTTGGTCGCGTTTGTTGCGCCGCTGTTTGTGTTGAAAGACGTGGATGTCATCTTTGAAGGTGCTGATGGAGTTGACCTGAAGTTGCTGCAGAGCCTGCAGCGGTGGCAGGACAGGAGGACTAACGTTCTCCCAATCAAATCCAGATCCTATAAAGAAGCACGTGCAAATATTACCAACTGATTTCAAACTCAATTCAAAGCTTCATGCTGCATGCATCTGGACACTTCAACCAAGATAGTTTCTATCCTTTATCTCAAATCATCTCTAAGTTGAAAGACAAAAGAAGACGAATCTTGAAGAGCAGTCCATTTTGCTAGACCTGCGGCAGTCGTGGGTATGAAGCATTAGCAACTTCAATTTTTCTAAACCTCAGCATACGCGGGTGGGTGACCAGTACTCTCCCTTACTGTCTCATCTTCCCACTGACCGTGTGCAGTCGATGTACTCATTATACCCGAGTTGGCTAGATGGCACACGTGGAGTAGATATCTCGACAGAAATTTCTGCCCTGGTGGGATTTTAAACCCCAATGTATGTCCCTCTCAGTTGACATAATATACAGTTGCTTTAATATAAATGGCTCATGACTCATGACTTCACAAAAAAGCTCAGGACTCCTATAAATCAGAGCAATGCTAGGTAGTATAAATCAAACCTGTCTCAGCAAAACACTAACATGAAAGGTATAACATGATTCATAGCATCGACCCATCTGCTGAACTGCTCACTACTAGTGACTGTATATCTACGGCCAGGCTGTCAAGAAGCCAAGCTCAACACGAAAATAATGCACCCAGAGAAAAACAGCATAATAGATGCAAAACACTGTGACTTTCAAAGGGTCATGACTATTAAAGCAGTTTAATTAACATAATGTCGGATCACCAGTGCAACTACATTGATGTCCGTTTCTTATTCACTTAACATTCCATTATTGTCACATTTTATTTATCGAAGATCATCATTCTGATTTCTGACATCATCTATCATGTCTCTGTTCCAAACTGCCTCCCTTGGCTTCAACAGTCCTTACTTACATCTATTGCTACATCATGGTCTTCATAAACTCCCCAGAGTTAATTTCACACCAAAGAACACAGTCACAAAATGCAAGCATTACGTAGATTGTTACATGCCGAGATAAATTTATGCGGCTTTATGCAGCTCCTCTCATCAAAAAAACTATTTTGAGTTGATCAAAAGATGCAAGGCTCACAGAACTAGGTAATTTGCAACAGTTCAACAACTTCTCTGGTGCTCAGTTGGTTCAAACAAACATTTACATGGCATCTTAGAAGAATCTCCCAAAAGCGTTCTGCCCAATATGATCATTATTTAAGAGTTCAAAAATAAAAATAAAACCATTTCAAGTATTTTTAAAAGCAAAGCGAGTGAACACTCATCGTACAGAGAAGCCATACTATAAACTCATGTCTGACCTTACAGAGTAGACAATACAATACAATACAACTTTTTTTAATATTGCCCTCCTTACAAAGTTCAGAAGTGCACACGACCATACGACCTAACATCGATGGCGCTGGGTCACTACGCAGCGGCTTGAGGCGGATTCGAACCTGCAACCCTCCGGTTACAAGGCACCGAACATACCACTACACCACCGCCGCCCCCTACACTCTTGTAGCAGAGACGGTAACCAGCTTATGGCATACAGCATGTAATTTAAAAACAATATTTGAACGAAACTGGAAATGCCGTCATTACCTTGACTCATGGGTCTTGATGTCATAGAGGTTCGGATGGATCTTGCACCCTCCAGATGGTGGTCATCAAGCTGACACAGTCCCTCATCCTGCACTGAATCCAACAATGAGCTCAGGTCTGGTTCTTCTGGGAATAAGTAAGATGAATTCTTGCCTAGAAAGAAATTTTATCACAAATACCAACTCAGCAAGAAATACACCCAACTGCACTTCCAATCTCTAGAAAGAGATTGGAAGTACTTCAACTTGCAAAGTTAAATTGCTACCGAGTCTGGCATCTCAGACAGAATGCAGTCTTTTCACTTACTGACAAACCGTTGCTCATCCGAGAGAAGCTGGTACTCCATCCTCCTAGAACAGTCTATCATTAAACTTAATAACTATTTCATCACAGACAGCTCAAGAAACAAATCAAAGCCATTGTAGGAGGCCTCTTTTTAGATCTTTTACATTGCCATGTTAAGCGCCTATGTCAGGTTAAAAGCCATTTTATAAATAGCCAGATACCTACATACATACATACATACATACATACATACATACATACATACATACATGCATGCATAGTACATACATACAAACAAATATACATACATACAAACATGCATCCATGCATATATACATACACACAAACATGCATCTATGCATACCTACATACATACATACATACACGTCATACATACACAAATACACATATACACACATACATACATACACACACACAAACATACATGCACACACACACACACACACACACACACACGATACAGGACCATTCCACATCAAACAAGAGCTATTGCATTACATCAGAGCCGCCGTCCCGGTAGATTTATACACTCTAGTGTACTTACTGCTCGCTCCATAACTCTGCTGTTGTCCAAAATTGGCCAGAGGAGATGGAGTCATCAGTCTCTTGCTCGCTGGACTTGAAAAATATCCTGGACTTCGCTGTGAATTGCCAGGGCTACGCAGCGCAGTAGCAGACGCTGGGCTCGTCGCCCTCCGTTTCATGCCCCGTCGGGGCTGCACGAGTAACTGACTGCTGCCGACGTGTTGCAGGCCAGAGAAATCGGATGCCCCGTGAAACTGCATTCCCCATGCGCTGCTCAGTTTCGGATGGGATAGGCCGTCGTTGAGCTGCTGAAAAACGGAAGAGCTGCCGATTCCACCGAGGCCGGTGGAGTTCTCGGGCATTGGATTGCTTGACATCATTCCAACAAATTCATTCATGCTGAATGCATCATTCGGCATGTCCTCGTCGGACAAGAGCATCTGGCTCAAACTGCTCACAGACGACACTCGATTCAAGCGATTGCCATGACAACCGCGCTGCATATCCCTACAAAATAACAACGAATTCAAATCACATGAAATACAATACAATACAATATTCGTTTATTCAACAAACAGTGTTGTCATAGACGCAACATGTGACAAAAGATGAGAGAAATATAATCATCGTCTAGACTCTAAGCTGTTCGATCGACAGAATGCATTTTGACAAAAAAGTGAGCTAGCAGAAGGCCCATAAGACTTATTGGACTTGAACTTAATATGCATTTATAACACAAATGAAAGTCATTTGTGTCTAGTTAAAACGATTAAAGACAGAATAACAGCTTAGTGGTCAAACTTGAGATAGAACTGCCATACGCTGTATGCCAAAAACAGCAAATCAACTGTAATAATTACTTACAGGACTTTCCATTCTAACAAACTGCAGTGTTTTATGTATATGCTGAATTTCACTGCTTAGTGCTACTTGATTTTAAAGCTGACCATCCCAACGACAAAAACAGAATCTGCACAGATTCAGTGGCAAAACTTGCAAGGTTCATTAGCTAAAAGTAAGTTTGAGCCATAAATGAGACCCTAAAATGCCACGGATAAGATATGACTGCTTCTCATATCTGCACTCGCAGTTAAAACTTGAATGCGTCGAGAGAAACTGACAAGTAATTGATAATTTTGTAAGTCATTTAGTACATATGGAAAGTCCTGTAGAATTTCTTCACAGGACCGCATCTCTCACGACAACAGATAAAACATGCATAGTTAACACATAATAGTCTTACATACCTGGCACTGTTAGCAGCAGACTGGCCACCGATGATGGCTTGCATCAGGCTGGCTTGTAATGACCCTTTCAATTCAGTTGGACCTTCACAGTCCCTGAAAAAATGGAGAGAGCCATCAAAAATATCAATTTGATCCCACAGTCTACTCTTCAGTCAAACCACATACATCCAACAATTCTTAAAAGCCAGCAGACAGAAACTATCAGTAAAACTGTCAGTCCATCAGATCTAGGGTTGTATCATCTGACTCTGTGCATGAAGAAACATTCACCATACGGCCAAAAGGTCTGCACAATTAAATGCTGATGTCAGCCATAAATAATGACTAATTAAGTCATTAAGACAATATTAGTGACAGTCATTCAGTAACAACAGTGAACAAGCAAAGAAGTGAAACAGACACGGTGCGTTTGCAGGTGGTTTATTAAAGAACATACTTACTTACTTACTTAATATACACTCTTCACAACCATGTTCAAACAACAAGCAAATGATGAGGAAGCCCAATTCATCATGTTCTTGTCTATCCACTAGCAAGCATACAACCCTAACAAGCAGATGCTGCATAACAAACCACGGCAAGCTCACAACTGCCTCTGTGATTATCAAGAGTAATAAGAAGCAAGAGTCATGCAAGAAGAAAATGAAGTTCAGTAATATACTGGTCCCTTATCAGAGTTATTTGGATCTGTCTAAGACCTACAGTCTGAAATTATTGTCTACCTTGTTTTTCTGCTACAGAAAATTGCAGATTTTATTATAAACAATGTCTTATTATTTTTTCCCCAGGGTACATATGACCCATCAGGAGTCTAAAAAATTATGCTAGTAGCCGTTGTTGAATGTCTGAAAAATCAGACCTTATTATTTTTATTTTTATTATTATTATTGTTATTATTATTACTATAACTTTACTATTATTATTATTATTATTATTATTATTATTATTATTATTATTATTATTATTATTATTACTATTATTACTATTATTACTATTATTATTAATGGTCAGAGACTTGACAGTGGCCTCTGCCAGCAAACACAGGTCCAGAGATTCTAAGCAGTAATAAGCAATCAGCAGCTACATTGCAAACATTGCGGACAGCCATTATGCAGCGCCGTTCTTTTTCGGTCGCTGGCCCCGCAACCTGGAATGGCCTCCCTTTTGCACTCCGCCTGGTCCCTATGACTCACTGTACCTTGTTTCTTACAAACTTGAAAACTACTCTTTTTAGCCGTGGTTGGACTAGGAGCGCTCCTGAGTAGATCGCCTTGAAGAAGCGCTATATAAAAGCTCCTTAATAATAATAATAATAACAAAAATATATTACCGAACGATTGAGTGGGTGGACATAATGAACTCCGGATGGTTTGTCGTCGGGTTCTTGAAGAGCTTGCTCTTTGTCTGGACGAAGACAAAACGATTCTGCATCCGAAACCGATAGATTCCACTTGTGTTGGAACCCTGCTTCAGGACTTCAAGACACAACCACAAGTACACACGGCATCAGCATTCAAGAAACCAAGAAATCAGACTATGCATAAAGATCAGCCAATCACACACAAGAATGCAGATTAATATGCATGTGTGCATTTATTAATGTATCTGGTTATTTGAAACACAACTCTTTAAGAATCTGTAGAATGATGATGATCCCAGACAACGCCTACATGACTACAATACTCCACTGCAAGCTGCCTGTCCCGTTAACGTCTCACTTTTATATTCCCTGGAAGATGCTTCCTCAGCCAACAGCTCTAGTTTTGCAGAATCGTATCAATATTCCCTGTCCACTAACAAAATCAAAGACGGTATCTCAATCGTGGCTGTAAGTAGCGCAATGCTAAGTCATGTGCCTTATAAAACACCTCTACAGGGTGCTCGACAATGTAGGCCTTTCCCGTGCACATATGTATACAAGTCTGCACCGAGTCGGTGCATACACAAAGAAATGCATGAGAAATGTGCATCTGTGTGTAATGTTATTTGCAAGTGCACACACAGAGACATGACATTCATTGGTGAAGTCAGACGTCTATGGTAGCGATGAGCATGGGCTGAAAATCACGGCCTGGCCCGCGTCAAGCAGGGCCCAGTCCAGCCCAGCCCACTTTGTAAAAAAATTGTGGCTTGGCATGGCCTGATCCACAAATCAGAGCAGGGCAGTGCTCATCTATGGTACTTAAACCTGTTATGGTATTTAGGATTGACTATAATATTTATGTCTCTTACGTCATTTTGTTAGCAAATAGAGTTTGCCTCTTTCAAATTGCTTATCCACCATAGCCTGCCTCTCTGTCTCACGGACTGATCTTCAGGATATTGACCTGATTATGGCCTCGTTTGGTGCACCATAGGTTGATGCTTTGTGCATTAGACGTCGACATGATAGATGTTATGAATTACAATTACTTGTAATTCATAACACCCCGAGTGCCCGCTAGATGGGGCACTCGGGGTGCCCCATCTAGCGGGACTCCTCCCTTAGAGGCATCCCATTAAATGCACCTATGTTGAAAAATCTGCCTGTTAAATGCATTGTTCGTGTGTCTTAATAAATCGGATTGATTGATTGATTGATTGACAATTACTTGTCAAAATTCAATCAGAAACCACATGTAGTTTGTCCATAGCAAGGCCAGCTTTTGCCAACAGCAACGTGATTTTAGTCACTACTCCATGCAAGATTTGTACCTTCATCGTGATGCTTCTTCAGCCGTTCCTTGTCATTCGGATGACAGAAATCTAGGATGTTCGTATCAACAAATTCTCGACAGAGTGGCTCTCCTTGAATTGTAGCACTACAGACAGAGAAACGTGACGACAATGACAATAACACAAACATGACATAAAGACCAGTAACAATCAAACAAACAGTACAAAGACAGAGCATTTATGCAGATCATTTGAAATTTGGAGATCAGATGAAACAATTTAATTGTTCTTGGACAATTAACAACACGGGTAATAAACTGAAAGTGACTTTGTTTCTCAACATCAGCCTAACATTACAGCACTTGGTTGAATCATCGTAACTTCTGTGAACTCAAGATCTACCACATATGAACTAATATCCTACCTACTTTCCATCGTGCTAACAATCTGTCTACAGCTCCACCTGTAAAAAACAGTGCAAACTGCAGCATCAGCAGCAAGGTAAATTTTCTGACAGAAGGTAAATGCTCTAACCTTGTATCACAGTCTAAAATCTTGCCATTCAAGTCCTGCTTTGTTGTGAACTGTTCAAGACCAAGAACAGTGACCGTTTTCTCCGCAAATCCCATTCGTCGCGCAATGCACGCAAGATATGACTGACACTCTGCATGAAAAACCAATTATCACAGATGTTATTAACAACACCAAGTGACACAACTGACATTATGTAATAATATATACCTGAACAAGAATCTGCTCGAAGCCTGAAACCAATAGTGAAATTCAAATATAGTTTCATAAGCCAATTCTAGATTTAAAAATACAACCAGTTCTGATTCGGTTTTTTTCACACTCTTACACTCTTAGAATATAAAAAGAACTGGTTCATGTTCTTGGCAAACAACTACTTCAGTTATGTCTGTTGGCTCATTTCTTAATCTTAACAAATAAAACATTTTATGTGAGCTAAGTAAGTGCTGTGTTTAAATGACGCTTTCGTCTCGTCATAGGTTTCATGAATGCACACTGCTCACTCTAACCAGAATAACGCCGCAGGCTGTCAGACTATGTCTTGGACTCTTGTACAGAGACCATATCCTGACAGTCCATAGACGATATCACACCTGCTCTTCATTTTCTACGCTGGCTTCCTGTACGTAAGTGTATTATCCACTTCAAGCTGGCACATGCAAATCATCTGCCATCCTACTTATCTTCCATGGTTACACCCTGTAGCTCTGTTAAAGGCCATTACTCAATTTGATCAGCGTCTGCTGGAAAGTATGTTGTTTCTGAGTACGTTTTGTCTTTGGCCGGCGTTCATTCGCATTATAGTTGCTGGTCCCTCCATCTGGAACTCTCTACCTCCTCATGTTTGCAACTCTCCTACCGAGACTGTCTTTCACTCTAAACTGAAAACTAAACTCTTCCAGTCTACACACCTTAAGGCTGTGCCAATTGTGCATGTTAATAATGTCTGTTTATGACATACTTACTGCTCTATATCTTTGCCCGGCTACGTTGTACTCTTCTGAACTTTGTAAGGAGGGTATCATCAGACAGTTGCATCGCATTGTACTGTATAACTTCATGGGCTACATGAATTGTTTTAAATTTCTTCTGCTTGAACAGCTTACCACTATAGTCCATCTTTCAGTCTCAGGGCCTCGTGGATCTTAAATCGATGCCTCTGTTCTATGGATTGCAATTTTGAAATTGTTGCTTGGAAGAAACCTTCGTTGATGCCTTGTGTATTAAGAAAATGCGGCTAGAGAAGTTCCAGATTAGATTTCAATTAGTTTCGTTGCATGGCAAACAAGAAATGTGATAGGGTTCAACAGTTCAATGTTTTCGGAACCGACATAGACAAGCAGAATATGCCTATCCGATAGTTTTATCAAGGTTAAGAGCAGAGTATTCAGTGTGTCCTGTTTTCCGGACCATAGTTCTTTGCTTCCAACCATAAATAGAACAACTGGACTGCCCCTACCACGCATCATATACAAGTGGCTCCATTACGATTTCAAGAGCTATCTCCATACAAGAACTTCCGAGCATTTGTTGGCTTCATTTCTCCCAAAGGGCAAACAAGAGTTTAACAGATCAGAGAAACACTCGAGCACATTCTTAAAATGGAACTACATAATTTCTAAGTATATCAAAGTATATGCCGGCAAAATATGCTTGCGTAGCCTATAGCAATCAGAACAAGAGTCAAGTCTATGTATGAAACGAACCGCTGTCCAAGGAACTGGTGTCAGCCTCTCGGTCCTGTGCATACTGCTGCCATATCGCAAGGATCTGCATTCGTTCCATGCGAGAACCGTGCAGAGAGCTGATGCTTGCTTCTTCTGAATCATCATCTGAAAACAATAACCCATCATTCACTAGAACCTTCAACTAATACCAATTGTAAACACCAGTGTTGAACATTATTACATATGCATACAGTCTAATCATATTCAAACTAACACATATGCACACATGCATAATTTTCACACACATATGTATACATATATGTATCATGTATATATATATATATATATATATATATATATATATATATATATATATATATATATATATATATATATATATGTATATATATCATACATAACCATCTCATCGTTGTTTTCGCCAAGACAGACCGTGTCTCGCATTACATGCGGGAGGTCCTGCACTGGCTTCCCTTTCCTCAGCACATCTATTTCCAGCTCTCTTCCCTGTTTGGTGACCATTGGGGGAGGTGCCTGTGTACCTGTAGGAGCTCTGTCGCCCCGTCCCATCCTATGATGGTTGACGTCCTCTTCGTTCTGCTGCTTATGGCAATCTGACTGTCCCCATTTGCCCATACAGCCACAACGTAACAGCACACTTTCTCAGTTTTAAAGATGCTAATATAACATACCACTTGCTATCTATCTCAATTAACCAAATGGAAGCATCAGATTTAACATCTGAAGCATATTACTGCAGCGGTTCTCAACCTGGTGGTCCGCGAGCAAGGCCTACAATTTACACTTTTTACAAGAAAAAGCATGCAAACAGACAAATTTTGTCAATTAAAAAAATTTTCAAATATTTATTAAAATTATTAGTAAATAATAAGTAAAATACTTAATCTTATGAAATTTCTTACTTTACAATACAATTTTATAAAAATTTATATTTTTATAGGGTCCCTTATGTGCACCAGTGACACAATTTTTAGTGGTGGTCCGCGACCGAGACACAAAATTTATAAGTGGTCCTTGAGTCTCAAAAGGTTGAGAACCGCTGTATTACTGGTACCCACAGACAATACAGCATACTAAATATAGATCCTACATTATGCTTGTACATTTCATTCATATCAAATACCATCTTAGGGCTTCCTGTCACACTGCTTACACTTGAGTCATAATTAACCTCAAAAGGCAGTTTTTCACGAAGACATCACTGCCCACACTGTTCTTCATTGATCAATTTATTGAAAAATGAGCAGGGTTAAGGCCATACATACATTTATATTTTACATTAACATTTCACTACCTCGGATAAATATGATGACAAGACACTGAGGGAAAGATTTCAAACAGCCACATGGCAGGACATCTCATACTTAATCACCTTGCTTTATTACTTAATTACCTAATTTAATTACCTCTCCTCCGTTTTCTTTGAACTACAGCTGTGCGTCAATGCACATATCATAACCTATCGTGATGGCAGTGATATAACACAGTCAGCTGCCTATCACATTCTTCCACTTTAAACATTAAAGCTCAAGATTTCTAATTGATGACCTGACAGGATACAGCACTGAAATTCTGTTAGGTCAGCATACTTTTCACTTGCTAAGAATAATAGGGTCCACCAGAAAGACATTTTCCACCGAGTACCGAATCCAAGTATTTGGATGTACTATTTGCCGGATCCGGAAACGAACCGGGTACCATTTGTTTCATATGCGAAGCTTCACATTTTCTTGTAAAAAAATTATCGAAATAAATTTGTGTACTTGTAATAAGTGACTGATACATTTTGAATTTTAGTCATTTCTGTGCAGTTGTGAAGTTTTCTAAAATTGCATTAAATTCAATAAATTGACATAATTTCAAGAAAATTGAATTGAATTCAATGGGTGTGTAATTGTTTTAAGGCTGAACATTTATAATTTTATATACGTAAGTTTACTGAATAAGTTTTTAAAGAAAAAAATATATTTAAAGAAACATTTTTTGCAGCTATTTGCGTCTACAGTATTTGCCGAGACGAATAGTTCGGAAACGGGATTTCCGGCCGAGGCAAATGTCCGAGGCGATTTCCGGTGGACCCCTAAAGAGTAACATTACCAATAACATCAATACTATAGCCATCATTCCTTGCAAATTTTAGACACTTCATTGGAGTGTCAAAATTTCAGTAAAACACAGCCTGGAGGTACTGGGTACCCAAGCCCATTCCGAGTGCTTACCAAATGACCGGTACCCCTGTCATGGGATACATACTTCAATGTAAACTATGAAATAGTTGCATATGCTATTGTACACTGTATGTATTTTATCAGGCTCCTTCATTCTTAATCACTTATATAGGTGTCAAATGTTTTTGTAAAATATGACCCAGGTGCTCGAATTCATCCTGAACCAGTCAGCTACTCAACTACCCAATACCTTGCCACTAGATAAAAAAAAATTAGTACCTCAACCGTACCTTGGATGCGCAAATTTGGGGTGGTTTAATAAATGTATTTATTAGCAAAGGCAAAATCACACTCTGCGTGGTAAAATGCAATTGAGGCAGGGCTGTTGCAAGCAGGTGAACTTACCATATCCCCTTACTGAAGGGACCAGACATAGGTCTGATCAGGAGAACTACTAACTTGAATAAATTAGGAAAACTGCTTCCACAAGCCTGCCACAGCTAGCCTAGCCAGGTACTGGTGAGTCTGAGTAGACCTGAGCCTCAGCTGTACTGCGCTATGGGCAAAGATGACAACAGCTGCGAGCTGGCATCTCTTGCTTTCGTCTGCTAGCTAGCGGGTCAACTCAGCGGGCAAGGCGTGTACCTGGGCCTTTTGGTGCCCGTTCACAGGCCCCCATTTAATTAAATTAAGCAAAATAATATGCCAGGGTCTAAAATTTTTTTAATTTTTCTAGAGGATGAAATCCAGTGAGTGTAGAAAATGTATCATTGCAGTACTTATTGTTACTTTTTATTCCTATTATTACTACTGATACTTAAGGCAAAGATAGCATTTCCCACATAGCAACAACAACAGAAAAATCATTACACATATGTATATCCAATCAAATCCTCTAATAAACCTACAGGCATGCGCTGCTCCATACATTCATAATCGTACCTGAACATTTATATAGCATTTCTTCACACAACTACTCAGGCGCTCCAGACCTGACAATTCATAAGACAGCGATAAAACAGTTCTAAAGGTCTTCCATCAGTGGCAAAATAGAGGCAGAGAAAAGGAAAGAAGCTCATGAGTGACGACCCAACCAGGGCTAATATTGCCAGCAATACGCAGGATTAATGGTTCATTTATTTATCCCACAACACACACATTGCAGTCCTCTACTGAGAACCGAGTAATAAAAGAGAATTTGGTGACGCTGTTTGTCAGTCATAAAGGTGCCACCTGATACCCACCGTTAGATGCTGTGTCTTGCATCTTCTAAACTTACTTCTGTTAGCTGGCTTATCTTCTGCCATAGACTGCATTCTGCATGCATGGCTTTAAACACACCACCAATTCACACAGACAGTTCTAACCGCAGCAGTAAAAAGGCAGACACATTAGTAATAAAACCACCATATGATACCGTTTGAGAGAGAGAACGACTGGTTGCATTTAAAGTCTTGCACTCACCATTTGTTTTGATTATCATGTTGCACTCAAACGTTTGGCTTCGATTCCCCTGGGCATCACTAGATGTCGCTGTGCTGGACCTCGCCAGTATCGGCTCAAGGCATTTGCGAAAGGTAGCATGATCAGCCTGATCCACAATGCTGAATATGCTTTTTCCTACAAGGTCATCCTAGGAAACAATACCAACATCAGCATCATATAACCGAAAGTACCTTGGCTCATTTCAAACTAAACACTCATCTAAAATCACCTGCATTGCTGCATACACTATATTTTTGTCATAGTGTGTGTGGCAGAATGTTAATATATTTGTTTCCTTGTGTACTTTTTTATAAGAGCAGAACTTTTAAAGACACATGACACGACATGACCTTATACATACCACATCATGATGATAAGCAAGTTTCCTTAAATCAGGGGTGGCGAACCTTTTTTAAGGTGCGTGTCAAAATGCTGCTAAATCATTTGTAAAATACCGTCGCGTGCCCCTTGGAAATTTGCACAGTATATAATTATATTTATAATATAGACTTTAGTTAACAAAGCGTAAAAAAATTAATTAGAGACATATATCAAAGATCGTTTTGAATGATGTTAATTAAAATGAAGTCCTTCAAAAAAGAATATGTGGATTTGTACAGAGATTTTGTACTTCTAAGTTTGAATTTTGGGGATGCTGTGAATTCCGCGCGCCCTAAAAAATTCAACACGTGCCACTTTGGGCACGCGTGCCATAGGTTCGCCATCACTGCCTTAAATAGAAGATTACATCACTTTACAGCAACATCATTTCCATTCACCTATCTCTCTCCTGACTTCAGATTATTGCTCTGGACAGGAACGCCTAACTAAAGCAGGCCATCTACTAAAAGGTGGTTAAGCCACACGTATGCAGTGCATGCTGTGTATGCCTACACGCATGCATTCAGAATGAACCTAGGCTTGTAAGGCCTTTACGAAAACAACAAAACCACAGGGCCTCCACATTCACGACAGGTATTTAATAACAATACCCCGACGACAAGACCCAATTCACCTGTCTGTGTAAAAACGAAGGAGTTAACCAACTCACCTGCGTATACCTGAGGTATTGGTTCACATTCTGTGACACGAATTCCAACCGTCCATCTCCAGTGACCATGAATAGAAACCCATCAAGAGCCTATAGTCAACAGGAACAAAGCCAACCAATAGCATCAGATCAACATGCCTTCAATCAATATAGTTCTGCAGCTAACATTAGCGCCATTATTTATGATCCCTTGACAACTAAATATTATCATTATCACCACCACCACCACCATCATCATAATCATCAGAGTGCTGGTTTTTACTCAACACAAAAGCCAATTGCGCAGTAGAGAAGAACAGTTTACAACTGACATCAGTTCATGTGCAAGGTGGTGCAAAGTGGTGCAAGGTGGTGCAAACTCCACAAGAAATCATTCAGCTCACAGAATGTAACACTACAGAACACTTACCAACAAATAAAAACTTTTGAACCACTCATGATTACTCAAAACATGTTTTTTACTTTATTAGGCCCGAGTGGTCCTGGCCCCCTTTGTACATTTGGACCAGGGCCAATAAGCCACAGAGTTATAGCACTGCACATCTACACCATCTTTTTCAAACCTTTTTAGCAGTCTGCGCATGTCTGCACGTAAGGTGCAATTTAAGATTATGCTGAAGATATATCTCGCGCCAATAGCAGTCAGTCACGGAGATCCGGCATTACATGCTATCTGTGTATTCATAATTTTTCATTACCAAAGCCATACAAACTTCCAAAGAAAATTGGCCGCAGTCAGCGGGTCGCACCACTCTTTAAACTTTCACCTGGCAGCATTGTATAGACACTGAAGCCCTCATGGTCAAGATATACAACAGTGCACTGGACCTTCTTCCTCCAGACAGTCGAGCTATCAGCCAATTTCCCTTTCTAAATATTTACAACTACAGCACAAATGATTATGCCGAGTTCTTCAGTCTTCAAGGTCCTTGACTAGCACATGTCTCTGACTAATCCATCAGAAAGTCATCTTGGACAGCAGTGATTGCTCTCTCCTCCATTTATTGTGTAACACAAAGCAGTGGCCTGATAATAACAGCTCACGACTACAAATATGACTACACAACGGAGCTGAAGAGCAGCAAGTAAGTTAATTAACCAGCAGTAATTACTAATCTACATGTGTTGTTCGTCACTAACGCCAGAACAACATCTGATCAGTAGACATCACCAGGACTTGAGCTCACAGTTTCTAGTAGAATTCCAAGACTAGAAGCCAATGCAATACTCGCTTGAAGTCTGCAGTTTTTCATGTCTTAATGCACTTCCTAACCACATTAAGACATTATTCATAGGACAAGTGCTTTATACATACACACACACATACTACTATAATGCAGTCCCATTTTTATGCATGACCCATTTAGTCTGCTTTATGTATGACCCATTTAATCTACTTAACGCGTTAAACCGCTAAATGATACCTTCAGATTCCACTTACTAAACACATGAGACAAGATGTTAACACTAGATACATCAACTCGTTGTAGTGCTAAATGGTAGCATTTTGATAAATCAATACACAAGCAACACTGGCTTGAACATCAATCTTCACTGTTCTGACTTTGGGTGGCAACAAAGGCATTATCGCTATTATATTTCTTCAATACATTAACAAGTCTCCACTCCTGAAACACCATGCAGGGACCACATCTAGTAGCAGCTGTAACTCAGATAACTATGGTATTTGTGCCCTCACCTGCCATAACCATCCTAGCCAACATCCTAGCCAACATGGACAGAAGCTTAATTAAGGTGACAACAGTTGTGTATGGATATCCCAGGCAGTCTACTTAAAGCACTTTACATTTTAAAATAATGTCTGGAAATAGTAGGTGGTATGTTGCAGCAAACAAACTACCGGTATCTGATATTAAATCATTTTTGACCATATCCAGACAGCAATGTGACGTTTCAATGTGACTGTACAAACTCATCTGGTAGCAAGCTGCATGCAGGATCTCCCAGGCACTCCAACTGCCTTCACGTCAGAGGTTCGTGTCTCTGATCTTTCTAACCACACTAAGGCATACATACATCATATACTACTGTATTTCAGCATGGCCTCTTAACAAGTGGTCTGTCAACACGTGGTGGGTCGGCCCTCTACTACACCTACCACTTTACTGCTGTCAATAAATGATGACCTGGGAACCAAGCAAGAAATGGCAAGGAGATTCTAGGGGCAAGCAAGCAAGTATATGTGTCTGTGTCAGAACACTTAACATAACATGTTAGTACTTCACACAGTGTTACCTTTATCTCTTTTATCTAGTGTTAGCAACAAACAACCAATTACATAGGCATACACTGGTAAACACTCTTCTAGGCCACAGTGAACAAGCCAATAGTGACATCACCACTATATCTGATAGCTACTATGAAACCAGTTAGGCAGAAGATAGGCCTACCTCAAGCAGGAGAGGCCCAATGACGTCACTGGCTAATATATTTGGACTTGGCTTGCTGGAGGACACCTGACTTTGTTGAACCACATCGCTACTGCCACCTGAACCGCCACTGCTGCTGGCAGCACCACCACTGCCACTGCTTGCTGCTCCACTGCCACCACTGCCTTCACCTCCAGTTTCTGAAAATGAAGCATATAGAATGCGATGAGAGCACACAGATCACTCTAATACCGAAACTTCAAAAGTGCTTTCGGAAGGTTCAACAACCTATGTGAAGCAAGTGGGTAAATCTCCTATATCCAATAATAGAATACAGCAGAAAACTCTAACCTGAAAAAGAAATACGAAAGAATTTCTTGGCCTTGTTATCTGAGCCCTGTTCTATAATTATCAAATCAACAGTTCAAAACTGTAAACATAAAAGAGGTTGATAATGATGCCATTAGCTTACTCTCAAGTCTCAAGTACTGGTATATTAATATGCAAATGCAAAGCCAACGCACTCACTTTCTACTGGCTCACTGACTAACCTACTCATCCAGTAGGTACCTTCTTCTGTGCAGGAAGCAACGAGGCTGAACTGATAATGCTGAAAATGATGTCAATGGACTGCTTTGGAAGTGGTGCCATAAAAATGTCTAAATGCATCATTTACTAATGCACAGAAGTAGGTACAGAAATGCCTAAGTCAAATGCACTAAACCGGCCAAATGCTGTGAACACACAGAGGAGAGGAAACTCAACAGAGGCTTCTCCAACCATTCATTTCATGAAACCAAGTCATAAATGCATCTAATAGAAATGCTGAGTGATATCTGGCAGTGGTAAATGCAACACAGCCAAGTACTAACACAAAGCATGACCCACTGACTATATATATATATATATATATATGCCTATGTATATATATATATATATATATATATATATATATATATATATATATATATATATATATATATATATATATATATATATATATATATATATATATATATATATAGGCATACACATATACATATTATACCCATTATAAAGACACCCCTTACCAAAGTATACACCACTCTGCTTTGGTATGTAATTACACAGGTCAAATAAGGATGCTACATGTATATATAAATATAAACATATATTATATACAATATACAAAATAGATCTATGTAACATGTGCAGGCTCACAGATATAAATCTAGACGTTTCGTTTCGGTTAATGCTGGCAACAGAAACTGAGAGCTTCTTAATAATGCCATGCATACAGGTCTTGCTATATTTACACCATTAGTCAATTTAAGTAGGCTTTAATGCCTGCTTCTATGCCTTGCTTGTTTCCGTACATTTAGACCCCATAAAAATATTAACACAATGGCAAAAACGTTATCATTTACGAGAGCTAAGTGAAAATTCATACTGTTATGAGTAGCAACAGAGAAAGCAAAGGCTAATGATAGATTTTTTACCAAGAAATTAAAACGTAAAGAGTCTCAGTGACAGTACTTAGAGGAAGTTCAATTATTATAAAGCAGATGTAAAGACAGGAAAAGACGCTCATTCGCATGCTAAAGTATCAGTCAAATAATTATCATCACTGAGAAAAAAGATGAGGCATGGCAACATATCAGTATCTAACAATCAATCAAATCAAATCAATCAATCAATCAATCAATCAAAACTTTATTGATCCCAGTAAAACAAGCAAACAAGTAATACTGAGAGAAAAAAAAATCAAATGTTTACTCAAACAGTCTACTGCAGTAATCGAGGCATTGATGGCAGCACTACACACAAACTGCACTTCAAGAAAGACCAAGCAGATAGTCTGTCATAAACTGCTCATCTCAAAACAAGTCGTGCCAACATTTCCCGTCTCTTATGTAATACAATCTGACATGTTACATGGCACCAACCAAAAAACTCCTAAAGTCTCAACCAGACAATGCTGTCTCTATACAACTGCAATTGATTTCTTGCAGTGGCTCGGGCTTTGCGATCACCTTCTATGGGCATTTTTTAAACTGGTCTTTCAATGGACCTGCTCTACTAATACATGTCTTTAATGGGTTGTCCACAAATACTGCCGCAAGGTGGCTCGATGGCCGACTGCTCGCATTGTAAAGCAGGGTGTGCAATTTGAGTGCACCCACTGACATGCAGGACCTTATGCATAACCCGTGCCTTTGATAAATGCCATGCCAATGGACAGCAGTGGTATACAAACACATGAAACTAATAACAAAATTGAAACACTGTATTGTGCTGTCATCTTCATTGATTGACATGACCATCCTTGTAAAATTGATATAATAATCCTCTAATACATGAGTCTGCAGGCACAATGTAAGGCACAAGACAACTTTCCTCAACAGGAGCTATCGAAAAAAGTAGGCCTCTCGACGGGCAAACCGAGGCCCTGGCAGCCCCAAAAGGTGGCACCTGGGTCATGAATTATATACATGAATCCTGATAAATAGGCATAATCACTACTGTAAGCAGGCTGCCTAATTAGCAATGGGTTCATAGCTTAATACACAGTTTGTGAAGTCATGGTGTGGGAGGCACTGGTAAAATGTTACCAATCAGTGAAGCATATAGAATAACTAATTTCTTTGAATCACTACTAGTCAATAGTACTCACTCTGCTGTCATGGGGCCATATTTTTTGGCCCATAGCAGCTCCACAGTGTGCCATTGAAGGCAACTGCTGGCCAGCTAAGGGACCAACGCGAGTCCAACAATCGTGGCTGCCAAGGAAGACTACAGGATATGTGGAGTTTAACTCACTGTCAAACTACTCTTAAAAATATATCTGCTGGCAGTAGACACTGGTCAGAATACTAAGCTCAGTAATTGTCATGTACTAAACGATAGCCATTAAGTAAGTAAGTAAGTAATCTTTTATTAGTATAAGACAAACGCTCATACTTTACAACAATACATACAAAAGGATCACAATATCAGTAATACTGTAAGACAGTTTAAACACAAGCAATTCTATATAATGTCTTATTTACATACATATACATTATACAGTATTATAAACAATAAACGATAGTGTCTTATTTACATACATAGGCCTATCTATAACTAAAGTTATGATCTAAGCCTTACATTCTAAGGAACATAAGCATTACTATGGTCTACAAAAAGAGCCAGTTTAGATATCAGAACAGGTACTAGAACCAGCATTAACCCAGTTTTTATACTTGTACAGTGAGCGAATGATGAAGGATTTCTTATGTAGCAATGTATTAAAGTGCGGTAATTCAAAAGCATGTCCCCTTTTTCTTAAGTTGAATTTATGAAGGTGCTCTGCAGGCAGTAATTGGTGAAGACAGTGTTGGGGTGACTGGATGCTTTTGAAGAACTTCAATTCAATTTTTTCACAAAACTTCTCTAAAGTTAAACCATCACCACTAAAGAGGTTACTGCGCCCAGCCCTGCGCAAAAAAGATTCAATTTTTCCACCCAGCTCAGCCGACAGGAATCCCCCCCAAGATGGTATGGCATACGTTAGTCGGGAGACTACAAGGGCTTGAAAAATGTTCTTTAGTTTGCTGGGAGGCATTCCTTGAGATCGGAGGACTTTTAGGGGGTATAGGCGTTGGCTGCATATCTTCAAAATAAATGAAACATGGTCATCAAATTTTAAGTCTTCTCGAAAAAGAACACCCAGCAATTTGACAATTTTTACTCTTTCAACATTGCTGATAGGATCCGGAAGAGATAAGTGTCTTGGATTCGGTCTATGAAATACAATTTCTTTAGTCTTGGAAAAATTAAGTGTCATTCTGTTCCTGGAGGCCCAATCCTTAATATTATCAAATTCAGATTCCAAGCTAACAGGAGAATTTTGGGGGGTGAGAAGGTTAGTATCATCTGCAAATTTGAAAAGGATGTTGGACAGATATGAGTCCTTTCAGCCCTGATGTTGAGACCTTTTTGCTCTGAAGTCAGCTGTTTTGTACAGATTACAATCAAACTGCTGAAAGGTCATTGACTGCATTTTATCATCGCACAGCTCAAGTACCCATAAGATCTTCAGCCATAATGGTGTTTGCTTACGGCTGTAGAAATGTGTACCATGGTACATAGCTTACATCTGTCGAGCTGCACTTCTGTCCAGCAGTTTAAAAATAGTCAAAATTTTTGCAGAAGTTAATGGAGTTTCTGGAGTAATTTGGGATACAATCGCATGATCAAATATACAAAAGCAAAGTAACCAGAATCTCCTATGAACACAGGACATATGAAATTGCATGTGTTACGTCAGACTAATCGACACCATCGTTACAATCAGACTGCAATTGGACTGCCATCTTACTTTGAAATGGCTAAGTTTGGTGCACTGCATGCATCACGATGGTGATACTGTAAAAGTCTCTAGCATAGTAGATTAGAATACATTGAAAAACACACACACACACACCACAAAACAGTATCAACACCAAAGTCAAAATGCAGACACAAACCCATGCACAACACTTGAGTTCCCATGCCATCTATAATAATATAGCAACCTAATACTTTATCAACAACATGAAGCATTAGTTCAAACAGGGCAAGCTACTTAATTATACCAAATGATATAAACATGTGTGTGTGTGTGTGTGTGTGTGTGTGTGTAGGTGTGTGTGTGTGTGTGTGTGTGTGTGTGTGTGTGTGTGTGTGTGCGTGCGTGCGTGCGTGCGTGCGTGCGTGCGTGCGTGCGTGCGTGCGTGCGTGCGTGCGTGCGTGCGTGCGTGCGTGCGTGCGTGCGTGCGTGCGTGTGCTGATCTGTTTACCTATTTACAACCTCTTAAAATATTTGTATAACCTATACAGCTTATTACATGTAGTCTTATAAATAAGCAAGCACACTGACTGAGAGATGTGTTGTTTCATAAACAGACGATCTACATTTACCTGCTTCATGAAATACGGTTTTGCATCAAAAACACGAGCTACGGTCCGACAAAGTGGCTGAATCCAGGATAATTAAACATGTTTTCTTTTCAGAAACATCATCAGTATTGTTTAGCAAGTAGAGCCCTTCAACGAATTCAGAAGTCTGTTGGCTGGGCTCCACGTGCGTGCGGGAGACCCCACCACTGGTGGCTTCTCTAGCTATCCGGGCATTACATAAATGATAACTTTTTAAAACTTGATATACTTAGCATTAATTTGACAACCGTAGACAATGCCTCTGATACTTTATCTTGAAGCAGAGCTATACAGATCTCTTATTACAAGACAATACAATCTCATGATGACACTGTGCCAAAACTTTTCACCATATTTTTGGCTGGAATCCCAGTAATCATGAAAATTGACGAAATGCGTGTCACTAAAAACGAATAATCATGTTACTGTTTTCATTGGTTTGATATGTACATTTCAGTCATAGCACAGCGTTTCTTTGTACCACGGACAATGGGAATATCCACTAAATGAGTAATTATTAGAGCTGTACCGATTAATCGGCCATACTCATAAGCAGGCAGAGTATGTGCCAATTTTTCAAAACATTTACAATACCACCTACTGACATCTCATTGCGGCCAGTGAAAATGCTGAAATAAATATAGATTTGTTTTTTGCATAATAATCGCTACAAAGAGAAAAATGAGCACAAATATCTATGTTTTGTTTCTTATTATTATATATTTAGGATTGCACTACTTACTAGGCACTGTAGACACATCTGCAAATGAAATAATCCGTCTCATAATCGGTATCGCCTATTTTAATAATCGGCTGAATGCAGTATCGGCATACTCGGCAAAAGGTGATATCGGTACAGCTCTAGTAATTATCTTAGGACTAATTACAGTGCTCGTGAATAAGCTTGTGCTCTGGGCTTAACTTCAAAGTGGTGCTTTAGAAATACAGCTTACGATTACGAGATTGGTAAGAACAGCAAATCCTCAACTGCACAATGTATTACTGTGGAATATTTTACACGACATATCTAGCACATGGAACAGTAAGACACTTTAGAATGACCTTGCTTATCATCGAATCACAAAATCCTGACCACAAGAAAATGGGATTTAGACCAAAATTCAGCTTAGGTCAGATAAGGCTTAGAGACGATTCGAATTCGAGCAGAAGTGCACCTTATTTCACATAAGAGGTGTCCAGTAGGGTCAGTAAATCAAAGACAGCTAAACTATGACAGCTGCTTCATTCAGAGCATACAGTCTGTGCCAACAGACAGCCATTTCTGCTAACGCCATCATAATGACGAGCTCCTTCTGAAAAATCTGTATTTCTCTTATGATGCGTTTCACGAGGCATTTCAAGCCCGATGAATAACTCACAAAGTGAATTTTTGAGTTTTGGAAAAGTCGTGTGGTATTTTAAAAGCTAAATGTGTAACATACGAGATATTAAAGAGTCACAACAGATAACCCACATGGTATAATATTAACCCCAAGACATTCAAAATGTTAAGTTGCATGGATAACCCCAAAGATGTACAATGAATACTGTACAGGTTGCACTGTTACTCATATAGGCATTTCGTTGAAGGTTAGACATGCAGTATTCCCTGTTCTGTAAGGCAGAGTGGGCAACCCTCGGAAGCCATGGTGTATGGCAAACATGAGGTAATGGAGTATAAATACGAAACCCTTCAACCCTTTCCTCTATGATCAGTATACGCCAATCATCTTTGTCCTAAAATAAACCTTATCAATCAATGATCAGTCAAGCTATAATGCCCCATCAAACTTGAAATACTCTGCTGATAGACTGGCCTGCTAATCTCCCCCTTAGGAAAGAGGCAATTTAGACACACTGATGAAGCAGGCAATGACTTTTCACTGCATTCACAGGGTCATGCAAACTGGCAATTTGTTGCCACACTAAAAGAAACTGGGCCTTAACAGTGAAGTCATGCAATTCTTAATGAAAAGCCATTCAGTTGTTTTCCACTCTTTAATCAAACCCCAACATAATAGTACCCACACTGACGTTTCTGTGCACGCTGTGTCAGGCTGGGATACGGGCAATTCGCAATTCCCTCCGCCCCCGGAAGTTTCGCCCCCTCCCGAAACCCCCCCCCCGGAAATGTAGAAATAAAACACAACACATTTGTTGAATAATAAAAGATGTTTAGTGTGAAGTTTAAACGACACAACAGTTAGTAAAGCTCCCATATCCAGTATGGAACATAGGGGAGGTGCTTATTTCCCTTACATAGATGGACGAATCCCAACGTCCTGGACACAGGGCCAGTGCATTTCAGGACATGCCTTTTACTTCCCAGCTTACACCTGCACCAAATTACACTCCTTGGTGACAGAGGAATGTGTGTACAAACAACTCGCCCAGGGTTGTTACACGGAGTCGAACCCGTAACCGCACTCTCCGTAAGGAAGCGTGTCACCGACACACCACCGAGTCACACCTAACGAAAATTTCAATTAATTCAAACACTGCAAATGTCTAGAATTCAAAGTTGTAAATATCCAATGTTGTCACGATTGCTGACATCATCCACAATTGTTTTGACCCTCTTCAAAGTAGTCTCATAGGTTTTATTTCCTGCAGCTATCTGACCTTCTCCTGCAATCGACTGCACGATATCATAAACCTGCTGCCTTCTCAAGCATTAAATGGACTGGTAAATGTACTAGCATGACTGTTTGCGCATCCCCCTCCTCGGAAGATTTGCTCCCAGCATTCCCCCTCCCCCGGTGGAAGTTTTGCCTGGTACTTTTCTCACTTTAACAAATGATCTCATTAATGAGAGTGCTAGATAAACGGTAAAAGTACCTACAGCAAACTCATTAGGATCAACATTGAAGGGTGGCATCAAAGCTTTCAGGAAAGTTGTGGCTCCACTTCTCCAAGTGAAAGAAATGGATCAGGCTAATAAATGCATCTCATTAACTTATGTTATGAGAACAGGCATAAGAAATGAGACACACCTTGGGCCACCTTGATCTACTTATAAAACCCATTACGACCATCCTTTCACATTCCCCATCAGTTCATCTGCAGTTTCCTATCCCACCTCAATGAGATTTTGGGCACACCATAACCAACACCCCAACAGAAGCCCAAAGCAATTGCACTCCCAGTATTCACACTGAAACACACACAAATGAGAACCTAAAAGCTACCAAACACTAACATATGCTACCTTTGGATGAAATAGTAATGGATGTACAAATCTGTCCCTAAGCACCAGTCTGTCCCTAAGCACTAGTCTGTCCCTAAACACCAATCTGTCCCTAAGCACAAATCTGTCCCTATGCACCACTCTGTCCCTAAGCATCAATCTGTCCCTAAGTGCTGTGTGATCAAAAGCCATACACCTGTCAGAAACAAAAGCAGTGCTATTTGGCTCCATAAGTTCATAACAGGATGAGCTGCTCAATTTATAAACTCATAAACAACTCATAAAGAGATACTGCACAAATTTTACACGCATGCACAAACAGCAAATCTTATTAAAACATACTTCATAACTTACTGGTTCAAACTTAATATAGAATAAAAGCAGATCAGAAACATGCAAGGTGTGAACATATAGAATTTATAGATAGATGCTATGCACATTTAAAAATATATATTAACTTATAAACACATAAAATACATGCATTATTACAGATAGATCCAAGCTAACTTCACCTACACAGGTACACCTATACATATAATCATGCATAGTTTGTATACATATATGAAGCATTACTGCTTAGAATGATCTAAGTCTTTGGATGGCTATGGGCAGATCACAAAAGGGAGCATTTAGCCAATGCATTACAGCCTACATCAATCTGTAAGAATAGCCATTGTGTTTCCAATGAATAGAAGGCTGTTTATAAGCATAAGATAAGATTCATGCCCACTTGCACCCGGGCACACACACTGACAATCAATGTCTTCACCTATACCTGCTTATCATATCGTACACGTCATTTAATACCACATGAAAACTACATGGGAACATCACAATCCAGATATATACTGTACCTATCGATTGCGATAGATGGCGCTGGGCTGAGTACACGCAGCTGACTGCAGCGATGATCAAACTTCACTAATTTCGCTCGGACTAAAGTTTAATGCTCTAGTAAATCCGTCTAAACAAAGTTGTTTGATGTTGAGGAATACTCTTGAGAAATTTATTTAGCCAGAACAGAAACGTTGTCGAAAAAAACGGACTAAAACTTTTGGAATCTACACTGGACTAATGTTTACCTTGTGTCTCAACAGCCTGATACGCCCCCTTGACCAGTGAGTATCGCGTTAATTTCTCCGCCGTTCAAGTACGATTTATCCCCGGCATATTTTACCCGACTACCAGGCCTAAACGGGGAAATAACCAACCATGACTAAAAAGGGAATCAAGGTGGATGATTTGCATGAAGTACTTCAAGACGCCAAAATAGTCGAATTGCTCAAAACACAGTTCAAAGAAATTCTTGCTCCAACCGTCGAGGCTCTATTTAACGGATTCGTAGAAACATTCTCATCCAAACTCGAGGGACTGGTTGCAAAATCGGCAGAGGCCCTAATTACCAAGCACTGCGAAAAGCAGGCTAAGCAGATTGCAAAACTGGAGACTGACAACGTTCTTCTTAAGGCAAGGTTGGATGGAGCTGAGAACCAGTCAAGACAGGACAATTTAATGATCTACGGGCTGACCGAAACTGCGAACGAGCCAGGACCGGGCAACACACAACCATCTGGTCATCTCCAGTCTCCTGACCACTCAACTATCCAGTCGGTACTGAATCTCTGCAACATCCATCTGGGCATGACGGTCAAAGACACGGATATTTCATACGCGTATCGAGTATCCAGCAAATCCAACATAAAACATCGTCCGGTGGTTGTCCGATTTGTTAGTCGGCATATCAGAAATGTGGTCCTCTCTGCTCGCAAAACCTTAAAGAACTCGACCGGGATGGGTACAGTGTTCATCAACGAACACTTGACAAAACAGAATTCACTAATCTTCGCCAGAGCCAGGCAACTTGTAAAGAACAAGTCACTGCACTCTGCCTGGACAAGGGGCGGCATAACATTTGTCCGACTCTCCGGCGACATCGGTGACAAACCAAAGAGGATCATCTCCGTCGAGGATCTAGAGAATGTCATGTCATGAAAGGATCCTTTTGCCTTGTCAGCCCTGACGAGGGCATGGCGAGTCTCTCTCCCCTGATCTGCGGGAGACTGTTTCGCCTCCCTACTTCTTCCATCGTGTGTTCAAGGCGCATTTGTTCTTTGAATTCTGTTATTCTTTATGTTGTGGATCATTGTTGCCTTGTCTGAGACTAGCAAGTATACTGTTCTTTGTAGCGAAGGCGCATTTATTTAATTTACATGCATTAATGGTTTAAATGGTCTAATGTCGAGAGGCCTATAGACGTTAGCTTGAGTCTGGCTACCACAGCTGTTTGTAGACAAGGCGCATTTATTTTATTTTACATGCATTAATGGTCAAGGCGCATTTATTTTATTTTATTTACATGCATTAATGGTTTAATGTCGAGGTGCCTATAGTCAATTGTTTGAGTCTGGCTACTACTGCTCTTTGAAGACAAGGCGCATTTACTTAACTTGCATGCATTAATGGTTTAATGTCGAGAAGCCCATAGACTTTTGTTCTTTGGATGCATTATCCACTCACGAACATTAAATCATGATATAACTTGAGTTTCTCACAAGTACATTTACTTAATGTCACTTGGCTGCACTTAAATAAGTCGCTGTCATTATCATGCACGATTAAGGCGAATGGAGCAGGCCTACGCGCTGATTGTACATGCTCAAAATTGCATGGTCCGACTTCTATTAACCTATAATTTACTTTGCTCATCACTGAAGAAAATTTTGATCTAGTTTTAGTCCTCTGTGATATTGCTAATCATTGAAAGTCGCTGTCGTGTTGTTGTGTACACGGTCACTGTTGGCCGCAGTGTATGCCCAACAACAGGTTACGAACCTGTTGTCTATGCTTGCATAATTTGCATAATTTAAACGAACTATCAAAGACTATTACTTGCGTAGAGTGTAAGAATGAATGCCACTTCAAGTGTTATACGGAGGAATGCAAATCATGTGCACCTATGGAAACCTGGTTGTGTGAAAGCTGTTTAATTGATCTGTTTCCATTCAACTGTATCCTAAGCAATAACGATTTCCTGGCAACTGTATGTGACAATAGCATAAACTCTGATTATCTTATTGAACTAGGTGAGGGACCAATGTTGGATGTATTTACTGATGACTCTGATGACCATCCTCTCTTAAATAATAGTGATATAAATCCTGACTCTAACCTCTATGCAGGTCTAACTTGGGATAGTCCTTACTGTACACCTGACTCTATGACAGTGAATCTAAAGGCCGTCTCTCACTTCGATGTCATGCACCTGAATTGTAGAAGTATATTGAACAAGTTAACGGACATTGAGGACTTATTGGTGCAGCTCCCTGTCTCTGTGTTAGCTCTCACGGAGACCTGGCTCGACGCTGACTTGACCGAACAAATAAGCATACCTGGTTATCACTTTGTCCACAGGTCGAGAGCTACCGGCGGAGGCGGTGGGGTTGGGTTGCTAATAAGGGAGGGCATTTCTTTTCAAGTACTGGACATGGCATCGTACAATCCTGCTCCCAAAACTTTTGAAGGACTATTTATTAATGTTTTGTTTAAGAAAGGTACATGTTTATTGGCAACCATTTATAGATCCCCCGGTGCTAACCTTGAGGAATTTTGCGATGAATTTGAGCTCATATTATCTAAAGTAGCACATAAGAATAAGCAAATAATTATTATGGGTGATTTCAACATTGATTTACTTCGCGCAGAGAATCACTTTGGAACTAGTTTGTTTTTGGATGGACTATCCACTCATAATCTATTACCCACGATAACAAGGCCCACAAGAATTACTGCTCACTCGTCAACACTGATCGATAATATATTTACAAATGCATGGTCTAATATTATTCAATCTAAGGTTATTATCTCTGACATATCCGACCATTTCCCGGTCTTAGCCAGTTTTGACCTAGAAATGCATAATTGCAAGAATACTCCACAGAGGGACGGTCGGCTAATTAACGAGGAGAGAAAAAAGATCTTCCATGCTAGTCTATCTGAAACCGATTGGAACCCAGTACTGGAGGCCTGCCATAGCGAAAATGCAAATTTGGCATACGATTTGTTTATAACAAAATATAAAAATAGTTATAACGAAGCATTTCCTTATATCCCGTGCAAGAATAAAAGTAAAATCATGCTTAAACACCCTTGGATGACACGAGGGCTTCTCAAGTCAAGAGGGAAAAAGGCTCGCCTATATCTGAGTTATATAAAAAACCCTACCCCTGCAAATAAAACCAAATTCACGACTTATAGGAATAAATTTAAAACTATTAGAAATAATGCGGAAAAGAGCTACTATTTGGCTGAGTTCACAAAGCATAGTAGTAATTTAAAAAAAACATGGAATCTCATCCGCTCAATTATAAAAATGGGTGAGCAGGACTCAACAATAGAATCGCTCAAAATTGGTGGCATTGAGAGTGAGGATCCTCAAATTATGGCGAGTGCATTAAACAACTACTTCTCCAGCATCGCCCAATTGTTAGCTGAGCAAGTTCCAAAATCCAAATTCTCCTTCACAGACTACTTAAATCCACCCATGCCTTGCTCCTTTGGATTAATCCCTACCTCCCCAGAGGAACTTCTGAACCTGAGCACTACTATTCATACCACCCACAGTAAGGGGGCTGATGATATCGACCCCTGTATAGCTGCTCCTAGCTTATCTCTTATTGCTCCTATGTTGGCAGAAGTTATTAACTGCTCTCTAAATACTGGGGTAGTACCCCAAGCAATAAAAATTGCAAAGGTGATTCCCATTTATAAAAAAGGAAATAGGAACGACATTACCAACTATAGACCCATTTCTATCCTCCCCTATTTTGCTAAATACTATGAAAAAATAATGACTGATAGGCTCACAAAATACGTTGAAAAATCCCACATTATATTTCACTCTCAGCACGGCTTCCAATCGGGTCATTCACCATCTTTGGCATTACTCAATATGTATGACAAAATTTCGGATTCTTTCGAAAAGAATGACTACTCCATAGGTATCTTTCTTGATTTAGCAAAAGCTTTCGATACCGTGAGTCATGATATACTCCTACAAAAGCTGTCTTCTTACGGTATCCGAGGCGTCCAATTAGCATGGTTCACTAGCTATCTAGAAAATCGCCATCAATATGTTCTATGCAATGGCTCACAGTCTGACCTAAGAAAAGTAAAATTTGGGGTCCCACAAGGTTCGAATTTAGGTCCTTTACTCTTTCTCCTCTACATAAACGATCTCCCCAATGCATCTTCTGTTCTGTCATTCATCTTATTTGCAGACGACACCAACGTCTTTTATTCTAATAAATCTTATCATACATTAATTCAGATTGTGAATGCTGAACTAGAATCGATAGCTGAATGGTTCTCTGCCAATAAACTCTCCTTAAATTTAGAAAAAACTGCTTTTATTCTCTTCAAGTCACATAGGAAATTGTGTCCCTCTGATATCTCTCTGAGGCTTTCCATAAGTAGTACTATTATTACTCAGGTTAATTCTACCAAATTTCTTGGGGTTCTTGTTGACCAACACATGACTTGGAATGATCACATTAAAAGCATTTCAGCAAAAATTGCCCGAAACGTAGGTATAATATATCGTGCCTCCAACAAGCTCCCACCCTCTGTACGAATCCAATTGTATTATTCTTTAATATACCCGTACTTGACGTACTGTAATATTGTTTGGGCTTCAACTTATAACTCCAGACTCAGGAAATTGATAGTATTGCAGAAACGAGCTGTACGCCTCATCGCTGGAACCCCATGGGGCTCGCACACCGACCCAATTTTCTCATATTTCAAATTACTAAAGTTCCATCAGATAAAAACATTTCAGACCGGAGTTTTTATGTATAGATTTGTCCATGACCTTTTACCTCCGAAATTTAAAGGCATGTTCCGCCTCGGATCGGAGATCCACTCCCACTTTACTAGGACTTCAAAAAATTATCGTAATATATATGCACACTCCAACTCCCGTAGATTTTCTATCAAATTCACAGGACCAGGTGTTTGGAATGTACTTCTTCCCTCTATCCAACAGGCAAAAACTCTGCAAGGGTTTAAAAGAATGTTACGACTGTATCTAATTGATGATAGTTCAAATTTATAATTGATTGTACTTTACTCACTACGCATTAGTTAAGTCTTTAGTTAAGTGTTTGTGTTCTCCGGTCATGGTTTTTCCTCTGTATTTGATTCTGATTTGTCTTTTTTCTTTTGTTTTTGTTGTTGTCAGTATACATGAATCATGACTGGAGTACTCGACAACATGTTTAAGCAATGTATAATAAATCAAGGTGTGAACCGCGCTGTTCAAACTATAAATTTCTTTTCACAGCAAATAGGTGTCCCTATTAGCGGGATTATATCCCTTCTGGGCCTACCGTTGTTACCAAACTGTTATCCTAAAAGTGTAATTGTATTTGCCTTGATTGTACATATCTGGTATCAATAAAAAAAAAATGATTTGAAAAAAATGATTTGATTTAAAAAGGTTTGCACCTACGCACAATGGGAAGGCACGTTTGCACATCCAAAATGCTGCTATTACATGTAATCTTATTTAAACATGGTGGACATTACCTGAGCAGAGGTCCCATACACATGAAGAAAATACTGGGTTCAGCTCTTGACTACCCAATACCCATTACTCCCTTCTTAGACACTCACCTCATGCATAACTTAGTTACTTTTTGTTATATATGCATATCATAAGCAGCAAATCTGATTACAAAGAGCCTGCCTTCTGGTTGCACATAGCAGCTACCATCAGTTGATGTGTTATGCTCTGAAACTGCTAGATCTGTTGCCCCCTTTATAATGTGAAACTGCTTTAGATGTATGTTACAATTGCCGTACACACGAAAAAGAACAGATCCAATGACTGCTTGTTATCATAGACTTATCACCAACTAAACACAGAGGTGGGCCTCATGACTGCTCACTTCAGTTATCGGACAACTCAGAACTGAAGTGATTGACAAAAGAAGTACTTCTTGACTGCTTGTTACTTGAGTTACAAATATAGTACAAAACATCAGCATAATGGGGCATGGTGGCTCAGTGGTAAGTTCGGCGCCTTGTGACCGGAGGGTTGCAGGTTCAAATCCCACTCTCGCCGCTGCGTACGGACCTTGGGCAAGTCCTTCACTCACGATTGCTCGTGGCGCTTCGGCGTGAAAACTCCGACACAGTATCAATGCTGTAGTCGGGAGCGCCTCTGAGTAGTAGTAGACTTGAGGAGGTGCTATAGAAATATCCAAAATAAATAAAAATAAATAATTAACTATTATTAATTAGTAACTTCTATTGCACAGGTGAATACTGCACATGGCACCAACCAGTGCCACACCAAAATCAAGCCATAATGAAGTCACTATCCAGAACATCTGGGCTAGATCCTCGCATGAGTCTGAGAAAACTAGACAGACTACATGCATGGAAGCAGAAGGCAAATGTGGCAGATAATTTTTATGGTAGAAAGACTTGGCATCGCTACAACAGTAATTTTACCCGTTTGTACTATTACATTTCAATCTCTATATCTCTTACCAATGATCTAATGATGAGCATTAAAGGTAGATTCTTAATAAATTTTGCATAAATCGTACAACCACACTGCCATATCATTAAGTTACGATGAAAAAACTAACAGCCTATACTTTTATAAATTATATTACCATTGTATTACCAAGCAGAGTTTTGAAATTTATCTGGCAGCAATAGGGAGGAGTGTCCAGGATATCAATGGCATTGGGCAGTATCCCAAAGTATGGGCTTTATGTACCAGTATTTTCAATGGGGACAGCCTAAATCAGATGTCCACAATTCTCCTTCCCTACAAATCAGCAACTTTAAGACGTTCTTAGCCTTTAAAATGAGCAACATAAATGCTCAGCTGCACGAATACATATGAAACCTAAGCTTACACCAACTGCCATAGCATACTGGCTGATGTAAATACCCTCTTCCATGGACAGTTCAGTTGGGAAGCCAGAGGACATACAGACGCAAGAGACGGACTTGAGAAATGGCTTATTACCTTCATCCTTGATGCGCCGTATCTGGCTCACGGTTTCCTGGAGTATCGCACACTTGTCCGGCTTTATCATTGAATAGCTTTTGATATCGCTGAGCTTCGTCGTAAGGAATTCGGCAAGCTCTTCCATATAAAGGTTCTCCTGCTCTCGTCTCTTCTTCTCATTCAGGCATTTGTTTCTGAAGAGATAAACACAACAAAACCATACAGGTCATTCTCTTGCTGCATGATATAATCTAATTATTCCGAATAATTAATCACACCGCCAAAAGCCTATGATCCGCGCAGTCAACAAAGATATCTGTGCATTGTATTAATCGGAATAGCACAATCATTTATTTATGCACCATGGTCAGTTCCACATGATCCATCCACCATGGTCCATTTTTCCCCACCGTATTACAAGGCATTGTGATTTATGACCACCGCATCATTAACAACACAGGAACGAAACACCTAACACAACAGGCTTTGATCAAACACCAGTATCAGTATACCATAATTATTATGCATAATTGATGCACCATGATCAACACAATAGGATCACTAGACTATATAATTATCAGGTCATTTTCAATGAGGAAAGTCTAGTTACAATATTACATTGCAGCATTATGCTGTGCTGTGCTGTAACTGTGACAAGTAAACCACAATCATCACTCCACCATAACTGAATCACTGTCATCACCCAATTTGCACCAAAACAGTACAACTCAATCTCTAGAGTTGAGGCAAGTGATAATGGGAGACAGAAAATACTGGAACACAACAATTGCCAATTAAACTTAACTGAAAATGACAAACTAAACTGCAAAACAGTTAAGCATTGTCAAGGCTCAAGCAGTAGTGTATTAACATATATAAATTGAGCTCAGAAGAAGAGTAGTCCTTGAACCTAACCCTGAAAGGCAGCCATGGGTATGAAGCGTCAGCAACTTCATTTTCTTAACCTTGGCATATGAGAGCAAGTGGCCAGTCCTCTCCCTCGCTGTCTCACCTTCCCATCGACAGTGTAGGCTCAGTGTACTCATTACAGCCGAGTTGGCTAGGGGGCACAAGTGAAGCAGAAATCTCAAATTACCTTTTCTAACACTGTTCATGCTACATGCCCAAAAGTGCAACAATGGATAACTGTGACCCAGGCTCAAAACAGCAACATCACACGCAGGCTTATTAAACTGTTGACATTAGTGAACCAGCGGCCTCCCTGGAGAAATAAGCCCACCGTTAATAAGGGCAATAAATAAACTTTTGCGTACGTGGGATAGTTTCGGAGATATTAGACCTGAAAGTTGGGACCTGTTTCGATTTATGATCCCTTTTATGACCTCAGTGGCAAACAAGGACGAAAGTTGGTCTATGACTTTCAGTAAACGGGGTCCAAATAAAGAGTTGATTTTGAAGGATTTTGCATGGTTATCAGTGGCAAACCAACAGTACAGTAATTGGCGTTCATATAAACGATTTAATATACAACTTTTCAAACAGTAATGAAAGCAATACCAGAGGGATATCAGGCAGTGTTTCCAGATGCCTCTGATAAAGGCTGGTACAATAATTTTACTAGAAGGATTGGCCTGCTCCCATAGGACAGATATGTCAGTGCTTGGTAGAGTTTTACAACTCGGCTGTCCCTTACATCTCTGATATATTCCACGAAACCTAATCTTCATGGTAATTGGTTAGCAACTAGTGCTATAGCACTATGCTATCATAACTAGCATTCTGAAATGCCTGTTCCCTCAGAAGTTTAGTAATAGTATAGGACTAAAATTACCACTCAATACTCTTTCTTAAACTTTATAACCAAGATGAATGTACACTTTATAAGTAAGATGAATGTACAGTTTGGCAGACCTTCCAAAAAGCCCAAAGAAATAAAAAAAAAACGCCACAGCTCAAAACAGATGCAACTAGGACAAATTTGCAAATAGGCGTCTGCTCTCAGCACAAGATCGAAAGCAGCTACATGTACCTGCTTTAAAACGGCATAAAGTGTACAGCAGATGGCAAAAGAAACCAGGTGACATCCCACAGAAATGAAAACAAGCAACAAGTAGCAGTTACGTCCACGGCCGTGTAGCGTCACAACAAATGACACAATCAGAAAATATCCACCCACAGCCAGTGACTGTCATGCAAAATGTAAAACCCTCGGCCGGCGGCGACCAAACAAAGGGTTCTTGTCGGCGCTTGTTCATGAGTACATGCTGCTCTTTTGCTCACTAATGCTCAGCTCAGCAACAGCTGCAAAAATCCTGACAAACATCTACATGATAATTGCCTTATAAATTTTATAGGGTACAAGCCGCTGTCAACCCAGACACCTGATTATTCTACGACAGAAGTGGAATATTGCAAAACTGCTGCACTAACATGATTATAGGACTTAATACACTGACTAATTTATAGTTTTTTATGCGAAATCCACTGTGGAATTGCAAAATTGTGAAAACTGTTCACATTTTGCTTGTAAACAAGTAACAAACCTAAAATACACTGCTTATCTGTACTTTAGGTTGTTATGCATACCTGAAAATTATGTTTACCACTACACTGATCAACAAGTGATGTTTATGTCGCCATTTATATTATCTATCCATCGCAGTCTTTGCTAATTCCATGCTCTCTGGCAATCAAGAGGAGCAGCTTACTGGCCTGGAATGATGGAAAACAGTATATGCCACCTGGATAGATGTTTTGACACCCATTCTCAATGTGTCTAAGCCACCCGAGACACTGTTTGCCCTTTTCATGCCCACTTAGCCCATGACCTTGACTGGCTTTATAAAAGACTGTTACAAGCCAGAGTTTGCATTCATGAATAACAGGAAATGAATCTTGAACGAGCACGATCCAGTCCATAGACGAGACTTTACATGGCATGGCACCAAATTCAACGGGCAGCCGTGGTGAAGGACCTCACCCGATAAATGTATTGAAAAACGAGCACCGCTGAGGACATACGGTTGGTCGCTATAGAAAAACCTGAGTATTTGCATTTACATTTGATGCAATCGGACTAGAATGCCAGTAGTCAGAGTATTCAGCCGGACTTAATCATCAGCCTGGCACGATGCCAAGCGATAAATCAATGAGCCCACTGCAACAACAAGCCGAAAAATTCATATTAAGTGCCATATTCCGTGTTCAGCTCAATGGTTAGCTCATCGCATTTCAAATAATACATGATACTCATTGCAATTTGAAAGGCAATGTTTAGGAACTGCAGACACTCAGGTGGCAATAATGATCACAGGCATGTCACATTGTATGTCACATTGTGGTTTATTACTGGAAAATCAGCTTGGTAGTCAAATAATAGACAATTGTTAAATCACTGTCTAACCACAGTTATGTCCGAGTGCCATACAGTATTACTGTCTGCTTTTATCAGACAGTCGTGCATACTGTGTGCCAGTGTAATATTCCACATTTCATTACCAAATACCCATACACTTGGCAATACAATGACAACTGTGACGGGTTGAACAAACTCGAAATCTAATATCAAAGCAGCATAACAGCACTTAATTAGTAATTTGTCAATTAAATTAATTTCATGCAGGCATGTGTTTGCCACAGGCGTTGCTTAGACACAGTCTGTGCACAATAATGAGCTGAGAAACACTACATAAGCTCTGCCAAATCGGTGTAAACCTCAAATCTATGGTTTGTATAATGGACTCTTTCAATAGTAATATTCCTTGAAAATATAATAATAGATCTATTATTATAATTCTATACCACTGGCCTCCTTTTGCAGTGAAATACAACCAATACATTGTACATGCTGTTGCCTGTTTTGCTTCCTGCTAGTCTTACTCACATATCAGCTTCTTACTGGAGCAAGACGTTTGGATCCTTTCCAACAACACCTGTGCACAACAGCCTAATGGTTAGCAGGCTAGGCTGTCAACCCAGAGGTAGGGTTTTAAATCCTTGCCACAGCAAAAAGTTGTTTTGAGATACTGCTGTTTGTTGTTGTTCCACTTTGCCTCCTAGCAAACTCCAGAAAAATTAATACAAAGATGGTACATTGTTTGTGGGAAGATTGGATGGTGAGACAGAGAATTGGCCGTCTCCCCTCACATGCTGAGGCTAAGGAAACTAAAGTCACTAACACTTCAAACCCATGGTTGACTAGCCAGGTTAGCTTAAAAGACTCTTCTTCTCCTTCCTTCCATCCTTCCTTCCTTCCTTCCTTCCTCCTCCTCCTCCTCCTCTTCTACACACCTTCTTCTCCCCATTCTTCTCTTGCACTCTTTTCCGCATTCTTCTTGCACTCTTCTCTGCATTCTTTTTACATTTCTCTCCTCCATATTCATCTTGCACTCTTCTCCACGTTCCTATTGCATTCTTCTCCATATTCTTCTTGCATTCTCCTCCACAATCTATCTTTGCATTCTTCTTCTTCCAACATCAACAACAACAAAACCAACCATTGCCTGTTTTCATCTGCTACATGCACAGAAGAAACTGGTCCTTAGTTCATGCACAGAAGAAACTGGTTCTTAGTTCATGCACAGAAGAAACTGGTTCTTAGTCCAAGACTCCAAATCAATTGAAAACATCATGGTCTAGCTTAACTAAATGGTAACATTTCTAAATTTCGCTTTCAAAACTGAAAGCATATATACAGTAGAGCTATGACAGACTATTGAAAACGAAACTAATTACACGATGGATTTTTCTTAGATTCTAAAACAGCTTGTTTTCACAATTTCAGATGCTAAACTTAGTCTCCTGCGACTAGAATACTTTCAACCGAGTTCTAAACTGACTTTTTTCGGCTATATCAGATGTTCAATTTCATTTGTAGGCATACATACTGTGAAGCTCTTGCCAGAATCAGTTAAAACCTGATGCCTATCGAATGGCACATGGCGGACTCCATCATCTATTCAACCAGGGTACATTACGGAAACCACTGCCGATGCTCAGGCAGGCAATTCCAGAGGGGCTCATCACCGAAACCAGATGATGAGTCGACAAAAATAGAGACAATTTCCGGACAAGCAGATGAGAATAATGAACCCAGAACAACAAACTCCCTCCTTTCCCTCCTATTCTCGTACCCCCTCCCCGCCAAGCCAGTACCAAAAACGAAGACCACAGTTGCAGAAAGATTGACAGAATTCTCCACAGATTAGCGCATTAAGGCTGATGATAGAGAGAATGAATGAATGACATTAAGCCAAAACTGCTTTCTGAGAGTTTCCATTACTTCTAGATCAATATAATAGTACAGGTTCTTGATCCCATACTTACTGATTACTGGTATGCATTGTTCTCCCAGGTTCTTTAAAAACTTCCTTAAAGTATTTAATATCTGCTTCCATAGAAATCACAATGTATCTGTCACCCATCATTGTGCATGCCAATGTCAAGCAATGAAGTCAGTCTTTATACTACGGTTGTAGGATCGTTGGATTAGGCATAAACAGGTGCATATGACTTTGGTGACCGATTTACCACCTAAGTGCTCTTGGTATAATTCTGTTTAAATGGTTGTGTTGCATAACATATGCATGGATTTGTATAATCACTCACTACACCTGGTTTTACCTGCAACTGTATATGCTCTAACGACTCCGTATAAGGTAATGCCTAAACAGATGTCCAAGTAAAATATTCATGCATACTTATATATTTAACTAAGCCACAGCAGTGCAACTGGTTCCTTCAGGGACTTAGTGATATATCCTACAAAGATTGACATCAAGTGTGTTACGGCAGTTGCTTTAAAAACCATGTACACAGGTTAGAGCTGTACCGATTAATCTGCCATCTCGTAATCGGGCCACCGATTATTAGAGCAATCGGCATAATCGGCATCGGCAAAAAATCATCGGTGCCGATGTAACAATTTACAATTGACGGTTTTGCAAAATAATCGTCACAAAAAGAAAAATGAGTCCAAATATCTAGATGTTTTGTTTCTTATCACTGATTTATATTTAGCATTGCACTAGTTACTTACTAGGCACCGTAGAAACCAAGGACCTATTATATACAGGACTGGAAACTCCTTATACAATGTCATGCGCCTAGTTTTTGTGCGATAATGAAATAATCGGCTTCATACTCAGTATAGCTTTTTCAATGATTGGCTACACGCAGTATCGGCATAATCGGCAAAAAGTTATATTGGTACAACTCTAATACAGGTAATCCTTGTAGTATAACTTATACTTGATATGTTGAGCAATTCTACTCTTCTTACAGGTGCTTCACCTAATTATAGTGTCTCTTCATCATTAGTCTGCATATAAAAAGACAGAATTACAGAAGTAATAGCACAGCAGTACATGAAAGATAATGCCCACTGCCACAGCTTAGCACGGACCAAAAGGGCTATGAAAAGCAAATGAATCCATCAATGACAAAAAAATTACATTGTACCACTGGCACACTGTCGATTTTTATTGTGAAATAATCAACAATACTATTTTAGCAGTCAGTCTTTTGGAAAAGTTAAAATTTGACTGTTAAATAACTTTTCTTCTAATGAAATGTCAGCTCACAAATATAATTTAAATTTCACTGGACTGCAGAAACAAAATGCTCTGATGATTAAACTCACATCTACCTGTGTGTGTGCAATCAATACAGATCATAAAATCAGAGCTCTGCCTATCGAGCCAATTATCAGCAACACAATTTGCAGATCCAATTGTAGTATTTTACAGTTCCTCGTCCATAGTACAACACTACCAATCAATACACTAATCACTATACACAACACTATCAATCAATACACTAAATAACCACAATACACAACACTACCAATCAACAGGGGCGTCTATCCCCCCTAAGTCATTGGAGCAACTTCCCCTTCACCGCCCCCTCTTCTTACCCTTCCCCTTTCTTTCCCCACTAAAATGGTGGCACACACACTGACAGATTTTCCCCCTATTTCTTGGATGGAGCATTTGCTCCAAGGTTTCTATGGTGTAGACGCCCCTGCCAATCAATACACTAGAAAATATGTAATACGAAATAATATGCTGTATTATCTTTCTTGTAAACTGCTGTGCGTTTGCTAGCACTTCTTAATAAAGAATATACTTACTTACTTAATCACAATACACAACCCCACTGAACGATACACTACATAAGAGAATTTAAGAAGGTACAATCAAGTGAAAATT
This sequence comes from Allolobophora icterica, assembly GCA_963556255.1. NCBI lineage: Eukaryota > Metazoa > Annelida > Clitellata > Crassiclitellata > Lumbricidae > Allolobophora > Allolobophora icterica. The sequence goes on along the minus strand of OY744614.1, from coordinate 33,691,791 downwards.
GGAACATAATTTTATTGAAAGAATACAATCCTGCCATGGGATCTCCACATTCCTGCAACCAGAACTAGAGACATGGTTCAAGGAGTTTCGCCTGTTACTGGAACCATCTGTCTGGAACAGCCTGCCTACCACCTGGCACTGTAACCACCTGTGGTCAATTGATCCCACCAGCAGACAACTGACTGATTTAGAACAAGACTTAAACAGGACTTAAATGTTCACCAAAGTTCCTTGAGGCATACTGATGTAACTGAGCAACTCCATGACAACCCAAGTTGTGAGGGCCAAGAAACTTAAATGCATACATAAGAATAAAAAAAATAACAACAACATCTAACACTGTATATTACAATGATGATGATGATGATGATGCAGCGGCTGATGATGATGATGATGATGATGATGATGATGATGATGATGATGATGATGATGGATGATGATGATGATGAAGCGGCTGATGATGATGATGATGATGTTGATGATGAGCACAAACGAGTCAGAATATTTATGCCATTGACAGAACAACTCCTCCATTAAAGAAGTTTAACAAGTGCAGACTAGAATACAATTAACAGACTTTCTCTTTAATGTCTGGAAAGAACAAAGATCTTCTACTGCATAATGTTTCACAGTGCTTAAACTTCAACAATGATAAATTACACTGCACAACGTAAGACTTTCAAACTGCTCAGGCAAAGCAAGGCTTAATTAGGAACAGTACAACTCTCTCTCTCTCTCTCTCTCTCTCTCTCTCTCTCTCTCTCTCTCTCTCTCTCTCTCTCTCTCTCTCTCTCTCTCTCTCTCTCTCTCTCTCTCTCTCTCTCTCTCTCTCTCTCTCTCTCTCTCTCTCTCTCTCTCTCTCTCTGTCTCTCTCTCTCTGGCCGTCAATCAAGAACCACCCTATAACATGGTCATGTTTTAACAAATTCATTTTCTATCTTCTTTTTTTTCTCTGCCTGCAGGCAGGTTCAAGTATCCCACGTCGCCACTCCTCTCGACGTTTTAGTGGTTTCATCATTGATAACGCATCAAAAAGTATACACAAAAAACTAATGGTAAATAGAGTTTAACACAGTACAAAACTAATGACTACGTAATCATAAATACCTAAATTCTAAACCATAGATAGGGCACAGGGCAATATAAAATTGTTGTAATGTTAAATTTCCTATTTCCATACAATGTCTACACATAATACATGGTCACTGAGAAATCCAAAGATATATCAATATATATTAATATATGAATTAAGGCAAGTTAAAGCCTAATGCATTGCCATCAAGAGCCTGTAAGACCTGCGTCTACTGCCCACCAAAGGCGCCAGTGAAGCCGAGTAGTCATAAGTTCAACTTTCCACAAGCAGATTATGCAGGGCAGCAGCAGAAGACTAAATGCCCTTTCCCTAGCCCACACCATTCCTTAACAGCAGAGCCGAGCTAAATAATGACTGAAAGGATCACCCCTAGGCCAGACGGACGTCAGTGCTGAGGCATCAGCCAGCGGCATGTGTCTTGAACATCCTAACGGCGGTTGCAAGCCTGCTGGGTAAATTCAGCATACTGGTATAACATAGCGGCCGCAGCCTAGCCCGCTTCAAACACTCAAACACGGCACAGCTCACAAGCCGGCTAAATGCTGGCGGGTAGGCAGACAAAGGGCAGTCCTTGGAAAAGTCAGGCTTGCCAAAAATAAGTCCATATCCGCTCCAGTAATATGCAACCTTCGTATTTTATCCATATCCAAGGGTGAATATGTAAGAGAAATGTCAGTGATTACGTAATACACTCTCAAACACTGAAACCTGAATGCGCACATGGGAGAAAGAGCATCACTAGCCAGACACGTGATTAAGGTCGATGAAGAGGAATAGGCATAAATCAAAGATGAACTTCAACAAAGTATAACAAAGTCTTCAAGGAACCAATATGCAGGTCATCTCATATATATAAAGGACAAACTGCACAGATACAAATGTCCACCTGACCGGTGATTAAAACTGCTTGGCATCCAGATGGCCAAGGTTGAAAATGGATGAAATAAGTACAAAGGGTGCTATTAACAGTAGCCCACAAAGGGTGCTACTAACAGTAGCCCACAAAGGGTACACTACAAACAGTAGTCCACAAAGGGTACACTACAAACAGTAGTCCGCAAAGGGTGCTACTGACAGTTGCCCACAAAGGGTGATAACAACAGTTGCTCACAAAGGGTGCTACTAACAGTTGCCCACAAAGGGTGCTACTAACAGTTGCCCACAAAGGGTGCTACTAACAGTTGCCAACAAAGGATGCTACTAACAGTAGCCCACAAAGGGTGCTATTAACAGTTGCAGACAAAGGATGCTACTATAACAGTAGCCCACAAAGGATGCTACTAACAGTAGCCCACAAAGGGTTCTACTAACAGTAGCCCACAAAGGATGCTACTAACAGTAGCCCACAAAGGGTGCTACTAACAGCTGCCCATAAAGGATGCTACCAACAGTTGCCATTGGCAGATTCAGTTTTATGAATGTACTTACTGACTGACAGTTACTAAACATAACTATGATGCACATACTCCCGGTAAGTGTATATATCTTCTTCTTTATGTTCTCTGCCCATTGGCAGGTTCGTATGACCAATGACGCCATCGTTCTCTGTCTTGTGCTCTTCTCTTCAGTCCACTGTATCCTTCTTCTTTTGTCATCATCCAGTCTAGCAGCATTGCCCTCGGTCTTCCTCGCGTCTTTCTCCCCTCCATCCTTCCCTCCATGATGTCTCTTAGCATATATATATATAAGTGTATATATACCATCCAATATATTCATCCAACTATGTAACATAAAGTGGTAGATGACCCACACGGCAGCTATCAATCAACCTCCAACATAGAATTACATAAAGCCAGAAAAAAGATACGACATGTCCAGCATATCTAACAGTCACTCAACCTATAGTTCAAGCAAGCATAGGTAAAGAGGACGGCACAGTCATAAACAGCGACACGTAGTTTTTTTCAAACTGGCGCCAAACTGGTACGGTCGTAGAGCAACACACGAGGAAACAATACAGTTCAATCGAGAGAAAGAAACAAAGAGCGAAAAGCATCTTCAAAGAGTTCAGAGAGAACAAACCGCAGCTGCCAAGGCACAATTCATGTAAACGTCATAACACGACCACTGCCAAGTCTAAATGTCAACGAGACAAAGAACAGGATGTAAAACCGTTAGGAAAAGGCTGCCGGTAATGGTTTCCTGCTGGACAAGGAATCATTTAGGCCAACAAAAAGATGATGTAGCCATGTGCAAGAAGATCACTGCCGTTTCATTTTCTTAGCCTTGACACATGAGGGCAGTTCTCTACCTTGCCATCATCCAACCAACAGTGAACTTGATGTACTCCTTTACAGCCAATCACATAACGGATGGGGCAGGGCGATACCTGAATGGTAACGGACAGGCACAAAGAGCAGAAGGAAGTGGGTTCAAAACCCGCTAGCCCCACAAAGGTCAATTCCGCCTTAAACTACCTAGAATCAGCAGTAAAATGAGTAGCAGTTTCACTGTGCAGGTAACCTTGGGTTTGGGGAAGACCTGGTAACCTACCGCCAATGTATGGCAATGCCACCTAAGGGCTGATGGCTTAACACCAGAGATCAGCACCAGGTCTGACACTCGAAAAACCTTTACCTTTACACAACGGGTGCTATGGAAGAGATATCTTGCCGTATCTTTCTGTCCTGGCAGGGACATGAACCCTGATCTCTGGGTCGACAGTTCAGCACACTAAGCACTACAGTGACTACACTAACAAGACCATCCCAACCATCAGGAAAATAAACTCCAGCATGAACAAAACCAGAACACTTTAACAGCACAAAAGTATTGGCCAAACAGTAACCATTCAGATGCGCTAACCATACAAAGATGCCGAAAAGGAGACAGACTGATATCCAGCTGTGACCACATCATTCAGTGCCAAGCTTCCTCTTTTCAGACTGCAGATTGCTCCCAGTATGAGTGACAGGTCATACAGGCTGACAGCGCAGCGCCATAACAATTTATAAACGACATTGCCAGTCACTGAGCACCGACACTGAAGACCTTTTGAAGATCCGTAACACGATATCTAATCATCAGAACAAGACATTACTGTCCTGTCTTAACCATCATAAATTTCAACTCAAGTCTTTTCAGAGAGCACGTCACAAGGGCCATTAAGCATGGGCAACACACTCTGCAGCGGCACCTCGAATTTCAATTGTTAAATAGGCTTTTCAAAACCCAGGATAACATGGGTAAGAGGTCTCAAAACCTGGAAATGCCCTTATAAAGTCTGCAAGTACCTGTCTGATCTGTAACATACTTAAAGTACTTGTCTTTCACAGTCAAAATGTCTTAGCATATAAGAATATTTAGGTTCACGCACAAATTACGATATGTAGATAGTTTCCAATGTAAACAATAAACATAATATCTAAAGAGTTAAAACAAGGCAAAAATGATGTCTTACTTCTGCACTATCACTTGCTATGGACTCTGTCAGCCACTTAAGCACTGCCAAGTGTGTTAGTATACAAATGGGAGACTGCATATGGCAACTCAGTCTGTGATCCTCTTGGGGTATGTAAATGAGTAAGTGGATTTTCATGATTAATGAATCGATTAAACATTAACCATTTTAATCGATTAATTTCAGTTATTCGGTCAATTTTCTTACTTATTTCATGATGTGGAGTGGCCAATTCCGAAGTAAACAATGATAATGCAAAACGTTCCAAAAGTGGAAAATTAAGCAATTGTTTTGCATTTAAGGTAAATGCTGATGGAAAAGTCGAAGATGGCGACAAAATTAACTGTCTTCATTGCAATAAACAGTTTGGTTCAAACACATTGATGACGTAGTAACTGACTCAGTGACTAAATTTTTTAACAGTTTTTCACGTTTTATGTAATAGATACCAAAATAAATGAATTTAATTGAGTAATTGAACTTAAATATTGGATATTAATCGATTAATTTTTTTAATCAGTACCAGCAGTAGTCAGTACCAAATTGCCTATTAATTGAATTTAAATATTGGATATTAATCGATTAACTTTGTTAATCAGTACCAGCCCTAGTCAGTACCAATGTTCCCTCTAATTTTTTTCCGCCGTGCGCGCTTTGGCCTGCCGCGTGAGCAGTAACATTTTGTGATCCTTAAGGCCTACTAAATAATTGTACGTGCAAGGTTGTACATCTGTTCAAGTTCTCTGCCCCTGGGCAGGCTCTAACTTCGAATGGCTAAATGCAACTCGAGAAGTTTAGGGAGGTGGTTTCTCGTTGCCTTTCCATCGGTGTTTTTACTGAGACACCATCTTCTGCGTTGATGTCCTCCATCGTCCTTCTTTCAGACTGCTTATCTCGCGGGACTCGATTATATCGGCGAGGACTCAGTCGTCCACTGCGCTCTTTGCTCCTAGTGGGGTTAGGGGTGGGCATTTGGGGTGGCAAAGGCGTTTAGAAAGGATTGTTCCTCCATTTTCACCAGAAGACTTACATTAAAAGCCTAGAAAATCGCATCATATAAAACGAAAAAGGCTTAAGTCAAGTTGAAGTAAGTAAGTAGCATTTATGTGAATGTGACAACATTGTAATAGATTTGTTTATAATTATTACGGAATTAGGCCTACATATAGCCTGTAGACACATTTCAAATAGATGATTACATGAACAAATGTGGTAACTGACAAGCACAACTTCTTCAAGTTGTGTGCCATTATATGCCCGGTCAATCATCCGATGACGCATTCAACATAGCAACTAAATAAGATTAATCGATTCACAATGCTACTTTCTACGATTGCATTACCAGCGCATACATGGTTCAAATATTTTCCTAAACAATTACTTCACTTCTGTAAAAGGCTATAAATTCCTTGAGCCTGAGGGTAGGCTATAAAAAGGCCCAAAAATTAAGCTTAGATTTTCTCGCGTCTGTCTTTGTGAGATTGCTAAAGAGCATGGCCTACACATGATCCAGGTCAATTTGTTTCACCAGAACAAAAATCTTAATTCTGATTACACAGTCTAGGCGGTCAACCTGAAGTCGATTACGCATTTTGTCTTCGTTGCATTCATAAGGCTGAAGCCATGGCACGTTCACACTGCATGCTAGATGGATCGGCAAATATCTTGAAAATTCCTACCTTAAAGTTTTCGATTGCAATATATTTAAAGTCACGATACGTAAGCTTCCGAATCATGCCTGGCTGCATATTGGTGTGTACAACCGAGTGTCGCTTCTTCTGTGGGTCCACTACTCTGACACATCGGGTGACTTAGACAGACCCCACACATACGAACACCTGTGGCTGTCTGTATCAATTAGGTCCTATCATGAAGCGTGCGACCTATACAGGCTATAGTGCAGAGATCTACACGGGGAGACATTTCTTAACACAAGCCTTGTTTGGCCTTTTGAGCATCGTAGGCTAAATATGTCGTCAGCTGGAACAATGGGCAAAATTTAACATCGAAAATAAAAATTAGAGCTCACGAAGTTTGTGCGCCAGGAGGAAATGTTGTGCGCGCTAGTTTGAAATGCCGTGCGCGCGCGCGCACGCGCGCAGCTTAGAGGGAACATTGGTCAGTACCAAATTGCCTACTGGGAATTCTGTTAGATTACTACAGTCATGTTTGCGCTTCAGCCATTCTTAAACCACAGGACCATGAGTTTTTTTTAGAGACATGTGAACAAGTGCATTTACAAAATAATAACCATGCCTTTGATGTTTACATTCTGACAATGTCCCTAATCCCTCACCAAATGTGATCCTCACGACTCCTTGAACACCAGATACTCCAGGAAAAATTGCTATATAGCCAGCTGCCAGAATTTGAACAAAGCTGGTTCCTTATTTTCATAATCCAATCTTCACCTTGCTCATGCAAAATTTAAACTATATACCAGTTAAAAGGGATACAGGAAAACAGATATATGGCAGAACATAAGAAAACCCAGACTCGGTTTAACAGCAGATGTATATGTTGCCATGCGGTAACAAATTGGCTTATTATGTACAGTAACATCTCCAACTGAGGCAACAGCTTGTCCACAGTCAGGTTCAGTCAGCTAAAAATCAATTAAAATTGAATGTCAGACAGGTAACCTGACTCACACAAAGCAGCGTCATACAAAGCAGAGGAAGACATCAATTCATTGTGGTAACCAGACACAATCATGGGCGTCCAGAGTGGAGGGAAGGGGGGCATTTGCCCCCCTGGATTTTGCACATATTTTAAAAATAAAATCTTTTGATTATTATGATTATTACAACAGTCGCAACACAATTTTTCAAACACTTTAATTGTTAAGGTAAAGTCCTTGACCATTATTAATTTTTAAAGTTGTCGCGTGATCTGTGTTCATGAATAGCAGCTATTCCATGCAAAATGTCATTTTGCCTCTGTACACAAATTTTGCACCCCACCTAAAAAAATTCCTGCGGATGCCCATGAACACAATCATGCACCCGAGACACTTTTGAAACAATTTTGGGGGGAATTAACTGTTTGAATTACCGGGAAATATAAATATTGTTCAAGCTCAGTTATCTTAAACGCACCTTTTAACAACTAAGCGGTCCGTCTGCACCAAATGTCTGATTACAATCAGATGTTGATACAGCATAGACAAATCACATTCCCAAGATAACATTTAGACAATTTTTAAACTGTTTAATCAAGTGAAAACTCTCGGAACTCACAGCATGGCTACCAATAATTTACATTGCTTCACCAGTTGGAAGACTAGATCAAGTATTTAACTTTGGCTAAAAACATTGATTATATGAAAGTTTATGCTACCACTACCTGTTAAAACATTAAACTTTGAATAAAAACTTGTGCTTTGTCTTCTTATTGCCCACAAATTGTCCACAACAGGTTCACTCAGTAAAAGCCCGATAGCGCATTGGATAACATCTGGCTTAGAGTGCGAGAGGTAGAGATCGAGTCCCATAGGCGGACATGCTTTGTAGGGTGCAATTTGCGCCGTGTATTGCAAGCTGTCTGTTCTGTTAGTAGTTAAGGTTTATCGCATAAAATGTACATGTACAGCGCAGTGCGTTTGCAGGTGCCTAATTAAAGAATAAATATTATTATTATTATAATATAATGCACTGAAAATGTCTGTTACTGTGCTACTATTGATAGCTTAAACTTTCAAAGAATTTAGTGTTAATGGCAGCCACCAATTCAGAGACGAAGGCTAATACCATACAGTTCTTGTTACTACATTATGGCAACACTACCACAGGTGTGGCTACAAATCATGCTTACAGTGTCTATGAATACCAGACAACTTCTGTCTAAAAGAAATCCAGCCACATTAGTGCATGCCATTAACAACTCAAGTTGAAGAGCCTATTCACCCAAACCGAGACGTAAGAAAATGCTTGCACTATACAATTCATCTCCTGCTACCAAATTAATTTCGTTGTCAAAAGGACTGTTGATCACATACCAAATAACAGGCAACCCAAGCTGATTTCTTAAAGTTTTAAAGAAAAGCTCATAGACTAAACCATATGAAACACCAACCCTATTCTCGTTGACTAGCAGCATTCAAACCTTCAAAAACCAACACAAGTCTGACCTCCGGTAACTTCCATAGTAATGTGGTTACATTACTTCTCTGTACTTGATGTGCAAGGTATAAAATAGTGGCACTTACCATATGTACTACAAGCTTGGCATAATCATCTATAACATTCCTGTACAGATAGCTTAAATAAGACTGTTGGACATTTAGAGTAGCTAAAACTTTTCAAGTACCCTCTTGCTTTATTTAGTTTTTTAGATGTTTCAAGTTTATCATAGATCTGTCTAAATGTTATTAAACAATGTCTTGGCTAAATCTAACCTACTTACTGATTTCTACCTTCCTGGCATGAAACATTGTTGCACATTGAATTGTGCCAATGTTGCATATCGAAGTCATTATATGGTTGCACATTGGCTAATGTTTCTTCTATCTCCAAAGTACATTTTAAAAAGCTCAATCACTTTAAAACTTCAATATGTAACCATGACATGACTTCAACATGCAACCAACCACGGTATGACTTCAATATGCAACCATGGAATGACTTCAAAAAGCAACCTTTGACTTCAATGTTCAATGTATAACCACGGCATGAAATGTTAGCAACTTCATTTCAAGAACACAATTGCCAATCCTTCCCTCAACATCCAATCATCACCCAAGTACCAAGACATGGTTCTGATAAAAAAGAAACTTTAAAAATCGCTGTCTTTTTAACAAATTAAACTCCCAACTTTTGAAATGGTTGTCCAGAACGCTAACAATTAAACTACTGCATTACTACAAAAGCATACTATGTTAAAATGGAAGCCAACAACAAAGCAACCTTTATCAGCAGTTATAATTAATATCCTTGCAATCAGCTAAGCATGGGGTCAAGCCATTTATAGCTATCACACTATCACGGAAGCAAAGCATACGAGTTACATGAATACTCACACTTGTTGGAGTTTTCCTTTGTCTTTCTTTCTGCCCTGGTCAGCTGGCGGAGTTGACTCATTGGACATTACTTTGCTGTCTGGTCATCTCAGCTTCAAAGTGTTATTCCGATCACCCTCCAACCTCCTGCACACACAAACAAACAAACATATGCCCCTTTAGCATCAACCTGCATCTATGTAGTCAGAGTAGGACTAGCTTCTCAAGTGTCACCCATAGCGACTTGGCATGAGTAAATACCTGGAAGTAGGACATAGATCAAAACCTTACTATGAAATGTGACAAATTGTATCATCGTGTTGATTCCTAAATGAAAATTAAACACGTAGAATTCGAACGACGTAAAATGTGCCAATGATAAGCACAGCGAGAGTGGCATGACACTTAACAAAGGGAAAGCAATGTAAAGAATAACACAAACCCCTATAAGTATTTCAGAGTAAACACAATGAGAACTTTACAGTACAGCCCAATAAGTGTTTCACAGATTGCTGTTGTAACAACAGCGTAGTTGTCCAAGCTTGCTAATTTTAAATCATTTTTTTTAATTGCTCATCCATGGTTTCATTGTTGGAATCCTATGCCATGTTTACAAGACTATGTGCCAGAGAGCCACAGTGCCAGAGAGCCACAAAGTGTACCTGGAAATCATAGCTATATTATTATTATCGACATTTTTAATCCGCACAAGGTCACAAATAAATGCGAATCGAAGGTGGGGCTAGTCAGCCGCCAGGTGAATAGGTGTTAGATATCCAAATTCTTGAAAGCCAATGAGAAATTGTGAGTTTTGACCATTCTTAAAGGAAAGAAGAGTCTGAACTTCGGACAAACATTGGTAGTTAGTTCCATTCCTACATATTAACTAGTGACAGTCATCTTCTGCAAGTGATCATCACCTTGTCAAAACTGGTTATGCAAAAGCCTGCCTATGTGATCCATGTCGAAACAATGTTCATCAAAGACTGACACACAGAGTGGATAAATTTACATGCTAAGGGGTTACCTCTGACTCCTCATAATGCGAAGTGGCGTCATGTTCCCCAAAGCCACATGCTGTGTTATTTAAAATGAGGCATTTATACAATGTTAGAAAAAGTAGCTGCTATAGACTGGTCACAGCAGTGAAATGTAATCCAGAGTTTCTATAGGTCTAGACAACCACTTGCTGCTACCATCTGCTGATTGCTAATATGACTTGGCCATGACAGCTTTCTGACTGACTTTGTAAGAAATCCCAAGATCTGGACACAACGAAATAACACCAAACTTTGTAAACCGCAAGCTGAACTAGAAGTGCCCAACTCTGCCTGAGATGTGTGACACTTGATATATTTTTATATTAACTCGAGCATCTCTGACAAGTTTCTCTTCAAGTGGAGCTAAATAAATTTGCAATTACATTATTATTATTATTATTATTATTATTATTAAAGTAGTTTTATATTGCGCCCCTTCAAGACTGCCTACTCAGGAGCACTCCCAGCCCAACCACGGTCAAATGTACATGTACAGCAGTCTTAACATAACCGTTGAATCATTTACTAGATCAATACTTCTGTGCTCATAAATTTTCAAAACATTCCGCGGTGTATATTGATACTGGTCATTAAGTTTATATTGTTGAATTTTATTTACAAGTTATCAATTTCATTATTTTCCATTTTTTTTATTAGATCACAAATTACACAAACTACATGTAATATATTTTGTGTGTTGCTCAATCAACATAAACAATCGTACTTGTAGGTAAATATTTTGGAGCATAGAAAATATTTTCGGTTATATTAGCTCTATCCTGTTTCACATGTGCCTGGCTTCGATTGTTTGGTCAGGTGGGGATAACCTCACCCCACGACTTCGTTTTAAAGGGGCTGCACTAGTTATCCCAGGACCAAGAGCAAGCACAGTATCATCCAAGAAAGAGACACCTGGCTTAAGCCTCTCACGAACCAAAGCCGTGTTTAAGCTGCATTGATGTAGCAGTGAGCAGAGGACCGAGTAAGCAAGAAAGTTAATAATCCTTTCGAATATATCCCTAATCTACCTGCATACAGGTCATCAAAGTAATAACAACAACATGATACTGACAGCCAACAGGCAATCAAAAACCACCTGCTTTTTCTTAGTATTGGAGCAATGAGCCAAGACTGCGTGACTTGCCCCATCGGCAGCTTGTAACCCAAGACAAGGCTTCTTTACCTGCCATGTCTTCATTGGGCTGATGGCAGAAAAACATTGCATTTTTTTAGTTGCTTGCATGTTAGAAAAGCACAGCTGCAGAATTCGTTTCCACTGGTACTATGTAGTCTATGTCTGATTAACATCATCTGATTTCATCTGTTACGAAACCAATCTGTGTCAACTGAAGTGTCAACATCAGTTGTAGGAAGTGAATGATTTCTGCTTAGCATGCACAACGCGATTGACAGGAGAAACTGGATTAGTTTAGATCACTTCACGTCAGTCATTAATTCAGACTAGACAGAACTTCTTGCCAGCTGTATCGAATACTGAATAACACACGACCACTGGCTGAACGTAGCCAAATAAGGATGAAAACATGAGAAGTACTTGAACTTTTGAGGCCCACAACCATGGACGGTACTTCAAACTGACAAAAGTGCGTTGGAAAGCAAACAAGATATGCATCTCATCAGCGATGGTATGTACTTATTCGAAAGAAAGCTTCAAGCGCAGTATGAGCCAAAAATCAAGCAGCACTTTTTGTCACAGAGTACAATAAATCTACACCCACTGCAGGACTTCTCGACAGGCCATATGCACAGCTCAACATAGCGGCAGCACCTTTTAGTCAGAATTTACAGTTTGGTGCCCCATGCAGTGAAGTTTCTACCTCAAATTTACATAACAGCTAAAGCTTAGTGATAACTTTCTTTGAGCAGAGCCATATAAATATCCAAACATTACAGTACATAACAAGAGTAAGCCAGCAAAACATTAGAAAACTGGATCCATTTACTAAGTATCTCTTATTTGAACCAGATTTACCTGGTGGCTTGATAACCTAGTGGTCTGCATGGCCACCCAGCCGTCAAGGGTTAAAATCCCATCAGGACAAAACAATTCATATTTCCTGTTCCACTAATGCCCTCTAATGACCTTATCATTAAAAGGACTACATCACCTGCACACCTTCAGTGGGAAAGACAGTGCACTAATTAGGACCTCCCATTGTAGCTCTTATGTGTCTCATCTGGTAATCTAATTACCTAAGTCCTGTACTCAATGGTTGCAATAAAAACTTTGATTGATTGATTGAAAGGCTTAAAGGGACTTGTCTGCTGCTTACTAGGTATATCATCTTACATAGATCTGGGAGGCTTGTACATGGGTGTCATTTACATTTCTTTTTATACTTTTTACATTCAATTAAAATTACAAGTGCTAGTAGTAGATCTACGCCATAGGTGGAGCACTTTCAACCACAAAATTGCTTGCCGTGAAAGCCATCATATTTTGCATAAATTTGCATATGAACCCATGTTTAATACTCTTCATTCTGGATACGTTGGCATTGAACAAACTGTTGCAGTTTCCGATACAGTACAAACATGACTTTGGCAAACAAAATGTCATGTGAAACCTTGTATAAAGGTTCCCGGAAACGGATGTTCAGACTTGGTTCAAATAATTGTTCTAAGCTCAAACGCAAATGACCTCAGTACAAGTACACCAATGACATCAGACTTTTAATGAAATTCAACTGAAGTGAGAGCCAATCAAATTCATATCAACGTGGTGGCTCAGTGGTAAGTTCGGCGCCTTGTGACCGGAGGGTTGCAGGTTCGAATCCCACTCTAGCCGCTGCGTACGGACCTTGGGCAAGTCCTTCACTCGCAATTGCTCGTGGCGCTTCGGCATGAAAATTCAGGCACAGTATCAAATGCTGTAGTCGGGAGCACCTCTGAGTAGTAGTAGACTTCGAGAGGCGCTATAGAAATATCCGGAATAAATAAATAAATAAATAAATAAAGCAGTGTGAGAATTGTCGAAAAAAGTCTCTTTGAAGATTTTTTTAGACTTTGAAGATTTTGATCCATGTGGAGTTGAATATTCTATCTGTATTTTGCAAACTGAGAAAATTCAAGAATGCAATATGGAAAGCTTAAACTCATTAAAGTGATGACTTCACCAAATGCATTAGTATACAATTCACATGATCACAAATCTCACAATAAACCAGACTTTGTTGTTTACTTTATTAGTAAGCCACAAAGCAATTTGTGAAAGAAAATGCTACAATATATGCCAAATATAATCACACTAGCACAACTGAGGGGGGTTGGAAACAACCCCCTGGGGTGTGCAATGAAGTCTTAACTTTGGGGGTCCAAAGAAAGAGTCGGAGGTTGAACCTCCCCAACAATTCTCACCCTGGACTAAAGTGACACAAGCAACAAAAGGAACAAGAAATAACATGACAGCAAAATCAACATCTCCCAGATTATGACACTCAAGTTAGTCAGAGTAAACATTACAATCATAGCATGAACATCAAACCAAAAGTTAACAAGAAATGACAAACACTGAACCCCGCATGCACAGATCAATTAAGCAATTAGCATAGAATACATATATACACGATGTCATAGTATTTTATAGTATAGCATAGGATACTTAGGCATACTATGCTATACACCTCTGAGTAGCTCCCTTGAAGAGCCTTGAAGAGGTGCTACATACATACTCGAATGTATACCTATGACATCGTGTATATATGTATTCTATGCTAATTGCATAATTAGATAATCACATTTATTGGCTTTACACCTAGTACACCTGGGGTCAAATGGTTCTTCCTGCTGCTAACTCCATCACATTGAATAATATTCACAAAATTATGATTACCACAAAGGTGGCTAAATGCTCAAGCCCTGAGGAGTGAATGTCTAACACTGGATGAAGACGTGAGACGCAAAAGCATTTTGGCAATCCGCCACTGAACTACTACTATTTCACTCCACTTCAAACCCAAACATTTTGCTCATTTAAAAGGTTCATTGCATATTCAGAGCTTTAGTTCTGCAGTATGCTAATTCGCTCTTTGTTATCTCATTGTCTTCATCATTTGCCATCATCGTCATCATTATCATCATTATGACCACAAATAAATAACCTCCTTTCTTTATGGTCAATAATCACACTAAGAGCTCATCTACAAACCCAAAATTCCATAGCACAGAAATAAATAGATTCAAACACACTAGTATACAACCACATTTTTGCATAGTTTTCTCAACAAATGCAAAAACAAAATAGCTTTGTGGTTTATTCTGTCTCAGCCACTGCTCTTTCGAAAATCAAAATTCCTGCTCAGTCCACAAAACAGATTAATAACACCCATGTCTGGCGGAACACAAAATCGATAACAGGTTTTCTAGCTATTACAAGAAGAGCAACCGACTTATTGATCGCATGCAAATAATCCCAACAACCGGGTTTATATTTGATTTACTAGAGCATCTTTGAAAAGCTAGGCCACGGAATTCTATTCACTGTTGTCGTCGTGCTGATCAATTGCTGTAGCACCTAGTTTACATCTGACTAGACTCCAAGACAAAAGAACGTCTGTGCATAATAGTGGAAAGATTCTAGGATGTAAAACTGTCACTTGGCATGCCAGTGGCGCTACCCTTTGTTTCAGGACCATTTGCATACATTTGATTTCCAGACTGCAGTTCGTTCTATGACAACAGATAAACTACTAAGGAAACCACCATCAACAGTTTACACACTTGTGGAGTTCAACGCTCTTCGCAAATTAGCTACAACTCGAAAATGCTCTTTCCTTCTTGGCGAGTTCATAAAACATATTTTCAAAGGCATACACAGCGCCCTTATTAGATGTAGCTCACACGATGTATTTTACAAAGGTTTATCACTGAGAAGTTCAACTGTCCTAATCTGCTGCACACTACAGGATGCTCTCAGAGGAAAATCAGGTGATCTCACAAAAAATGTTTTAATTACAGACTCTATTCTCACAGACTATCGTTTTAAACCAAAAATCATGTTGACGTAAGTTCTCGGCTATTTTTAAGGATATAATTTTTAATCACAAATGTCAGTTGGGGATCTGCAAAAAAATTAGCCATTATACTTAGGCTCTCATTAAGACATACTAGTGTGCCAAACTAAACGAATTTATGAAATTCCAAAAATAAGTGTTAAGTCATCACAGATTCCCACCTATAGAGATATTATTGTGCTTGCAATATTTAATGCATATGATAATAATCAAGCGATTCTGGTACATTTAAAGTTTGTCTTCAGGACAACCATTTCACTCAGCAGATTTATCAACTGCATAATTGCAAGAAAAATTTCATATTTCATAGGCTTGCGCTAAATACAAAGCCCTTTGGGGTCTCACTGAATGGCATCACCAGTTTATAGTCCCACTAGCCTGAGCTTCCAAGGTCCAGCAAAAAAGTTTTGTGTGGTCCATCCATCACTCTGGCATAAGCTGCATAGCCACATCTCACGTTAACTCCTCAGTATCTCTGCCTCTTACGAGCTGCGCTTGGTGTGGTGCTGCATAAATTAGTGATTACAAATACACTTACAGTACATGTATGGTAAACATCTTAAACTGGTCTGCCATGGTTTTTTCCTACATATTACGTCGCCTGAGAATTATCTTGTCGTATCTCCACTTTTTTTCGAAAAGTAGTTAAGAGTTGATTTGTAGCAGAGTCATTTAGATCTTTCTTCAGTTTCAATGGCTAGGAGATACGATAGGTCGTTTTAAAGATATTCAACAAACTATACTGTCGTATGTCCTGTTTTCAGAAACATTTTATCGTATCTCCATACAGCATTCATAGTGAAGCAGTCTCTGTTGTTGTATGTCCACAGAAAGCTCGTCGCTGATTGGACGCGCAGGAGATACAGCAGTATAAACCTGTGCGCTTAGCTGGACTATAGTGTCGCATATCCAGACAATTAAAAGTTTTTCTTTTAAAAATCCGGACTATGTAAATGAATATTTTAACGAAAACACTCTGTAATAATTGGTCGTTGCTTAATTTAATCATTTCATGTCTTTGTTTTCAGAAAGATGGTTTGTAATATTTGTAAATCCAGTTTATACAAAATTTTCACAAATTTCAGAATAACAACTATAATTGTTAATTTTTTAAATGCAAAATCTTTATGCAATGTTGATGTTTTAATATGACGTCTGTGTGTGAACTGTAATTTGACAATGCCCTACTTATTGCATTGAATTTCTCATTTTTCCGCAAAATGCGGCCCAAACTTCTACCTCGTTTATCTCGGAATTTTGGAAAATGGAGATACGCCAAGATAATTCTCAGGCGACGATTAGCAAAATTATACCACAGACAACCTGTCATAAGTTCCACGATCTAGATACAGTGTTTGAAGGTCAAAAACACTTGACCTAGGATGTAACACTTTCAGTCTCCAATCTGAACTAACTGAACCATTCTAACGAACTGAACTGTTCTATCTTTTGCTTTCTTCCTCTGGAAACACATTTCACCCACCAGAGGCCGGGAGTCGTCGTTGGCTGAATTCACACGGAGGAGCCTGACAGCACAAATTGATTTACAGCAACTTTCACAGAACAGCTGATGAAAACAAATTCAGGCCTGTCACTCAACCTCATAATAAGATCCAGCACAAGATGTACAGCAAAAGATGGTGGAGTCCAAACCACAGTAGTGTCTGTACAGTAGTCTACAGCTTCTTCTGCCAGGACAGACTTTCATCAGTTGACAGCAGAAGGCAATGGAGACAAGAAGGCCCAGGTCGGTCACAACGGTCACATCTGGATCTTCTTAGCTGTACTGCAGTCAGCCTAATGCTTTGACAGTGAACACACAACCTAGCTGGGGTGTCCTATGAAAGCACAAACTTCGTTCATTAGCAAAAGGTTCCAAGGACTTAAGTGGTTAATCTTGAACAATTTAGCACAGCCCCTGAGCAGTCAGAGGGTTAATCATGACCACTGATGAAAGATAGCACATATAACACAGATCTATTGGTAGTTAATTAACCCTTTGCAATGTTTGCATGCAGGCTTATTCTACTGCTGGACTGTCAACCATGAGGTTATGAGGGGTTCAAATTCCCACCAGGGCGGAAATTTGTTTCTGCTCCACCTGCGCCCCTAGCCAACTGAGCTATAATGAGTACAATGACTGTACACTGAGTGAGAAGATGAGATGGCGTGGGAAAGGACTGGTCACTCGCCTTCATACACCAAGGCTAAGAAAATGAAGTCGCTAACACTTCATACCCACGGCTGTCTCTGATGTTTGCTTAAGGGACTGCTTTTCTTCTCTGTTCCAGTCCACTTACAACTGAAGGGTAAAAATGTTATACCTCATCAATCACTGGAGCTAGAGTTAAAGTGTAAACATGAAATTTTGCTTAGAAATGAACTTTGGCAAGGCCCTGACCACTAAATACAACAACTAACTACACTAGGCTGACCAGATATTGGAAACTAAAAACCGGGACACTTCAATCACAAAATCAATTTGTGTTTTGTCAATAATTATAATATAACTTGCACAAATATCTATTTTATGCTTATACAATAATATACAATATACATTAAATTGGTATAACTGAAAGGTTTTATTGCAAATCATGCTTTTAAATTTAAAATTTAATTATAAATTTATCAAATCAGTCACTCATATTTGGCGCTTGAATGTATGCTTCTTAAGAAGCTTTTTGTCTGCTAATATTCTGTCATAAAATTCAACACATGTTTCTTCCATATTCACTCTCACTATCATAACAGCTTCAAAAGTTTCTTCTGATAATCGACTTTTTTGATCTGACCAATAAGAGTTCATCAGTGAGAAAACTCGCTGAACTGGAGCATTAGTTCCAGCACAGTATAAATAATACTGTGGTTCCAGGAATTGCTAACAAGAATTGTAGAATCATTTTCAAATTTGGAAGAATTATCTCTCTTTCTTGCAGATCATTGAAAATCTGCACCCATCTGCTATCCACCGCAACATTGTTTTCATTCCATTGTTCCACTTTTTCTCGACTAACTGTTTTCTCAGAATATTATCACTACGACAATATGACGTTTAGAACCGGAAGAGGTATTACCGTATTATGCATAGTGATAAATAAATGAAAGTGAAGTTAAAGATGAATTTACTCGCCAGATGCCAGTAGTAAAATCAAGGAGACGTTCATAAGTCAGGTCAGTTCTTAAAAACCGGGACATTTTTAGGGTTTGGCCTACCTTTCCCGGCAGCCGGGACAGCTAGCAGAAAATCGGGACTGTCCCGGGAAAACCGGGACGTCTGGTCAGTCTAAACTACACACATGAGAAGCTATGAAAAATAGAATAACAAAAACACACACTAAAATAAGCAGTCAAGTATAGGTGTTCAAGTCTTGCACCTGCTTCTTACCGAGGGGGGGGGGTAAAAGTTTCAAGTCTGGCAACAAACAAATGCTCACAGTCAACATGTTCCACACTAATGATACAGTACAAAGAATAAGTCATACCTTAGATAAATGCAAGCAAAGTTGCCATCTATATAGCAATTTCCTTGAGCTCGAGTGAAGCAGAAGTGACCAGTAAAAATATTTGGAAAGGAGCCATTATGCACTGTGGCAAAGTTTATGTAGAAAACGAAACACAAACATTGAAATATCAAGCCTGTGTATGGACTCAATTTTCAGGAAGTTTAACGTTTAAATGAAACAAATTACAGTAACAATTCCATGCATATTTTGTGCAAATTTTCTAAGAACATGTCACTGTAATACAACAGCCGGATTTATATCATACCAAGCGATAACTGGTAGATGCTAATCACATGAATTTACACACACATTGGTAGAGACATTATTGATTAAAAGCAGCTCAGATAGCGGTTTTTTCCCGTATTTCTTAAATACATAAAATGGTCTTTAACATCAATATTATAATCACCCGCAAGGAACAGTTTTCTCCATAACTGACAAGCAACAAAATAAATGTTCAATATCAATATTTAATAAGTCTATGGTTGACCCAGATGCACAGTATTTTCCTCTTCTTGTGGAACAGTTGTAAACATACCCTCATAGGAAACAGGTTCTGTCAGAGCTTTTCAAAGTCCAACATTTTAAGCTTTACACATTCCACAGTGTAACAAGGGAAGGCGGCTAACAAACAGGTTAATCACAAAAGAGGTGCACATGTTCTGTTTGCAGGCGGTATATTAAAGAACATACTTACTTACTTACTTACTTACTTACATACATACATACTCATATCCATACACTCATATCCATACATATACTGTCTCTAATACAGATACTGCACGTGTCAACTCTGTTCAAACTGATAATATATTCAAAAGGAAACCACCAATTTATCACACATTCTGGTTAATAAACCTTGAAGGCTGCGTCCTGGGACTGCAGGATCACAGAAAGAAACCTACAATTTAACAACCACTTTCATTATCATCTATCCGGTTGCAAACTGCAACTGTAGAAGCATCAAGCACTTTAATGCACGTGATGAAACGGCTTAGCAATTCACATGTGTGTGCCTCTACAACTTTCTATAATTCATTTTGACTATTCTAATGAGTAATTGTTTGCTTCTCCTACAGCCATTCAACCTTTTCTCAACTCATAACAACCAACTTCTTGCACAAGGAATTCTGCACGCTCTGGGTCAAGACAGCCAACTTACAACATATGACCATTTATCGCAAAAGCGCCAGTTATAAGAAAACCACGAAAGAAAACCAACACCCGTACTGAAACAGCCGGAGAATAAGTGCCCAGTGATTCTACAACTTCTCGTGAACTTCCTGTGAAATCTTTCGCTGTAGACCAGTGAAGGGTTTCACTAAACTCTGCCGATTTCCAGACTGTTGCACAACAGACCGACATCGCTTACAGTCGTAATCATTATCAGAACACGTCTTTGATGTTTTTTAACCACCCCTTAAACACTCCACCGAGACGGGCCAGTCATGTCTGAACAGACGCTAAATAGGATAATGCTTCTTGGAGTTGTGCCACCAGTTTCAGTGTCAAGATCCACCAGTCAGCCCATGGCCAGACTCTGCCTAGTTGTGTAGCACCCATAACTTTTCTTCCAGCTCTACTCTTTCATATATATTGTCTTGGATGTGTTTTCTCAGCACCAAAGAACACAAGTTCAACAAACGGGTTTATTCACATGAACTCTAATTTGCTGTAATTTGGTCTATAATTACATTTGTTAACTATTTCTGCATTAAAACTGTATTAGAACTGCTTATAATTTACTTCCTCACCAAGATACTGAATGTTCTGCTGTAACACGTCCTGTATCAGCCTTAGCCGAACTGCTACTGTTAGGACTTGCACGGCTGATAAGAATTAATAATAAATTAACTTAAGTTTAGCTCACCTTGCTCTTATTCTAGTTATCCTCTCTGAACCATGACCCACTCTTTTGTGCTAACATCACAAATCAAACTAACCTCTTAAAAGTTTGGAGTCCCTTACAACAACGCAAAGGTCAGGTGTTCTTAATGTAAACACAAGAAACCATTCTACCAGTGTTGCAAAAGAAATTAGTTCTTTAAGTTTAAGGCACACACCCAAATCTCTCATCTCCTGAACTACCCTATGCTTAACTCATACTTCCTTTCCATTGCTTGACCTAAATAAAACAATCAATGGAAACAGGAAGACTCGCCTCACTCTACAAAAGTGGCCAGTCCTTGTACAAAATAACCCCAGTGTTTTTCCAAGGCTCCTGAATATTGAGTTCTTCTTGGTCCTGAAGGCTATTTACCTCTAATCTGGTGTTCAGTGTTGCATGTCAAAGTGAACTCAACCAAATCCAATTCATGGCCTAAGGTAGTAAGGCCTTCCTGATAGCAACATATTGAGTAAAAAGTAATGCAGTCTGCTGAAGTCTAGTTGCCATTATGACACTGGCCATACTAACACAGCTAAGCTGAAGCTATAAAATTTCATTGACCTGATTTTCATGTGCACATGGTACGAATAAATCTGATGAAAATGATCAGTGACAGATAATAATGCCCTCATTGCATACCGGAAGGTTTTTAAAATTCACGTTTTGTGAAATTACATCCTCAAACTCCTTCACTGTTATATTATAAGGCTGCACTCTGCTGAATGTAAGGTACAAACTGCTGACTATTACAAACTCGTTTAATTTGAATTAATATTGTGTGTATTATCAACTATAGCTAGCAAGCAGTACATAATACTAGGGAGATTATTATTGTTAAATCCATGCTGAAGCCAGATAACACTTACATACAACAGTTCTAATGATTTTGTGATAGCAGTGTTCAGAAAAAAAACTTGTATCTGTCAAACTTTGCTGCCTAGGTCAACCTCATGGCTTTCTATACAGGCAGCGGAAAGAAACTTCAAATCGAAATGGCAAAAGACCACACTAAATTAGGTCCTGGGCAGAAGTCTACAGACAAGACATAACAGGAGGGGAATAGTAATCCCTAAAAGGTGGGTCCTGTTCCAATAGCCATTACAGAACCTGTACTGCAGAAAGACACCGTTAAAACAGCTTCACTTGAGTCGGGGCTGAGTAATGAATGGATAATGTAAGACCTAAAAATGTTACTTAAAAACTAAGAATCCCTTAAATCCATGGCAACCCAATGGCAGAGGATCTTTGTGAAGGCCATGAAGTCCTTTATATCAGGTTAATATATGGGAGTCCATGGTGAGGGCAAAATGGTATGAAACTGGAGAGGTTAACCAACCTGCAACACTATACAGACAATCAGCCAGGCGTTGAAAGGATTCCCCTTTTGTACCATAAGCCAGCATGCAGATCTCAGAAGGCAGAGTAATGCAATCTTGCCCTGTGATCAGCATCTCTCATCATTCTCATACACCAGAGGCCACAAAGAAAAGACTGTACAAAGAAGTCTGCATAAATGTGCAGTCAGCAGACTAAAAAAACTTCATAAACTGATGCCATAATCTGCACCCTTAACAAATAATGTCTGAATACAAGCAGCCACTGTTATGACTAGAGTATCACTAGACACACTTCCCACTAACCATGCACAGTTACTATAATATTACAGTCAGAAGCTTATATCCAAATTCCTAGACCAGTGTCTGTGCTTGACCACCATGCTTCGAGCCAATTACTGTGCTGGCCACATTAATGTTCACCGCTTGCAAACATTCATCTACGGTAACAGCATAGTTTTATCTATGGTTCTTTCTAGTCTCTAATTCACCGGCCATCAACTGATGGTGTAAATGAGAACAACATGAACATTGTCCAATTAGAATATCAAAAACATTATCCAATCACAGGATTAATGTTTCAAAGTCCTTGTTGTTAATAGAGAGAATATTCCACTGAGCTATCATCAGTTTTACACTCTGAAAACGGAGTCGCCCAACACATTAGCAAAGGCCACACAAACAAGTTATCCATTTCAATTGACTGATCGATTATTGGATTGCCCTGGGTATTCTGAGTATTGATTGATTATTGGATTGTCCTGGGTTCTCTGAGTATTCAACAATTTTACAACAACATCTACTTCTAAGATGGAGATAGAGTTCAAAACACTTGAAAGCAGTTTTAAATATGCGTGTGAACCCATAACATAAAACAAACAACACTAGGTCTAACCACTGCAAGTGCAGTGACGAAACCACGGTGTAAGCAGCTAACTGGGGCAAAGCGTCTGGTTCTAACCCCATACAAAACTGACAGCTAATGGCAATTTTAAAACTGGCATTACATTTGACAGCATTCATAGCGCCTCTAGGGCAATCTCTAACCCAATCTTCAGTGTTCTGCTATGGAGCTTTGGCATGACAAACCACCCTTAGTCAGAGACCACAGGAAACTCATTTCTGTGGAATTACCAGGTGTTCCACTGGAACACAGATTTCAGAAATCCACATGTGAAACCTCCATTATTATAGTAATAAACTAACGACAGTGGCTTCAGGTGGACTTGTAGACTAATAGGCATTTAAAGCATATTACTGCGTCAACATTATCCAAATACCTGTAAATACAATGTACAAATAGTAATAAATCATTGTCTCCATGTTTAGACAACAGCACAGTGAGTGCCTAAATATTGGAGCTGGTGTGAAATGCCAACAGAGCCCAGGAGTCAGAAAGACATATATAAGGACCGAGTATCTACAGCAAATAGTCTACGCTGGTACACTTCTTACAATAAAAATCCTTATCAACATCATCATCAGTTCCTGACGACAATGGGTGCATATGAACCTCCATTCTGATGTTTCTCTAATATTGCTCTTGGATGAAAATATCACTGGAACTCAAAAGTAGATCTTTCAAGGATTTATTATTGTAAGTAGTATTGTTATTGTAATAAATTTATAACAAGATAGCAACAGGTTGAGCAACTGCCTTGTAACACCGAATGAGTGGATCCAAGCCACGTGCGATTGCTGGCCTTACTGCACAGGGACACTGAACAAATCCGAAAAACACATCGGCTTATCGCTGTCAACAGCCCATTTCACATTGGATATTGGTGCCCGATAAATATAAATAAATAATATTTACCACTATTTATTAATTAATTAATAATAGCCAGACATCTATGTAGCACCTTACAGCATCATATCAATAATTCCATATTCCTGACTGTCTGACAGTCAGATGTCAGATAGTCCGGAGGATCCAAACAGTTTGTGCCTGGAGGATCCAAACAGTTCCGAGTCCCACCACTGCACTACTGGCAGTACCAACGAACACAAAAGCAGACGTTTTATTGTGCTGTTGTTAATTTAACAACACTGCAGTGCAAGACACAGCCTGTTTATTCTTGTATAGTCTACAGGCTCAAGCACTTCAGAGTCTTCACAAACTTTCCTACAGTGCAACATGCACACATTCGAAGCATGAGCAACCAACAGACCTACGTTATAACTCGAAGGCTGCCACCAAAGCCCAATCTGTCT
Organism: Allolobophora icterica; assembly: GCA_963556255.1. Classification (NCBI taxonomy): domain Eukaryota; kingdom Metazoa; phylum Annelida; class Clitellata; order Crassiclitellata; family Lumbricidae; genus Allolobophora; species Allolobophora icterica. The sequence goes on along the minus strand of OY744614.1, from coordinate 33,667,290 downwards.
TGTACCTGCGCTTGTAAGAGAAATTTTGGCATGCGTGTGGATTGTGGAACAATCAAACACAATCCAAAAAGTAAATTTTTAAGAGATCAGAAACCCCATTTCTTATACCTATTACCTAAGACACTTGGCCGTAATAATAATAACATCGACAATAACTAAGGCGCTGTAACAAGGGCACCAACAGGAATGCCATAATACCATGGCAAAGGAATTGCGGAAGGGCAGAAATTCTGCAGAAGCAGAAAGAGTATCAAGCATAAGAAATTAAGAATATGGCAGGTCAATATGCATTGGTTCAGAGAGGAAACTACTTGAAAACTGCACCAGATGTGGTAGGAGTTGCTTGAAATAATTAGAATAGCTCACAGATTCATATCTTGTTTAAAATAAATCGAAGGAAGTGTTTGTAAACTACTGTTATATCAGCTGGTAACAGTTTATCCTTTCACTTCTGTTTCAAAATGCCATGAGAAATTGAAACTCTCTAGCCAGAACTTTTAAGCAGGTTTGTCTAGTTCCTGGATTCCTGTGGCTTTGTTTGCACTGCAGGCTGCATCCAAGTGATCATTACTTAACTCAAGGATCACACCTTCGACAGTTACAGCAAACACAAATACGTGAAAAGTGAGCAACTGCCTTTATACCCTGCAAATCACAGGTGCCACAAATATGCAATAATACAATGCAGCGGCTTGGCAAGTAAAATCATGCGTTGCACAAAGGACATTAAGTATATAGGTTGATATTTTTAAGGGGTGGCAGTAAATTACAGTATGTGAAAAACTGTCTAACATATCTGAACAAACAAGGAGAATTATTTATCAGTCAGTAAATATTCAAAAAGTGATTTATAAAAATAATGAGCCACCTACGGAGGTGGTGACAAGAAACGTATTTAATTGAGATTGGGATAAGGATCATTTGACTATGTGCCTTACATAGTTAATAAACCCCATCTGCAAAATAGTTAATTACATATTGAATTCGACAATAAATCCAAATTCCTAGGAAAATAGCTGAAAATTTTTGCTCATGAAAATTAATTCACATCACCATTTTAGAATTCCGAATACAAAAACATACACAATACGAAACATCGGGTATCTAGCTCAACAAAGACATTTACCAAAACCCGCTTTAAATATACTATATAGGAAACACTACGCTTGAAAAATGCTTCACTACATTACTACAATACAACTAAACTCAAAGCAAACGTTCTTCAAACCACCTCAAAATGTACGAACATGAACCTGCTTCGCACATAACGTATCTACCGAGGAGGCCGCACCCTACCACGTCGACCATTTGACTATCGTCGATGGCGAACAGCCTTCGTAGCGCCTAATCGTTTTGGATCGCCCGAACTCTCTTTCCCCGAACGCTGAACAAGGACGGAACGATCGCCACAAAGTCCTGGCTTCGAAACGCGATCGGACCGACGAACATCGCTATCCAACGGTAGGCGGCCACAGCTTGTAACCGCAACGCCTGCTGTGCCCTTTAGCCTTTGCGAGGTTTCGAACAAAAAACACATAATATTCTAGACATTCACACGTCTCAAAGACTTACCTTATTCTTAGGAAAGCTCTCTCGTTAGTAGAAGTTGATCACTCGAGCGAACGAGGGGGAGTTTAAGGCAGAATTCGACGATACAAAGATTGTCCTTTTACTACTCCGACAATGCCAAACGTATCGCGTCCGCCATGTTCTTCTTGCTAGCAAACCCAGTCATTTGCATACAGCTAATCGGCATATGCATGACCTAGAAGCTAGGGCAGCTATATTTGCATATCCATCAACATATTCATGAGCAGGGCGTCCTTAGACTGTATAGAAAAGGAAGGCGCTTAACATTTCAGTGTTTCCGCGTAATTTTCGGCAACCAAACAAGCGATATTTTGCTGAAATATTAAAATTTTCTTTAAAACGAAAACCTTCTGAGCATAATAGCTAATATTTTCAGAGAGTCGTCGTCTACAATCAAACCCACTATCAGCTGGTGAATCTCATTATGTTAAAGAGCGCAGCCAGTGCACCATTTACCTCATTTTGGTAAAGTGGGTCAGTACGTAGTTGGTGCTTGAATACGGAGTAGGTTAAATAATGATTCAGCCGCTTATGTGGCGCAATATTTTGTACACGCAATAGTGCTGTCGATTAATCTGGGAATTTCATCGTAACATCTGGCAGTCTTTCTTGTAACCTAGATTTTAATCCGCAAGTGAATGATTTCTACTACGGTTAGTAATTGACACAACCATCCTTGTTAAACCACTGGGAGCACTAACTGCAAAATAACACCAAACAATTTTTTAGCGGAAACACATCGATCCATTCAAATTAAATGACACAAACTTTAAGACACGAAGCCAACGCGTCCAATTTAAATGACCAAGTATCTTGCATTTCGTGAGGTTGATAGATATGACGATATGAAAGTGAACTGTTTTCAGAAAAGAAAATAAGGCAGTGAGTTGAGCGACCCAGTTTGATTGTGATTGACCTGCAAATCATCAATCGACAAGCGCGGATATAGGTCTGATCAATAGAATCACCAAATTGCTTTATAAGTCGAACTGCGATGAGTCAGCGATCGAAAGGTGCAGTGCTTTCTAGAGAAATTATTCGAGTGCACTCTATGCATGGTGCATGGTCCAATTATTACGGAATCTACCAGTTGCGCTGGCCTTTGTTGTTCATGGTTCATAGGCTAACAATGGAACCGGACGGACGGACGCTCTAGGCTACAGTTTCCAAATATAACACAACGTGCTTGATGATTATGTAACCTAAACATTAAGTACGGCTGTAAAATGCTTTATGCTTTTAAATTTTGAGAACACAAAGAAAAAGAACACGGATGAAATCAGAAAACACAGAATAAACCAAAAATGCCACTGAAGTAATTAACCTGTAGGCTAAGTGCGCCCACATGGAGCCCATTCTGTCAAATTGGACCTATATATATACAGCCGATATAGGCCTATGCATAGGCGTAGACTCTGGGGGCAGCCGGGGCACGTGCCCCCAATAATTGAGGAGACGGGGCAATGCCCCCCCCCCAAATCGAGAGGAGAAATTCTTCAAATACTAAAATATTATGTTTCAACATAGACAATATTAGACATATTTCTTCAGAAACAGAAAAACAGAGACACAGAACTGAAATACTATCAGAAATTCATAATGAAATAAAGATTTATTTTTATCTTCAATATCTTCAATATGAAACAAATTTACATGTAAACAAAACGCCCCATTTCATACGCATTATCGTAACACCGGAAGCCAGACCAGAGATGAAAAAAGTTTTTTGTCGGATTTTAGTTTTAAACAAAAAAAGGAAAACCACAAATTTTTTATATTCCTTTTTATTTTTGTAGAAGTAATTTTAATAACATTGATTCAATAATTTTTAATTTTCGGAAATCGCAACTGAATTAAACTGAGTAGGCTAGCTCTTGTTCATGCCATTTTTCATGATTTTTATGATCCGAAATCCGAAAGTCTTAAAAACAACCAAAACAACAAAACCATAAATACAAGAAAAACGAGAAAAAAACAACGAAAAAACAACTTTTCATGTTGAAGAAACTTGTTTTTTGCACCTCTTGTCCAGAACCCATGCCCCCCACCCCCAATATTTTGGACAAGTTTAGGCCTACGCCAGTGGGCCTATGGGTCCTAACTAATGCTCGAGCATTGAAATGCTGGCAGAGAATTTTAACAACACCAAAATTATAGTTCAATGTATATCTTCACTTTGATGGCTTACAGTTGAAAATGTGTGAAAAACCATGTGACTAACTGCATAAATAAAAACTCTGTTCAGAAACAATGAACTTTTTTGATCAGTGCACACGTAGAGTAAGACATATTTGACACAGTTATTAGGTCTGCTTATTTTTTTCTTTTGGATTAGGTCTATACTTACAACAAAAACTATTGCAAGTATAGGGACTCAGGGTGAGAATTGTCGGGGCTGGGGGTTGGGGGTTCAACCCCCCTAGTCTTTCTTAGGACCCCATAGTAAAGTCTTCATTGCACACCCCAACTCCACATGAATCAAGGTCTACCCCCAGTCTTTTTTCTACAATTCTCATACTGTATAGCGTTGTTTCCCGCTCTCTTTCTCCCCAATCTGCTGCTATTCTCGTTCATGCGTTCATTAGTTGTCGGCTTGACTACTGCTGCTCCCTCTATATTTGGCTCCCCCCCCACTCGACTGAACTGCCTCGAACGCGTACTGCGTACTATAGTATGCAGCGGCGCGCTTTCTCCATTGTTGAACCCCAATATTGAATGGGCTTCCTCATGAGTTGCGGTCTCTTTCTCGAAACTCATTCACCGCTTTCTTCTCTGCTCTAAGGACTGTTCTCTTTCGCCAGGGTTAGGCTGGGAGCGCCTCTGAATAGCTTCCTTGAAGGGTCGCTATATAAATGTTTGATCGATCGATCGATCGATCGAATGATTGATTGATTGATTGACTGACTGACTGACTGACTGACTGACTGACTGACTGACTGACTGACTGACTGACTGACTGACTGACTGATTGATTGATTGATTGATTGATTGATTGATTGACACCTCTTTGATTACTTTAATCCTGCCCGGACCTGCCGACGTCCGAAGCATTTGCATTAACCCTTTATTGCATAGGATTTTTTTTTTCGCTGAAAAAAATATATGTGCTAGGAAATGCATATTGAAACCAATTGGCACTACATGTTCTAAGGTCTAAATTATGCACAGAATTTGTATATTTGAAGAAAGAATAACTTTAACCAAATGGTAACTACATGCAATAGCCACAGAGGTAACCGGTTACCAATTGGCAACTACATGCACTGAGTGGGTGTGCAATACGTCACCGTTTGGCAACAAGATGCAAAAGTGGACAAACTATGCATTTTCGCGATTTTTGAAGCTCAAAATGCAATATTTCATGGCTAACGTTTTCAAGAATTAAAACTATGCCATCGTACAAAATGTTGGCACTTGGTAATTATAACATCAAAAAACTTATTTCCTGCAATGTTGTAAATTGTCACCATTTGGCTAATATGCTATCAATACTTATATTCTTGATGGTTGCACATTGTTGCCATTTGGTATCATGAGCTTTCGTTGGAAATGCAATGAAAGTGCATGTTGTTGCCAATTGGTAGTGTTTTTTAAAACCTGCAGTTGCACGTAGTGACCAAACGGACGGTCATACAAACGTGTGGAAATTTCTTATATTAAACTGTCTTAGCTGTTGATTAAAACGGACTTTAAATCAAGAATAATTTAGCCATAGGTATGATTTTTATCAGTTCTTTAAGTTATGTATTAATATTCATATCTGCACTGTGAAAAACACGATTTTCTTGTTTTTTAACTTTTGACTTTAGAAAGGAAACTTTTTGTTTTTCGCCGCTTAGACCACGCTCTTGCGTAGTTCTTTGCATAGAGAAAATATTCTAGATAGGTACTGAACATCGCGCCATAGAGCAGAGAGGTTCATGTAGCTCTGAATATGGATTTTGTGAGTGTTACCAATTGGTCACAAAATGCAATAAAGGGTTAATGTGCGTTTTCCGATTAACTTGGTATATTTATAAAACGTTGGTTTCCATCTAGCGATTATTTGTCAAAACTACAGCAAAACATCGGTACCACTTGGACAATATTAAAGACCATTCCGCCATCTAGCGAACAAATTGAAGTCTCACTTAGTCAGAAACAGATAATGTGGTGCGTTAGCCATGAAATCGTAACAGCGTTCAAAATAATCGACCAGGCACGAACAGATTAAATTAATAGCATTCCTATACAGCTTAATCGAACGCCAGACATGATGCTTCAAGCATGTGTTTAAGTATTTTTTGTTAAAGCAAACTCTGCTGATTTTACTAACACGTCGTAACATTTTATTTTAATTTCTAAGACTTTTATAAAGTTTAAGCTCTTTTAGAGACGAATTTCATCAGTCCGTGTTCTAATCCGGGCGCCACCGCAGCCCTCGAGTCGAAATCAGTCGCTAAAGTATCGACTGCTAGTGACTTCGTTCACTCAATATTTTTGCTTGTTGTTTTAATCGCGGTTTCCGAATTTCGATTTGACGAAGACATCAGCAGCAGGACAGGAGCAACAATTGCCTATAAGATAGGCCTACGAGTCACAGCGCAACAGACTAACTGTCTAACAATCAGTCGATTATCGATATCAAATCACCAGTTCTTTACTTACTACCTTACTACCTACCTGCTTACTACTTTACTAGTTATACTTACTATCGCCACTTAGATGTCTGTCACAGTACCTACAATGGTGTCTCTTCGTACAATCATGCAAACGTCTCGTTGAAAATACTTTGGTTTCAACGACGTCAATCAGCGTTAAAACTGCAGATGAAGCCAGGAAACTTGAAAATATGTTTCTAAAATTGGGGGAAACAGATATACCCATTTGCGTTCCCGAGAGAAATCCGGCCTTAGACTTAGTTGTATGCTTAATTCCTTTTATAAAATTTATTCAAATGCGTCTGTCACCTTTCATAAATTCACATTAACATTCCACAGTCCTCTGTCAGCATGCTCACATTGAGCGGAGTCCATACAGGACCCATATTCCCATATATATTGGACCCGTATGGAGCCCATGTGGTTTCCATCCAATGCCCACGGAAATGACGGCACGGTCAGTACAGTATGCGGTAAAATGCATTATATTGTTAGATGACTAATAGACATTCCTGATAAGTCGATTGCAAGTTTGTAGCCTAAGTCAGTCGATAAGTCTAGGCGACTTAGTCAGTTGATAGAGATGTGACTTAGTCGACTGAGTTGTGAAATCAGTCGCTAAATCTTAAAGAGTTAGCGACTGACTCCGGGTACTACCGTGCTCTCTGCTAGAAGCTGAGGCACAGTTTATATTGTATTCTTTATAAGGTTTAAAATACCTGTTTTGCAATGAAACACTGTCATAGGCCGTAGGCCTACATCGCAGCTTAATTCATAATGAATGAAACCGCTAACGCGAGGCATACAGTAGCTGTGTGGCAAAAGAGGCATACTGTCTGCCATGGCACTTGCCCAACTACATGCCACTTTTGCCCCATAACATGGGGCAAGAATGGCACTTTTGTTATTTCCCATTATGATTTTCGTACATATATTTAACTGTACTTTTAAGAATTTAGGATATTTTAGGCTATATTCAAGGATTGATGTCATGATGTTCAAGACAGATCGAGCCATGCAGAATAGATATGTGAATTATCATTGACAGAGTAACACCCCAGCTAACACACCCACACGGGACCCAGACGGGTCCCATACGGGTTGCCATACGGGACCCGTACGGGATACCCGGCGGGATCCCGCCGGTTTTTGTCCGCGGTTTCCGTACGGGACCCATACGGGATATCCCGCCGGGCATCCCAGTTCATTCCCAGATGACTAAAAAGTGATACCCAGTTTAGCACAGTTAATGGGCGGCGATCCCGGGGTCGAGGGGGACAAGACCCCTTTTAACAGTGGGGAGGACACACCATACATCTGCCCCCCCCCCAATTTTGAAGAAACACCAAAAAGTCAACCCAGTTTCTTAATCTCTTTTTGAGCAGATCAGTTCAAAACTCTTTTTGACCAGATCAGTTCAAAAGGGACAAGACCCCCTTGAACAGTAGGGGCACACACCATACATCTGCCCCCCACCCCCAAATTTTTAGGAAACAGCAAAAAAGTCACCCCAGTTTTTTTATACCTCTTTTGAGCAGATCAGTTCAAAACTCTTTTTTTGACCTGATCAGTTCAAAAACGTCGCCCCCCACCTGTCAAACAAGAACTCTGCCAGTGGCACAGTTTACAGTATAGTATGCAAACTGTACTGTAAACTGTGCTATATAGTTAAAGCAATAAATAATCAACAAAAGCGTTAAATGACACATCAATTTAATAAAGTCAATTTAATAAAGTAAAGTAATCATGCAGTCGATCTGCTCTGTAATTTCATTTAACAATAATGTCATCAGCAGTATTGGTGAAATCCTGATCAACACTGATCGACTCTGACTCGGTCTCTTTGAATGGCGCCGATTTCAATAGTTGGCGGCCTCCAGTGCCATGATCCCTAGCATTACCAAACCAAATGGCCAACTCGTCTTCAACCATTTTCCTCGTGCTGTCCTTGGTAGCAATATTATGTTTTACCGAACCTGAATTTTCAAACATGCAACATTTAGATTAAAAATAACAAGTTACAAAGAACAAGAATTAAGAATTTGATGTGCTCTGATTTGTATTGAAAAATGGTATTATTCCAATAACTCTTTCTGTTATTAAATGACAATATTTAGAGACACTGCCTGCACAATGTTGACTAATGTAACATAATAAAACAAAATGTAATCATTACACCCGTCAATCACACAGGCTGTTACCAAGCTACTAAGAACTAGTGAATGCAAAGCTTAAGAGTGAATCATTCATATAAAAGTAACTAAGAAACCATTTCATTCTACAGAATCATGGCCTTTTTAATATGTTTGTTCAACACGTACTCCCGTTTAAAATATTCTAATTGCACCTTGTTTTCGATCAGTTCATTAAGGATTGCAGAGATATTATAACTACATCACAAAGACAATTAAATGGTTGTGTACTTTAAAATTTCTCAGACTAGTCTTCAACGTTGTCGACTCTTGTTGCATGAAGCCCTGCAATATCGTCATTCTCATCTTCACAGAGTGCAGTACTTATTGATCTCGACAACTATCCAGTTTTGATGGTCACGGCAGCTGCAATGTTTAATTCAGCAGCAATTACGCTAGTTTTCAAGTTTATTGTAAACGTTCAACAATGTATAAGCTAAATTTAAAGGATACTATGTTCAAATGAAACTTTAAGCTAAATTTATAGGAAGTTTAAGCTAAACGTTCAAGTATAATCTATGAAACTTTAAGCTACATTTATTGGATAAATGTTCAAAATGTTTAAATGAAACTTTAATGCGACTTAACTGAGAGATGTCAACATCTAACACGGATAAACTTAAAAACTAGCGTCATTGCTGCTGAATATTTGTCGATGTGCTTTCATTTAAATAGCCTTATTGGTGTCTGGGCGCTAACTAGTGTTAAGGTGCGACCTCTTGTCACACAGTAATACATAGCTCCTTGAATTTGGGTCAGACCATAACATTAGGACCCTCATAGCGCAAGTTTACCGTACAGTCCATATCCCTAACCAGGGCTGTAGTCGAGGGTATACGCGGGTATACACTATACAGTGTGTACTCACCTCTAGAGACCGTATAGGCCTACTCACCTCCCAAATAGTTATATTTATTTATATTAAAATACTGTAGCGTATACTCACAAAATACTGTAGCGTTGACTCACCTCTAATTTGTTTCGGAAAACTAACCCGTAGCGTGTACTCACCTCTAATTTTACCACTACAGCCCTGACCCTAACCCACTGCAATCTCCGTTTCGTCTATCCCGACCACAATTAAATAGGCCTACAGCATTTACATAAACTGTTAATATACGCAGATATAGGTTCATTAGTAGGCCTATAATAAATATAACGTAATCTTACTTTTCACAGAAACACATCGCGATCTGTCAAATATGTGTACATTCGAAACGGCAGGCACACAAAATGGCGGACCGGCGGTAGAAATACGAATACCGGTAGGAGGCGCCACCGACGCGGGCTGGACCGTAAGGGTCCCTTACGCAAACCGTGGTCAAAAACCGCGAGAATCCCGTACCGTCAAACCGGATGAAACCCACAAGGGACCCGTGCGGGTGTGTTTGCTGGGACGCGATCGAAGAGCCGTCTAAGCGTCAGATATTTCTGCAATATAGAATATCACGGAGATAACTTGCAAAACGAATGAAAGCTTTTTGTGCACGCATCCATAAGTTTTGGTAGGTTATTAGTAATATTCTGATTTTTTAAAATTTAAATTTATGCTCATTTTTCAAATATTATTATCTTATTACTTCAATGTTTTATATTTTTCTATACTTGTTCACCAATGTGCGGTTCGCTTTTGGTTAATCAATAAAGAGTATTAATAATAAAACGAGTGTTCGAGAATGCTCGGAAAGAAGAGGGTTGTCACCATGCATGGTCTTGAGATGCAAAGCCGTTTTATGGATTGACACTTCGTAATCTGAGGTCTCTAACATTTCAATTTGCTGAGCGTAATAGGCAGAGGCGGCGATCTTGTTTGATATATGGGGGACACTTTTGAACTGATCTGGTCAAAAAAGAGTTTTGAACTGATCTTGTCAAAAAAGAGTTTTGAACTGATCTGGTTAAAAAAAGAGGTAAAAAACTCGAGGGGAGTAGTGCCGGCCTTAGGATATTTCGGGCCGCGTGCAGAGTATACTCTACCCCCCCCCTCCCGATGACACAAGTCAAATTGTTTTTCATTGCTAGATTGTTTTTCATTATTAGATTGTTAAGAAGTACAACAAGTCAAATTTAACTGTAGGCCTACATGAGAATTCTGGGATATAGAGGAAGTTGACTTTGTTTTATTGACAAAAGAGAAGATTTAATCGAAACCATAATATTATTTATTAGGGTGTCTTGTTCATGTTAATTTTCTGTGACATTTTCGGGCCCCCTAAGTTGCGGGCCCCGTGCGATCGCACGGTTCGCACGCCCCTAAGGCCGGCACTGAGGGGACAGCTGTATACTGTGTCCCCTCGGTGTTATTCATAGGGTTGTGGCGAAAGATATGTAATTAGCCAGTATGTACAGTATATCTGACTAGTATATATATAATTAGCTTGCATTATAATAACTGTTGACATATAATTAGCCTATCTTCTTCTTCTTTGTGACAGTCTATAGGTTCACTGCCCGTTTGTGTCGATCATATTTCTCTATTCGCTTCTGCTAGTTTTGTGCTGTGCCAATATATATATACGTCGGTCAGGGTTGTAGTCGAGGGTATACGCGGGTATACAGCGAGTACTCGCCTCTAGAGACCGCATACTCACCTCACAAAATAGGCCTATTTGTACTCACCTCTAATTTTTTCGGAAAACTAACCATTAGCGTATACTCACATCCAACTTGTTTCGGAAAACTAACCGGTAGCGTGTACTTACCTCTAATTTCTTTTGGAAAACTAACCGGTAGCGTGTACTCACATCCAACTTGTTTCGGAAAACTAACCATTAGCGTATACTCACATCCAACTTGTTTCGGAAAACTAACTCTAATTTTACCACTACGGCCCTGATGTCGGTCAATACTGAGAGTGTGCATATATCCGTCTCGCATTAATTCCTGACGTCGTCCAGCTATTCTCTGCTTGGTCAACCTCTGACCCATGTGCCGTTTATCATTCTAAACGCTACTCGTTTGACCATCCTGATGTTGTCCATCGTAATCGTAATGTAATGTTGAGTTTCTACAGCACCCAAAAAGCGAAGTCGCGGGAACCAGCATATTCACAAGCGCTCAGTCAAAACAAAATCGATAGACAGGTAGGGTCAAAATCGGTTACAGGTCAAGATCTAAAGATCAGGCTGATGGATGGTGTTTAGAATTGAAGCGGCGAGAGAGGTTCGGGACAGAGGCGAGATTCTCAATCAGGCCGAGTTCACCTGCGTCTCTCAGGTTGTTGACCTTTTACACGAGCAGATAGATATTCCTGTTTCAATAATTATCTTTTAATGATCTGTCCATTACTCTTTTCAGAGAACGGACAGAATTATAAATGTGAAGAATACGAATGAAAGAAGATGCACTAAGAATAAGATCGAGAGATTAAGACTGTATGGTACATGCATTGCAGACTTCAAAGAAATAATACTCTTCGTAATCAACAGTAAACTCAATAGAGATACAAATATAGCCGCCATGAATACTTAAAATCTTTTTTTAATATAACGGGAACCAGCCCTAAAATGGTGAGAAAACGGACTTTTTGACAGTACATCTGTTCTGACTCACTAAGGTACTTCTAATTTACTTTGTCTTATCTACGTTGTTTGATTTACTTTACTTGAGCAGCTGCGAGGACCACAGTAAGACGAGAGTCCTTGATAACCTTAACAGAGTGAGCGGCCAAACTTCTGGGAAACCATAGATAGCATCGACGATCTTCCGAAGTTCTCAATCGATTGGCCTTCGAACTGCAAACTAATCCAGTATGCAACGTAGCGTTAACTCGAGACGCACAGTCTTTGGTTCTTTGCATGGGCGGCGATCCCGGGGAGATCGAGGGGGACAAGACCCCCACCTTTAAGAGTGTGGGGGGGACACACCATACATCGGACCCCCCAAATTTTGAGGAAACCCCCAAAAAAGATATCAAATTTTTTCGTGCGTCAGCGCGAAAAATTTTTTTACCTCTTTTTTTCACCAGATCAGTTCAAAACTTATTTTTTATCAGATAAGTTCCAAAAGTTCCCCCCACCTGTCAAACAAGATCGCCGCCACTGGTTCTTTGTGTGTAATTAACTGACAAACAGTTTAGCAACAACAGTAAGCGTGCATGCATTTATGTATGTATGTATGTATGTATGTATGTATGTATGTATGTATGTATGTATGTATGTATGTATGAATGTATGTATGTATGCATGCATGCATGCATGTATGTATGTATGTATGTATGTATGTAATACTATGTATGTATGTATGTATGTATGTATGTATGTATGTATGTATGTATGGATGTATGTATGTATGTATGTATGTAATGTATACATGTCACTTGCTATTTATATGATGCCTTCAGAGAATCCCACAGAGGCGCCTCGTGATTTGTGGCCTCGGCCTTGGAGCCGATCTCCTTGAGCTGAAATATTTTTCTGTTAGTTCGCGCAGTGAGGCGTGGTTGTGATCTAAAGCAGCAGGCATAGCCGCATAGGGCGTATACAATCTGTAGAAAGTGTACAGAGTGCCTTGTACAAGGTCAGCTTTTGTAGCCTGTGGAAATTCGCAATTAATTGCTACGATAGACTTCCGACTGCCTGCCTGTGCAGTGTGAGCCAGAAGGGTGACTATTATTCTCCCTGGATTCAGTACATAATAGGCTACCAATCAGCGAATGTTTTGGGAATTAAACCACGCAGGCTAGACGTGTTTCTTCTTGAAAGTCATCATTAACCTAGCATCTCCGGAAGTTCTCAAGAACAGCCACAAAATGCTCTGCAACAATTACTTTATGAGCTACAATGTTCAGAGAATGTGTACCAAACTGACAAGCAGTATAGATAGGCCTACAGCTAGGATGGAAATCTCAGCTCCACTTAACCGCTGAACTGCTTTTGCGAAGCGTTGAAATAAATGACTTTTTTCTCGTGGCCCCGAAAATACGAGCTAGGCAAAGTCCCACTTACCCGCGATGAACCCTCCTGAGTCAGTGTTGTTGATTGGTTCGATGGTTTCAAATGATCAAAGTGAAAGGTTGCGAGAATTGAGCTGTATGCCTATATGTCACGGTATTTTGTAACTGTTTATAGTGTTCCTCCGCTGTTTATAGTGTTCCTCGGCTGTTTATAGTGTTCCTCGGCTGTTTATAGTGTTCCTCGGCTGTTAATAGTGTTCCTCGGCTGTTTATAGTGTTCCTCCGCTGTTTATAGTGTTCCTCCGCTGTTTATAGTGTTCTTCCTCGGCTGTTTATAGTGTTCCTCCGCTGTTTATAGTGTTCCTCCGCTGTTTATAGTGTTCCTCGGCTGTTTATAGCGTTCCTCGGCTGTTTATAGTGTTCCTCGGCTGTTTATAGTGTTCCTCGGCTGTTTATAGTGTTCCTCGGCTGTTTATAGTGTTCCTCGGCTGTTAATAGTGTTCCTCGGCTGTTTATAGTGTTCCTCCGCTGTTTATAGTGTTCCTCCGCTGTTTATAGTGTTCCTCCGCTGTTTATAGTGTTCCTCGGCTGTTTATAGCGTTCCTCTGCTGTTTATAGTGTTCCTCGGCTGTTTATAGTGTTCCTCGGCTGTTTATGGTGTTCCTCCGCTGTTTATAGTGTTCCTCCGCTGTTTATAGTGTTCCTCCGCAAGACCAATCACATGCATACAGCAACAAAAGAAGAAGATTAAGGAGAATTACACAGAAACGGAGCGAGAATAGGATGAAGCAACAAACGTAGGTATGAAAACATCTGAAATTACAAATCAAAACCAAGAACAAGGAAATAGCAGAGAAACAGAAAACAAAATTGTGAACTAAGAAAAGAAAACAAGAACTGGATTAAGAGAAGCGGTGACAATAAGTGGATATTCATCATTCGTTTAGAGCTTTACCTCGCTAAGATAAATCTTGAGTCCCTTGCCCAGGAATATCGACGTTTTACCTTTCAGACCTCAGTTCGGGACCTAGCAGTTACCTTGGATCAGGAACTTACTTTTGTCCAGCACATTAACCTTCTCCGTTATTATCAGCTCCGGCAACTCAGAGTTATATATCCCGCTCCCTCTTTCCTGGTGCGGCCTCTACGCTTGTTTTCCTTTCGTGGTCTCTCGCTCTGACTACTGCAGTGCTGTATACGTTGGACTACCGGCCTGCCTGCTGAAATGCCTTGACAGGGTCTGCCCGACTGGTGGGCCGCATCCGTAAGTTTGGTTGAGTCTCGGGGGTACATTAGGGATGTACTCAGTGCTCGAAATGGACCGGAACGCACCGGAACGCCGTTCCGGTTCGTCAAATGAATTAGCGTTCCGTTCCGGTTCGTCAAATGAATTATTGTGGAAAATACTATTAAATTAACGTGAATGCTCCCATATCTTTGACTAGCGTTCCGTTTCGTAAAATTTTCCATTTCGAGCACTGGATGTACTCCACTACCCGCAGCGCTTTGCCTACCGGGTCTCGGCTCTGGTCTGGCGATGTATGGAGTGCCTGGCTCTTTAATATCTGCAGGAGCTTTGCTGTTCCACTGTGGGTGGCCAGCGCCGTGGCTCCCTTCGCTCTGCTGCTCAGGCGGAGCTCCTTGTCCTTCTTGCACTGACTGCTATCCAGCACCGCCGTCCATTCTCTGTGGCTGGCCCTGTGACCTGGAATAAGCTACGTTTAACGCCAATAGGTCACTCCGCCCTGTTCCTTTCTGGCCTTAAGACTGTCCTGTTTGACCGGGGTTGGACTAAAGAGCGCTTCTGAATAGATTAGTTTGAAGCGGCGCTGTATAAAACTGCTGCAATAATAACTATAATAACAACATAATTACATACATACGTACACACATACATATATCCATACATACATACGCATATAAATAAATACATACATACACACATACTTGCATGAAGCCTTTCATCCATTCATCCATCCATCCATCCATACATATATACATACATACATACATTCACAGTTACACACATACATACATACTTGCATGCTACCTTTCATCCTTCCATACATGCATATATACACACATATATACACGTATATGAACACTTACATACATATGTAGTGCTATTTATGCCCCGCTGCATAAAAGATTGGATTAAACACAGCACTGAGAGACGAGTTCGTTCGAACCTCTGGCTTCTTTAAACAATCGTCGTATTATGATGAAGTACTTTACAGCGTTAACCGACATGATCATTATGGCTGCCAGGGCCGTTAACGTCGCCCTCCTCCTTTTTCCAGGCTTGGGACTGGCACCACAGATTTCGGTCATTGGTTTACTTGTACAGTATGACGATGAGCGATTAAATTAAGGTTGAAGATAATTCCGTTGGATTACATACAGGTCGACGCCATTGACTACAATAGTCAAAGGATATATGGGTAATCTTGCTACCGTTATTACTAGCCTACTACTGCTGATGTAGTGCGCTTCGTTGAGCGGCCTCAATACCTACTGCGGCGTTAAACTGATGATTGCAGGATCAAGCTGTGTTTAGTATCCGTTCATCCGTTGGCAGTGGTGGCAATATATGATCCACCGCTGCAGTGAAGACCTTGATGCTGGTTCTTCTCGGCTCTGGTCCGTCCTGCAGGAGCGATCAGTCTCTCGCCTGAGATCGATACGAGTAAGAATCGATCTTCTGTTCGTATAGTTACACCCTAAGTCGACCCGACCTCTTCCTATGCCTCAAGGTCATACTGTACAGCGCTTAAAGGAGAAGCGGTGAAAAGGCATTAATATAAGGTAATGTCAGGTAAAGTAAGGTTAGTTTGTTGATGTTAAACGACGTTGTGTCATAACAAAGACATTTAACGTCGCCCTCCTCTTTATCCAGACTTGGGACTGGCACTGCCAGAGTACGAGCATGCAGTGGCGGAGTTCTGTAAGGTAAGGTAAATTAGGTAAGGTAAGGTAAGGCCAGTTCAGTAAGGTCAAGTAAGGTGCGGGAAGGTAATCTATTCTTCGTTCTCCTGTTTTTATTTGTTGTTATTTTTGTTCTATCGAAATAGTTTCCGAGAATCATTTGAGAATTGTTGTGCTTCCTGGTTTTGTTGCTAATGAACTTTAAAATTGTTTATACTGGCGTATAGAGCGATCTATGATCATCCTACTAGCAGGGTACAGTCGGTTTTATGGTTGAATTCGTTAGGTGACGCCAGGGGAACAAAAGTCTTGAAATAAATTTTACTGCCCGAAGGGAATTTGAGCCCGACCTCTAGTCGACTGCTAGGAACGCCGACTAAGAGACTAATAAAACGGTTCTTTGGAAACTGCGATCTGGATAGGCTTAGTTCTTAGATCTAAGATCTAAGGGTCGACAAAACACACAAACGCTTACAAAGAACACAACAACAACAACAACAACAACAACAGAACAGTAGGCAATTTTGTAGCATTGACCTAATAAAGCATGACCTCTGAGATATTTTAGCTTGTCAAGGTAGTTCTCTCACATACGTGTTTGTTAATGTTCTTCTCTGGGGCCCTCTGATATAATGAAACTTGGATGCGCGTGTGGTAACGACCATGGCAACCAAAAGAAACTCGAGCAACGGTAGCAACACCAATACAACAGAAGTAACACCAACGGAAGCAACACTAACAGCATCACCAATAATGCAATCCTAGGCACCAGCAGATGCCTGCAGCAGCAGCCTGAGCGATGCTTAATACACCCGGGGATAGCGACGTCTGCATAGATGCCAAGTGGAGCTCCAGGCCAGTCGAGTTCTGATGATGATATGGAACATGGACAACTGACGCCGCCTCTCCACGAGACAATGTAAGCATGTAGATCATAGGTCGACAACCACCAACATCCGGCTGTCCCTCTGTCCTTCTCTTTCTACCGCTGTCTGTCTGTCTCTCTATCTCTGCCTTCCTGTGCTTAGTCATATCGTTGTCATCATCATCATCTGTCTACAGCTGGCCGCCTCTGAGACATGGCAGTCGCCCGACTGCCGAGTGTGTAGCAAGCAGCAGCAGGACCATTTGACATCTGTCGTCTGTATGAACAGTGTTCATCCATACGAAGCTCCATCCTCCTCCTCTTCGTACACGTAGACTGATATGCTGTACACGCTGTTGTGCGCTCTTTTGTGCCGTGTGTGCGCGCGTATGTGTGCGTGTGTGTGTGCGTGTGTGTGCGTCAGTGTGGGGGAGGTCAGGCCCACGTTGGGGAGGGGCAGGCCCACGTGCTCACGGCGTGTTTTTCAATCTTCACCAGCTTCTTGGCATGAAACGCAAGTGTGGTATTATATGGAAGAAGAGGCTTGCCAGGAGGCGTCATGGATGCCTTCTCCTCCTCCTCCTCATCCACCATCCGTCGAGGCCTCCCCTTCTCTTCTTTCCCATCCTCCCCTATACGATCGAAGCAAGGCGCATCGGTTAAGTGGATGTGCACTCTTAGAACAGCGCATACAGACACACATACAGGACGAAGACAGATTTATCGAATCTCGTCATTTTGCCTGCGATTCATTGTTGCCATGAAAGTGTGCGTTCCGATCGAAGCTCGGAGGCATAGGCCGCTCTGCAGATGCGCTCGTCTTATGAGGACGCCAATGTTCTTTCGCCGTGTGTATTCGAAGACGTTTCTCTAAACGCCAGGATGGATCAGATGCAGTTTATTATAATTATTATTATTATTATTATTATTATTATTATTATTATTATTATTATTATTATTATTATTATTATTATTATTATTATTATTATTATTATTATTATTAGTACTACTACTACTACTACTACTACTACTACTACTACTACTACTACTACTACTACTACTACTACTACTACTACTACTACTACTACTACTACTACTACTACTACTACTACTACTACTACTACTACTACTACTACTACTACTACTACTACTGTTATTATTTTATTATTATTATTATTATTACTACTACTACTACTACTACTACTACTACTACTACTACTACTACTGTTATTATTTTATTATTATTATTATTATTATTATTACTACTACTACTACTACTACTACTACTACTACTACTACTACTACTACTACTATTACTATTACTATTATTACTACTATTTCTATTATTATTATTATTACTATTATTATTATTATTATTATTATTATTATTATTACTATTACTTTTCTCTTTGATCAGGCCTGGCTTGGGAGTGCCTCTGAGTAGAGCCCTTGAAGAGGCGCTATATAAATTCCATGATTGATTGATTGATTGATTGATTGATTGATTGATTGATTGATTGATTGATTGATTGATTGATTGATTGATTGATTGATTGATTGATTGATTGATTGATTGATTGATTGATTGATTGATTGATTACTATTATTATTAGACTAGTAACTTCTATAGCGTCGGTGTCTAATGCACTAGACATCATCCGATGGCGCACCAGAGCCAAGTCGTAATCAGGTCGACAGATCAGTCCGCTGAGATAGAGTGACAGCCTAAGCAATCCGAAACAGTTTAACGACACTACGAAGTCTGCATAGGCCTATCATGAAACAATATCGTGTAGGCCTGATTTGAGAACCACGAATAGTTGAATGGTCTTGTAGGCCTACATACATATAGTCTCCGTTTTACTGTTGTTCGCTACCAAATCTCACAGCTCGTGCATGAGGAGTGTTTTCCGTTGTGAGGATGTTATCGTTTTTTCTTCCTGAGCAGGACTTGTCAATATCTTGAACAATCGCGTTGGCTGACTGACAGGCTACTGCGTGGGTTTTCTGTAAGTTGTCGAGAGGATGCATGCGAGGCAGCAAGTCAAAAACAACATCCTTACAGTGAAGTCAGATTATTGAGCTGCAGTTGGTCTAATGAATGCTTTCGTGATATTGCGATTCATGCTCCGAGTCACACTCAAGTTGATGTGGCTGGTGTGTTGAGATCTGTCAAACAGATAAAGGCAAGGTAATCGCTGCATTCACTGTAGCCAAGCCATCAATAATGACCCTCTGAGGCGTTGTCCAGACACCGGACTGCGTTGAAAGCACGTTAAAAATAAACCACCAACAACTGCGTGGCCTTTCCTCGATCTGGTTGCAAAGTCTCACACGATTCGAATCCCATGCGCTACGATAAATTAATTACCTACTCGCAGAATTCAACCAATACACTGTGATGCATAAAAACGAGTTGAGACATGCATTATCAGATGATGGCTCTGGCGTGCCGTATAAAGGTCATATCACAAGCCTAAAAATGCCACATGCTTGACATACCACAATCCTGAGGTACTAAATGGTTGACGTACAACATATCACGAGCACCACTGATATGACATACCTTAGGTCTTACAGGCCACATGCTTCCTGCCAGAGGCCGGACACGCCACTTACCATTCCGATCCTCTAAAAGGCAGAAATGTAAGCGAGCATAGAGATATAGAGTTGAATCGGCAAGGCTTTGCTAAAACCTTGCAATATAGGTCATGTGTATGATAAACGTAGGAATTTATCCTGCGCCCACAATAAATCGTATGTTTCGAATCGGCATTGTGCGAAAGTCTCAGAACGTCAGTTAAGACTTCGGAGAGACGTCTAAAGTGAGAAGTTCGTTCGTTTTGCATTCACTCAGACCGAGATGTGAAGTGACTGAGAGCATTGAACGTGGATGAATGATTGAGTCTACTTGACATGAAAATCGAAGATAGTCTTTAGCGTGAAGGCGAATCTGATTATTCGTTATGAGAAAATCTCTCTGTCGTGAAGCCGTCAGCGGTTTGGCTTCTGTAATACCAGGATGGACGTGGCGGTGTGCTCTGGTCCCGCATGTGAGTTGTTATAATATATATCTGTTGTAGGACCGTGTATTACTAAACCTATTAGAGAACCCCTCGATCACTCTGCTGGCTGGATCTCTCATTTTCGCGGATGTTAACCGTGGCAGCTGAGCTCTCCGAGATAATGAGATTCCCACCCAGGCAAACGCTCGCGCGCACGAGACCGGACAGAGAGAGCGAGAGAAGAGAAGCTTAGACGTACGCAGGCATATCGAGTGGCCTGCGCAAGTCGATGGCTGGCTGGCTGCGGTGCACACAACCACATATTGTATTGGGTAGACGTTTGACGCGGTCTCTCCTCTCTCTCTCGCTCTGGCTCTCGTCGGCTCTCACTCTCTCTCTGCGTGTTGCCGGCAAGCTTATACCCTACAGGCGCTTGCTCGGCTGCATGAGTCTATGTACAATGCACTAGACATATGGAGCTCTGGATTGGGGCAGACCTGGCTTATCTCCAGACGCGCGCCCGACAAGCCAGTGCGCAGCACATGGTCTATACACGACGCGGCGCCGTGATACAGGCAGGACTATGTGTCGGAGTGTGTCAATGTGTGGCGTTCTCTCTCTCTCACTCGGTATCTCTCTTTCTCTCCTCTATTGATTTCCTTTCTTCTTCGTCGATCTTGCCGTCTGCACTGCAGCAAGCACACGCCTCAGCTCAGCTCAGCTCTCGTCCTCTCTCCTCCTCTCTTCTTGCCTCGCTCGCACACTCGAACGGCTGGTGGTGGTGGTAGTCTCCACGTTGTTCGTGCACAACTGTACGGCTCTTCGAACACACGCGCATGCACAGACCCCGTTGGACTTGCTGTGTAGTATCACGAACGAACGAGCGGGCGCTTGCGTCGATCCGAGCAAGAACTTTGACCACGAATATCGGTGTATCTCATCACCAAGCTGCTTACTATGTTCTGGTAGGCATTATAAACTGAAGTGAGTTTGTGCGTGTGCGTTTTCGGTTGTACACGTCAGCGGCCCACGGCAAGAAGACAAGGGAAGGCTGCTCTACATGCACGGTGTGTATCTGTGCAACACTGAGTATGGTCTTCGTGACAGTCGGATCTTCACTACAGAACGCCGACTGTATAATGGGTGAGTGGCCATTACAACATCTGCTTGAATATTCGTATGAGGCAGAGAGCACGGGGGACCTTTGTTCGAGTGCTATTGTGTGGTTGTCTGCGCGTACTTGCGTGCGTGCGTGTATGTACGCAGAGGCTGCAGTTGCTCAGGCTAATATGTCGGTGAGTAGTTAGTTGCCTCTGCTTCTTTCGTAAACACAAGTCTTAGGCAATGTGTGATCTCAGCATGTTCACTATCACGCAGTCTGTGTTATGTATGATCAAATTATTGTGCCAATGTCTGATTTCAGTATGTGTACTATCACATTATAAAGTAATCACAGTTCGTGTGTTCTTGCAGTAGGCTTTATGTGTGATCTCAGTTTGTGTATTTTTATTCTATGCAATATCAGTGTGCATGTGATATCAGTTTGTGTATTATCACAGTATACGATCACAGTCTGTATAGAGCCACAAGATGCTCTTCATATTTTTAAGTAGCATTGCTAAAGTAAGTGATAGCATTTCTAATCGCAGAGTTCATATTTCTTCGGCGCCCAAAGAGCGAACTTGATTGAAGAGAACCACCTCAGTCGTAGTAGGCTCTCTCGATCAATAACAGAATGATGCATAGAGAGATAGGCGTAGCAGCAGCAGATCTGTCAGACTGTAAGCTTAGTGAGACGACAGCTCTGCAGTTTGAGCGTGTTGGTGGTCGTAAAGCCTAGGCGTTGGACGGTTGCTTTTAATCAGGCTGTCACACAACATTGCCTGTTCCGCCACAGTATTGTATCGCGGCTTTCCCGCTTGACTGAATTTCGGCAATTCCTTTTCTTAAATTCTCTGCTAACATTCGAATTAGGTCAGGTCGTTCGAACGAGGTCAGGTCGTCTGTCTCAACGGTGTGATGTATGATCATACGGGGATCCGTCAAACGCCTCTGATGGGCTGGGTGGATCACGCGCAGAAGCCACATTCGTTATTAGACTATGACTCATAGTAGTAAACACTGTGCGAGGTCTGACAGGTGTGGAAGTTCTTTGTCGAGAATGTTGCTAATGAGTTTTATCGACGTTGATTTCGTTAGATGTCGCCACTGTGTGCTTTCCACGCACGCCGTTTCTGACTAGGACGCTATTAAATGCAACGCCATTCGCTAGGTGGCCGCGTGTACACTGCATGTTATACCCGAGGTGATGACAAGTTTGCTAACAACTAGCAGTGAAGATGTTTCTTGTGCATGGTCTAGTGGTTAATGTGAAGACTGTCGATCCAAACGTTGGGTGTTCAAATTTCCGCCAGGACAGAAAGGTTTCAAGAATTCTGTTCCACTAGGCGCCTAGTGAATGCGGCTATGTAATGAATACATCGATCGTACACTGTCGGTGGAAAGATAAGACGGCGATGGAGAGGATTCATCGCACGCCCTCAAATGAAATAAAGTTGCATATCCATGACTGCGAGGCCATCTTATCCACTAGGCACAGTAGGCACTACGAAAGTCTGACAATCTCAAAATGAGATATTGAATGATTGACCATGAAAATGGTAAAAGGAAAATTGCAAATAACAGCAAATTCAAATTCGTTCATGATGACTAAACTTGACGTCAAGAAATAATGTTAATGCGCTTAGCTTTAATGCAGAGTTGGCAATTGAGTTGTGGACTTGTGGTCTACGAATGCAAGAGTGCCTAGGTCCTACAATGACCTTAAAACGGCCCTGCATGGCTGCCTCTGGGAGTTGGCTTAACACTTTAGCAACGAACTGCACTGGTTCCCAGTCGCCTTTACTACCGTCTCATCGTTAAAGTGTTAAAAGGCTCGTTTTACTCATTAGGCATCCAATCTTTTCTTTCAACACCTTGAGATAATTGAGTTTTGCTGGAGAAGTGTAAGAAACTATCACTTTCAATTTTAGTAACTGTTGATGGAAGTAACTGAGAGGCTCTATCTGTGACAAGCATAGCATCTAACGTATTTTTGGGAGGTTGATCTGAGTTGCTTGTAGAATCTTAGCTCACTTGACTGATCCAATGTTATACTATATACCGAACTCATTTGGTCTGCATTTGAATTATCCGCAAGCTCACGTACCAAGTAATGATGAAACAATTAGGCCTACCTATATAGACAGGAATAGCCTGCTTTAAATTAGGGTAGATTTTTAATTGTAATTAGTAGCATGTATTGCACTAGTGTCATATCATCGTCGTCAATATGGCTGAAAGACTTCATTGGCTCCAGTTTTCTGCCCGCATCCAATTCAAGTTCTCATTCTTGTCTTTAAGACTCAGCGTGGTCTTGCTCCGAAATATTTTGTAATTTAATTCATCGCCCTCACTCTGCTGTTTCTGTTCGTCCTCTTCGTTCCGCTGACCGCCTGGACCTTCTGGTTCCCTGTGTCAGGACTTCAATGGCTCAGTCTAGGTCATTGCTTTCATTGGTCCTGCTCTTTGGCACGAGCTTCCTCCATCTATTCGTTCCCCTATCCCCTCTGGTAACGTCTCTTCCTCCTTTACCTTTCATAAAACGTGTTTCATCTCTGGGGTCTCTTGCGCTGAGAGCGCTTCTGAATGGCTCTCCTGCTAGAAGCGCTTTATAAATGTTCAAATACAATACAGTCTAATGCACAGGGCATCAACCGATGGCGCATCAGAACCGTATTCACGTCAATATCCAAAGTATTTGCTCTTGGAGTACCCTATAGTAGGAGAAGTCAGAGACAAAAGTGATGGGAAATCTAGATAAAGTGATGGGAAATCTAGATAAGACAAATTTCAGGGTGAGCTTGAGAACTTTTTGATACAAGGCCTTGAAATCGGGTTGTCACGTTGGAGTAAAGCGGGAACTATGTTATGGTTACAATGATCAAGCGACCGCTGCTCAAGCTTATCTAACGGGTGATGTTCAGCCATGGATGACAGCTAATAAGATGCCGTTAAATCCGTCAAAGACACAGTTTCTGATACTGGGTACATCTAGTCGGCTTAAGCATTTTGAAACAGTGAATTGGTTCCCGTGAATGAGCGTTCAGGATGTGCCAAAAACGTAGTTGTTACATTTTGGCTACTCTGTCTTTCAATGACGATGCAAGTGTTGTCTGTAGTCAATGCAGATCGTCTCGTTCTTCAATCGTGACCTTCGCGAAATTAGACGTTATATTCTTATGGGTATATTGCACTTTCCCCAACAGTCTTGATTACTGTAACTCTCTTCTGCTTTTTATTGTAAAAGTAATCAGCCTCGATATAGGCCTAAATAAACAAGAGACGCTCTCTTCACTAGCCTAAACAATTTCAAACGTCGTTTAAAGAACATAAAGTTTATCACTTGGAAAACAATGCTCAGACAACTAGAAGCGTCAGCAGTGGCAGGCTCCCACACACACACACACACACACACGCACGCACGCACGCACGCACGCACGCACACACACAATCCAACAAACGGATTCCCAATTAGAGTTGACAGATGACAGCCTGTTCAAAGTTCCTAAAGTGCTCTACATCGAGGATGAAGACCAACGATAGGCAATGTGAATTTGAACCCAGACCGATAAGTTTGACAGTCCACCACGCGAACCACCAGACTGTCGTGCACCTCATCAGAATTGATCACACTGTACATCTCTTCTGAAATGCCATCCGTTGATACATGGTCCGTTATTACGATGGCGCTATAGAAATTCTTGGATTAGATTAATGTTAATCATCCTCCGTTTTATTTCAACGTAACAGTCCAGATTTCGAAGCATTGTTGGGCTACTGGAAAGTTACCTGGAATGTTGTTTTATCCTGATTCTGAAACGTCTAGACTGCCTACCAATGAAGAATTAAATCGTAATCCTAAACTACAAATATCTAAAGTACCAGCTTATTCGTCTCTGACCTTCACCTCTGACTCCCCCATCCCCAGTCTTGGTATTGCTTTTGATCTACACCTCTTCTTCTCTAACCACATCTCCAGCCTCTCGCGCTTCTGCTTCTTGCACATTTGTGACCTCCGACTGGTGCCCTGCGCTTGGCCTTCCAGTGGCGCTTCAGCAGTTTGGAGATTACGATTACTATTATTCACGAGCGCTGCGTCGTATCAGAGGGGTTATCCAGAGAGCTATGTCCAGTGGAGGTCCGAGTCCGGATCTTTACGGGACTAATTCTCATATAAATTCCTATTACGTTCTCTCATATACATGTTCACATTTTGTAATATTAAAAATAGACCTCTGCTCTCAATAAATGCATTTACTTATAAGACGGGTGTAACATACTTGACAATATATGCATTTCAGCATTTTAGCTGAAGTATGGTTTAAAGCAACATGCCGACAACAAAAGACAACCTATTGATATAATAACCCAGATGTGAAAGACATCGAGATATATCCATTGAAATGAGTCTTCCAAGGAACAGTAAATCTGATGACGAGTTCTCTGCACCTGATCTCCTTACTGATATCCCAGCCAGTGAAAATGGCACGGTGCTTGTTCAGAACTCGCCTTCCTTGCTCCCTACCGAGGAGTATGAAGAGCTCAAAACCAGTGAAAACCAGGTGCAAGAACTTGGGTCTGGACCGACAGAAAACGCTGACGACAATTCAGAGTGTCGTAGTCCTGGAATCGTCGAAGATGGTGAGTTGGGTACTGATGAGTTGGGTACTGATGAGTTGGGTACTGATGAGTTTGGTACTGATGAGTTGGGCGTCGATGGCTATAAGCCTGAGACGCAGGCTGTGGACGAAGCAGACAGTGCACTGATTCCTGTTGGCGAAACGGTGGATGAGGACAAAGAAAAAGAAGACGTCGTATTGCCAAACTTAGAAGTACTGGATGACGATAGTGATACAGTGACTGAGACGATCGACAATCTTGAAGCATTTGAAATAGACGATGATGATGCACCCGCTGTGGAAAAACCATCTCTTGGAGTTACGGGTCCATCCCCACCATCAGCACTACCATCGTCCTCATCGACATCACCAACATCATCGTCGGCATCATCATCATCATCGTCATCACCAACCTCACCAGATCTTTCCACGGTCGGTCCCGAGGACCTGAAATGTGACAGCCCAGGCTGTCGCCATCTGGCCCACTCGAAGCCCGGTCTGGTTCTTCATCTGAGGACGCACTGCGAGTTCGAGGTCAAGTCGAGCGTTAAATCAGGCGAAACAAAGTTTTCCTACATCAACGGAAAGTACCTCTGCTCGCTGTGTCCCATGTCAACCTTCAACCGAACGGTGTTTGGGGAGCACGTTCGTCACCATCTGCTCACCCATCCTTACAAATGCGGTCACTGTGCAGAAGGCGTCGATTCCATAATCCAGCTACGCCAGCACAACCGCACAGCCCATCGACAACTGCTGGTCAAGCTGATAATCAACGAGAGTGGACGTGTCGAGGCGGTTATGAGTAAACTTGGACCGCAGGCGCCGCCCACAGGTACGGACTGTCGACCACCTAGAACATCTACTGAACGAAGCAGCTGCGACTCTGCGAAGGAACCGATTTGCATCGATGACGATGGTGAAGATTTTCCAGACGTTTCGAGCTCATCTCCATCTGTACCAAAGACCCAACCTGCTCCGCAACCGGAAAGAAAAGAACCACTAAGTCAGAACTTCAAGTATTCTCTGACGAGGGATGGGCGCCTGCTGTGTGCACAGTGCAAGTACATGACCGCCGAGGTCGAGGCGTTTGGGAACCACGTATTCAACGACATACACCAGGCGCTGAAGAATCCATGCGGAAAGTGCAACCAGAGGGGAAAGAAGACGGAACTCTCACACGATTGCACTATCGTCGACCAGATCACGAGGGCACTGTTGCGACAGAAGGAGCTTCAAGGTGTGCCGAAGGAGAGTCAGGAAGCGGTCCAGAGAGGCGGTTCGAAGGTCGCAGGAGCAGTGGCAAGAAAAGACACTGTTCAGCTGCCCAGCACTGAGCGAGCACCAGCTCCTGTCAGAGAAAAAGAAAGACCAACAGCGGAGACGTGCAAACAGGCGTTACCGAAAAGTCCTTTTGAGGAAACGATGGCCTTGTTGAGGACGCTGTCTAGTGAGAATCAGAGTGACGGAGTGTTTTCCCCGGAAGATAAAACTCCTCTGGCAGTGAAAAAAGAACCTGCATCTGAGTTGGTGATGTCCGATTCAGGTGTGGCACAGACAACAGCCGAAGACTTGCATGGTGACAAAGGAAGCAACGAAGTCTCGAAAGACCCCAAAGACAAAGAACTGCCTGCAATTAGAAGAGTCGGAGATAGCAGCTGTGACCTCACTTGCACCAGCAGTCTAACTGCGAGAAAAGAAACGCTGGTCATCAAAAACGAATCCGTAATGTCAGAATTAAGGATCGTTGCAGACATGGATATTCAGAAAGGTAATAATTTTAATTAACATTATAAAATTATTTAAGTAGTGTCTTCTCTCTAGTTAAAGAAGAATTCTTAGGTTCGTTCTTACTTGAAAAATTGTTTGGTATACGAAAATGTTATAAAAAATGTTATAAGAGATTACTGCTCATCGCTCTGTTTTGGTCTCCCATCTTGTTGCATAGTGTGCTTAGGGCGAGCTCTGCTCTCTGCAACCCGTCTCATTGGGCAAATCCCCAATATGGTCAAGCCTCTAGATATATGCTGGAGGTCCTTCATTGGCTTCCTATTCTCCTATGCATCGAGTATAGGATAGCGGCCTTAGTGTGGTGATGTCGTCAGGGCCCTGACCCTGCTTACCTTCGAGAGCCGTGTTGTCCCGCTTCGGGCACCCGAGGTCGTCGTACTATCCGCTCTGTAGAAAAAGGGGTTCTTTTAGTTCCCTTTGCTGGTACCACAACCAAGCAGAGCCTAGCCTTCTCTGTTGTTGGCCCGGTGGTTTGGAATAGGCTTCCCCTAGAGCTCCGCCTTCATTCTGGAACCTCTCTGGCTAGTTTTGTATTAACCTTAAGACTGTTCTTTCGGAACGTGCTGGTGTCGGGAGCACCTCTGAGTAGTTCCTGGGAGGGGCGCTATACATAAATTCTCGATTGAATGATTGATTGATTGATTGATTGAAGTGTTAAAGAGAATGTAAGAGAAAATGTTATATGTTAGTATGTGAAATGTTGTAAGAAAATTGTATGGAAAATGCACATAACAGTTTTGAACAGTTTGATAAGGTCGCCGTCATCATCGAGGTTCGTCTGCGGACCGTGTGTTGTCCAAAGGGCTCCAGCTGGTCTATAACAAACATGTAGATCTTAATGAAGGAATGTCGTATGATAGCATGGACAGCTAGTGGAAACTTATTATATTGAAACTACCTTTTCGAGGATTCGAATCTCTGTAATTCGCCGCCGAGTTAAACAGACATGTCCCGTTTGTTGGTCTGCTGTCGTACTTCTGAAATATCCCAGTGGTGATCTGTATTGGATCTCTGAACAGTGCCGTTGATAGAGACGCAAATAGTCTATTCAAGAGGCAGTCGAAACATCTGGTATGAATCAATAAGTTTATATAGCCAGGCTAAATCGCCTATTACAAATTACTTGCTCATTTCTGTTCAATAATTATGTAGCAGCAAAGAATGTCGCTTATGTTTTTCAGACGATAGTGATATCGGATGCTGTCGATGCTTGGTGTACAAGGCAACACCGCACAAGCGTTTGTCTTTAGAGGAGCTAGACAAGAATCTTAAAGATAAAATGGACTCGGAAACCGTGTCAGATACGGCTATGTCAACGCAATATCGATGCGGAATACCTGGCTGTATGTTTACGAGTAACTTGGACCTTAATTTCAAGTTGCACTGTATGGTGAAGCATCCTGGCATGGCAGCGCTGACATGCAGTCTGTGCCAGAGAGGCTTCGAGGACGAGGACCTCTTACTAGACCACATAAATTGCGAGCACAATCAAGGACTGGGCAGTCCCGTCGAGAAGGGCATCTACCTGTGTTCAGTTGAGAACTGCGGCGTGTCATTCAACCGTGTCGTTGAACTTAAAGCTCATTTTGTGACAGGTCATCCGCATCTTGGTAGCTTCCCGTGTTCTTTCTGCTTTGAATGTCTTCCGACGCTTGACGGAATAATGGCGCACATCCAGACGCATCTGATCAACGTGATGAAGTGTTCGTATTGTAAGAAGGTGTTCAACGAAAAGGATGAACTGCTGGCCCACATCTCCGCATCGCACGAGGGCCAGCCCAAGAAGATCAACATCTGCATCAAGATCGTCAACAACAGTCGCTTGAAGTCGGTCACCGAAGGCAAGAATAAAGAAGACGTGCCTCCTCCCATCGAAAACTTGGCATCGCCTGGTAGATTGAACACGGAAAAATCTGAAGTACGGCATCCACAAAAGAGTTGCTCTTCGGAAGAGGTCGATAAGACAGACACAAAAGAGACGATACGTACGGATAGGAATCGCGCTGTGCAGGAGATCCCAGCACAGCAAGTGCTTGACGTGGATGTGGAACTAGTGGAGGCGAAAGAGGGTCTGGCCGTCAAGTGTGAACAATGTTCGTTCACCTGTAACACAGACATTCAGCTGAAGATGCATATTTACGAATGCCACACGAAGGACCGGGCTACGGGTCTGGCGTTCACGTGCAAATGCTGTAACATGGCTACAAATGTTAAGGAGACGCTTCAGAAGCACGTGGCTCATCACACCGGCAAGAATGTTGTCCGATTCTACGTCTGTCCTTACTGTTCCAAACAGTCCAGTGCGATGGACCTCATCGAGGACCATGTTATGAATGACCACCCGAACGAGCCGTTTAAATTTGAAGTCATCCAGGACATGATAACCTACCTCCAGGACATGATGTTGTGCCCCGTCTGTAAGGGTGGATTTACGTGGAAGCAGGACTTCCTTCATCACCTCGGCTCCGTCCACCGTCTTGAAGATCTTGTTTCGTACTTGGACTCAAAGTTTCCAGAAAAGCCTTTCTTGAGGTCTTGCAAGGTCCCGCGACATCTATTCAAGGATCTCATTCCTGCCCCATCGGGAAGCAGCAGCCCAGAAAAAAGAAAGGATGAAGTCGTTGTCAAAGACTTACACTTGAGTCAACAGAATGAAGCCGCATGCGAGAAATCTGCGGATTTCGGAAGAGATGGAATGATCCTGAGATTCCACTGCGAGATCTGTGAGTTCAGCATAAACGATTATCCTAAATACAGGGAGCACATGGCCAGCCACGGCAATATTCTGGACGACGTACAAAACTACGGAGTCAACAGATCATCGCCTTTACCCACTACTGCCAACGATATTGTATTCGGAGGTTCGGCAGACCTGTACGGTACCGTAGCAGAACCAACGCGTCGCAAACGAATGAAACTCACGTGTCCGCTCTGTCCCTTCGAGTGTAACAAGACGCTGAACTATCGTCGTCACCTAGCCATTCACGAACGCAACAAGTTCATGACGGACGGCTTCAAATGCGGTCACTGCCAGTTCCTCCACGATCGCCAGAACTGCATAAAGTTCCATTTGGGCAAATATCACGGGCATCTGCCGCCGAAGATAGTCCGCATCGTCGGCGGTCGAGAGGTGGACGTCGGACCGGATGACGAGCTGATGCGACCGTCTCGAAATGCGGCGCATCAGTCGCCGTCACCGGCAGTGGACTTGTCGCGCGAGAAGCGGACCCAGAAGCAGACCAACCGGTGGTCGGCAAGCTGGGAGTCGCCGTACACCTTTACTGGTCGATCGCGCCGCATGATCCGTGAACAGAGACGTCTCATCAACAGGCCAATGGAAAACATTGCGGCAGACTACATGGAGTCGGATCTGCCGGCGGGAATGATTTACCCGGAACCAATAAAATGCCCGAAATGTCAGTTTTCCAATCGAGTTCGCATCAACTTGGTTAGGCACATGAAACTGCATCAGAACGACGGAGATATAGGTCTGGTGGACGAGACACCGACGGATGGTCTTTCATTTGATGTTGGTAGTGTCTCGGGATCTACAGACCGCCCTGCGAATGATGAACGTTGTGCGACTGCAAGTAGCATCGCCATTGACAAGGTAAGCTACTTTTTGCTCAGTGTATTGTTCATGTAGTGCTGCTGTAGAGATACTAGTCGGAGGGGTTTCAGATTTTGTAAAGAGAGAACATCCGTGAAATATGCTGATTTGTGCGAAGATTCTGATTTCAAATTGCGTCACCTTTCAGTTGTGTTAAGCCAGCCTCAAAGTTACATGCTGTGAAATCAGTGTAAGTTAGTATTCGTTTATTACAAATAGTAGTTTGACACACCGTAAACCACTACAATCAATATCAAGAAAACATGTTAAAGCGAGGATACAACAATGAAACTATAAACAAATCTATTAATATAAATCAGTAAGGGTTGGTCTATGCAGAATAATAAAGTATTAATTACTTCAGGATGTTCCTATTGCGGCTGCTTTCTTAGTTAGGGACGGACAGTTTAAAGAAACCAATCTTATTCTGTATGCTAATAGGCGTTTGTGCCAGCTGGCAGTGTTATAGGCTGCCCGATCACTTCGAACTAAAATACACCCGACAGGTTTTTATAGAACGAGAACGGTCCTTTAAACTAGTCCTACAGTTAATTAGTTCTTTTAGTCACAAATGAAGATATTTAATGTTACACAATTACATCTATAATTAGTCGTCGCAAAGACAGTATTAGCATCAAATGCTATCTTAACATCAAATTTATCTTCTCTTCTTTCTTATCTTTCTTCCTTCGTGACGGTCTCATTCATATTGGGCCACAAATCCTTTCATACTGCTGCATAAGGTGGGATGGCTGTGACGCCGGTCTGAACTTTCACGACACAGCTTTCCCGTTGCTGGCCCATCTTTCTGGAATAATTTGTTGCCTAGATACCTACGACACAAGCTTCTAGGTGTGTCTTTGCTGTTAGCATTTGAAGACCACAATAGTGAATCTTTGTTTCATGTTGCCAGGTTGGCAGAGCCTCTGAGGATTTCCTTCCTTATACAAATGTACGATTAAAATTAAATTATATAATTATATTGTCGATACTTGTGTTCAGATTAAACCAGGTGTTTATTTTCTATTCAGGATTGTATAAAAATCGAAGCCGATGACGGGAATTTCAATACTTTTAGTGGTCGCAACTCACCCACTACTCTGAATGATTCAGTGCGGTGTCCATCAGCCAGGAGCGAACGGAGTACTTCCGACGTCTGGCCAGCAGTAAGTGATTCCTTCGGAAGCGATGTTGACATTAATGAAGGTCCGACACACGGTGGCGGCAGCAGCCTGGATGGAGGAGAACTTGGAGGCAGTACGAAGAAGCTGTTCAAGTGCTGTTACTGTAGCATCGTCTCAAAATGGAATCGTCGTGACATCAGCCTCCACATCTTGCACGTGCACATGCAGAAGCGCGTCTACTCGTGCCAGTACTGTAGCTACGGTAGCAGTAAAAGTAGCGCAATCGTTATGAATCACTGCAGTAAGATTCACCCACAGAAACAGATCTTCGTACGAGACGAGCTCGCTCTTTTCAACGCCATTATGCCCGTCCAGGAAGACTCCAGCCTCGTGTCGGTTGGCTTTCTGAAGCCAGACGGCGTCCCCATCCTCGATCTAGTGGAGCTGAGAAGACATCTCGGACTGAGCAGCTCAGGGCATCAGGAGGTGGCCGAGCCGGCTGTGGCGGAGAAGCGGACGTCGCGTACATCGAGCAGCTCTAGTTCCCTTCAGAAGAGACCACGTCTAGAAGAAGAACTTGATCAGCCACTAGACCTTTCCGTGAAGGTTCGAGGAGCCAGTGACCTGAACAACGATAAAGAACCAGAAGGTAATGGCTTTGCTGACCCGGGATGTGGAGCCAACAGCGGAGTTGAGTTTGCTGAGTGGAAGTGCAAGCTGTGCAAGTTCCGCAATCGAAGTGCAAATCACGTTAAACGCCACATTCTTTGTCACCACATGAGGCTGAAACCGTTCAGCTGCCCATATTGTCACCTCTACCAGTGGAAGGCCCAGGCTGTGGCCTCGCACATCGAGAAGTTTCATCCGGGTCAACCAAAAACTCCTGTTTCCACTGCCAACGAAAAAGTTTCATATTTATCGCGAAACATGACACGTGTGTTCGTCAGACCCGGAGTTGGACCAGAGGAGCAGTGTGCCTCTAAAGGATCTGGTACTTCTTCCACGTCTGCGACAGATCAGTCACGATTCACAGGCGTCTGCTCGACATCATTTTACCGTTGCAAGCAATGCGGATTCCAGGAGGTGCGCCACGACAAAACCAAGTACCACGTCATCAAACAGCATCTAAAACTTGGTCTCTTCAGCTGTCCGTACTGCCGGAAGTATATGTGGGGCCGAAACTACGTCGCCAGGCACATTCGCAGCACGCATCCTGGTCAGGAGATTAGAATCCAGCGGACGTTTGACGAGTATGCGAACTATCTAAGAGATAACATCAAGAAGATCGGCGGCAGTACCGTGGAGACGACGAGAAGTCGATTTCCACCTGTTCGTCGTGACCTATTTAGAGAAAGCCCGATTCGAAGCCCTACGATGAATAGCAGTTCAAACGATGCAGCAGGAACTTCAAGCGACAAGGATCGGCGACGTCAGAATCCTTCGGGAAGTTCCGGCAGCGCGACGTCTTTTAAGAAGCCGCAGAAGTACTACAAGTGTTTCTACTGTAGCTTTCAGCATTCGCTAGCCGCCAGGGTTCAAAGTCACTGCCTCGGCAGACATCCGACCAGACCAGTCAAGTACCGCGAAACCACTTCAGGCGTGGAAGAGTGGCCCGTTCCCGCCAAGCAGATCAAGGTGGAGTTGACGGATGAGGAGAACGAGGAGACTCTGACGAATCCACTTCCAGCAGGCAACGACCTTCCACAGCAAGAGTCGCCAAGCCCAGTTGCAAGGCCTGCGTTGCCGATCGAGATGTACATGTGCCACTACTGCCATCACCTACTCTGGAACATGGAGGAGATGATGGCGCATCTCTGTGAGTCCCATCCGGATGATCCGCCGGAGTTTGAGCTGATGCAGGAACCGGCCGCGTCCTCTCCGGTGATGAATGACGGTTCGGCCTCATTGCTCAGCAAGATGCCGAAAGATACAACGGGGAACGCATCAAGCAAGGTTCCAGATAACCTGGTGGAAAAGACGATCGAACCACGCCAGGTTATAAATGAAGTTAACGAATTCGAGAATGACGAAGATGTTGAAAGCGAAAGTGGTAAGTTCATAATCAAAGTAAATAAACACCATCTGGATTATTTTATTCCGAGGAACGTAACTTTGTAAGCTGAACATGCATTAGCAATTACTAGATTTATAAATGGAAATGTGAATGTGATAATGTTACATTACATGATCCAGTAAAAATAACTGATGGTGCAATGTGCAGTAATATCTTTCCGAAAATAAACTACTGTATTATTTTGGACATAATATTTGTTGTCATTTTGCGCCAATGAAGCATTGCTTATTAGTTTACTTTAACTCGTCTCTGGATTTGACTTTTCCCAAGCCACTTAAGCTTGGGAAAAGTCAAATCCCAAGACAATTAAATGTAAACTAAGAAGCAATGGTTCCCTGGTGCAACATGACAACAAACAATATGTCCGAAATTATAAAGTAATTTATACCTGCAGATTATGTACGACTTTTTTTTTATAGTACTAAGGAGAGCATACTCCGTTTCTCATTGTACTTAGCGTCTAAAAAATTCCCCCAAAAATACCACGACAACATGTATTTTTTTGCAGTGCATCGCCCTAAAAGTTCAAATCGAAATTTCCGTGAGGACGATTTCGTCTTCAAATGCCGTTTGTGCAGCTATCACACGGACAAGGTGACCGTCATGCGTCACCACGTCATGTCGCACCTGCTCTACCACCCGTATCGGTGCCCCTACTGTGAGCACGCGCATTCTGTGAAGAGCTCGCCGATCACGAAGCACATCAAACTGAAGCATCCCGGGATGGACCCGCAATTCACCTGCGCACGTGACGAGGAAATGGAACGACAGGTGAGAAGTACCTACTATCGGACCGTACGCGACGGAACGGAGTCCACAGTACCGGTCAAGAGTTTCAGGAAGCTGTTGACGATTCCACTGACCCCGAAGATGCGGAAGCCGTCTCGGCGGGCCTTCTACAAGTGCAAGTTCTGTGGTCTTGTGACCCACATCCGAACCGACATGAAACACCATCTGATGCGTGAAATACACTACAAGCCGTTCGTCTGCGGCTACTGTAACTACACGGAGCCGAGTCGCTCCGGAATGGGAAAGCACTTTCGCTCGAAGCACTGTGGCATGGTCATCGACATCCGCTGCACTCACGACGCACAGGAGGACGCCCGCGTGGAGCAGATGCTCGAGGATTGCGTCACTAGACATGATCCGGACAGCGTCATTGACAGCCCCGTCTTGCAGACGGACGCTGCTCGCAAGAACGAACCGTTCAAACTCCTCACGAAGAAGTTGCCCTCAGAGACGATGTCCATGCACGGCGGTTCGGGTCTGAACCCGTTCGGGTCGTCTGGTAGCTCGCGATTTGGCGTCTTCCCGGGCTTCTTTGGGTCGCACGGCAAAGTCCAAAAGTCGTTCTTATCGTCGCGGGCTCCAAAGATACATCGTTGCATGCAATGTTCGTACAGCAGCACCAGTCTTCGCCCACTGCAGGCTCACATGGTCAAGCATCGACCCTGTCGTCTCCAGTGCGGCTACTGCACCCACCGAAGTCACTATCCGAGCTGGATTCGAAAGCACATTCGATCCAGTCATCCGGGACTGGCCTTCAAGTACTGCAAGGTTGCGTCCGGGCCTAAGGTTCAGGCTGCTGAATTGAAGCAGGAAATTCGTTTTGGCAGTTCGCCTGCTCCGTCTGTGGCTAGCATTCCCTCTCCGTCTCCACCTCCTCCTCTTCCAACTCCTTCGCCACCTCCTGTTTCAAAGTCAGTGGCAGCGCTTTCTTCCATCGGGAAGAAGTCGCAGAAACAGCAACAAGGTATGCGAAAACGTTTCCTTTTTCGTTTACACAGCAAGGGCCTTAAACGTTTTAACATGTATGCAACTTGGTGCTTTTCCTATTAGAGGAATTACCTGTTACTCGATCAACTTAAGTTGCGTTTACATTGGACATTACTTAAAAGTTATGTAGAGCAGTACTACCGGACACTATCTTGTACTGCGCAAGCATTTGTAGCCAAAGGAGTTGCCGGACGTGCGTAATCTTCCATCAATTATGGACTGCTCAGCAGTAGCGTCCTCGTGTGCTGTGGCCCGCCTTACATATGCCGCCCCGGCCTGGTGGGACTTAGCCAGTGCTGAGGACCGTTCCAGGCCTGACCGGATGGAGCAAAGGCTGGGCTAGCTTCCACCGGGGTCGCCTTGTGTGGGTGAGCTGGTAAGAAAGGCGGACGCTGCTTCAAGACGTTTCGTGGAACGAGCACCATGTCGCGGAGACTGTTGCCACTCAAAACCCTGCGGCGGTACTACCTCCGTCCAAGGTCATGAGACCGTCCAGGGTCATGAGACGAGGTAGACGATTTCATCATCTTGGAACTACCCGCAAAGGACGATAGAAAATTTATCCAGCGCGTAATTTATAGCCGCCTAACTTGACTGAACCCGTCTGCCTTTTCTGTTTGACAATATTTTCCCTCTTGTTGTACATGATTACAGTGTGTCAATCTGTTAATCAATAAACGAATATATATATATATATATATATATATATATATATATATATATATATATATATATATATAATATATATAATATATATATAATATATATATATAATATATATATAATATATATATAATATATATATATATACCATCTGTTGTCGTTCGAAACTATCGATGCAGCTTGGTCCAGAGGCTCTGAACATGATGTTGTCTGTCAGCTATGAACGAGAATCCGTTGGTTGACTTCCACGTGCGTGCGTGGCTCGCCACTGTTTATGATATTTCACTGGATAATTTATTTTATAGCTCCAGCACTTCTGGACGGAGTGGAACTGGACATCGCGCTAGTTCCTGGAAGAGATGGATATTACCGATGCCCTCAGTGTGACTATCAGACCGCAAATCGATCCCACTACAAGATGCATTCGGTCATTCACAAACCGCGAAAGTGGAAGTGTTTCTACTGCAACCACAAGTTTCCTCTAATGCAAGTGTTTCATCCACTTCATTTTCTTAATATTAAGTATACGCGCAGGCTGTTAATTTTGCTGTGGGTGGGTGCCGTTAATTAAGGTATCGCATATGTACAGGTTTGCTGCCTACTTTTAGTGTAGTGGTCAGCGCGCTGGACTGTCAGTAGAGAGGTCGGGGGTTCAAATCCTCACCAGGGCAGAAATTTGGTTCGAGATTTCTACTCCACCTACGCCACCTAGCCAACTCAGCTGTAATGAGTACGCTGACCGTACACTGTCCGGTGGGAAGATGAGACGGCGAGGGACAGGACTGGCCTCCCACCCTCTTATGCCGAGGCTAACAAAACTGAAGTCGCTAACACTCGATACCCATGGCTAGCTTAAGGGTCTGCTCTTCTTCTTCATGCGCAATGCATGTATTTAATTAAATGCTATTTCTGTTTGCATGTCTGTATGTATTTTGGCGATCATACACACGGAGCTGTTAGAACAGCAGATCATGCAGTGTAATAATATAAATGTTTTTTTTACACTGGCTAGCTTTATGGCTTTGGTTTCGCATTGGTTTTAGTTTTTAAAGTTTCGTTTAAAGCATTTATACAGTGAAATGGTTCGTATTTGTATAAGAGCTAATGAGTGGACTTAGTATCATATTTGCTGAATTCAGTACTTCGTGTTGATTGTGTGTGGTGCTGTGTCGTTTCATTTCTTCAGCTTCCGCCTGAGGCGCCACTGTAGTCTCAAACACCCGCGACTTCCGGTCAAATGGGTGGATGTGGCGACCGAACAGGTGTGCGACGACTCCACCCGTTTGCATGCGTTTCGACATTATCAGTCGAACTCTGCTAGTAGCACAGCCAGGAAGTCCTTCCAAACTGTACCACGTTTGAAGGTCGCCTTATTCCGCTCACGCAAGTCCAGTTCCCCGAAGTTGGCGGCTCTCAGCAACGACGAACTGACCATAGATCTGGACTTCGAATCATCTAGATCGCAGAACTCGGTATCCCTTGACTCGTCGACGTCATCCGGACGGATACTTTGGTTCTGCTGCCCGAACTGTCCGAAGAAGTACGCTCTTCTTCCGTTATTTGTCGACCATCTGAAAAGCGCCCACACTGCAACGGCCAGTTTTCCCGCCCTCGAAATCCTCCCGCCTATGGGAGAGGGAGAGCTGACCCTTCAGCGTTGCGGTTTCTGCTCGTACGAGTCATTCTTCAAGGAAGACTTCGATGCGCACGTTAAGGGACATACCAGTCTGCGACCGCGCAAGTGCGGCCACTGCCAGTTCGCTTCGTTTGTTCAGGTTGACTTGGAGCAGCATTCTATGGAGTCGCACCCGAACTTGCCTGTTGAATTCGACGACTTAGATCAGCCGTACACGATGAATTCTAATGATCAGAGCATTCCAGACGAACGGGTTCTGTACAATTTCGACCCGACTGTTAAACTTGTTGACGTCTGTAAGATCTTGCAGGACAAATGGGAAAGCGTTTGATTTTTCGGAACAGGGCCTGCAGGACTTTGTGGCTTGCTCCGCTAGAGAAACAAGTGAACGTTCAACCTTCATGTATACATATTTTATCTGGGTTATGAATGACTTTGCCGTGTATGGGTTGGCGCACTTAAGACTGAAGATTTCTGTGCTATTCGATGCTTTTTGATGTATTTTATTCGCCTATAGAACACGATGTCTAGTTAGAAGAACGATTGCTAGTGAGGGCTTTATTAAATTTCTGTTCATTTACTAACTCTACAAAAATCGTGCTCTACAGGAAACGTCGTTGACTGGAATCATGATTGCGAACTACGTGTACAGTTTAAATTTCAAGTTGTTTCTTTTCATTAATGTTTACTGACCTGTTTCTGTCAGAAAAGTACGTTTTCTTCAGAGCAAACAATTCCAGAAGGACGGTCCAATACACTACCGGGTACGTGTTCGTATTCGCCGCATAGGCTGCAGAACACACTTTAGCTTTCATATGGAGACCATTTTGGACATATTACCCTGCCAGTTACAGATTATGAAACGCTGATGAGCTTACCTCCACAATGGTAATTTTGTCGTCTATAATGTCATCTACTCGTTTTCGTTTAAGAACAAATTTATCCAGTGTTCGCCTATCCAGCGGGCTTAAAACAGGAACATAAGGCTTTCTCATGTATTATAGAGCCGCATAAACTAGCGCGGCCCCAACCATAAGGAGAGTAGGCCTACACTCCTGTCCTCGACCGTGCGGCACGTCTCACAGCCAGGCCCGAATTAAGGAGGGTGCTAATGGTGCACCCGGACTCGCAGTTCTGAGGGGCCTGCATTTTCGGAAGTACATTAATAATTTTTTATTGTGCTTGTTATTGGGCCCCGCACTGATGGCTATATAGGTAATCACAGCACCCGGGCCCGCACTAGCCTTAATGGGGCCTTGCTTAAAGTTGTAGGTTGCGAACACCTCAAGCTTAGAAGCGAACTCGGCGGGGAGTGGGAAAGAAGAGGGCGAGAAGCCAGGCGAGCAGCATCAGAAGGCCATGGCAATTAGAGATGAGTAGAAATATATTCTGAGGTAAGTATACGGTCTCTAGAGGTGAGTTCACGCTGTATACCCGCGTATACCCTCGACTACAGCCCTGACGGAAAGTGCATACAAGATCGTGATTCCTGAAAAATAGACTCACTGTATATAGGCCTACAGACATAATAATTTATGACGATAAAAGATTAAAGAATTATCCGCCGTGCAGGACCTCAGCCATGTTAAAGATGTTCTACGTTCATGAATAACTATACAAAACCGTCATTTTAAACCCCCAGTCCGCAAAAATTCCTGGACGCCCATGGTACCAATACATCCATAGGTTTGATTTTATTGACCGTTTAAATTTGTGTCTTTATGGGCGAGTATGGCCCCAGTGCATCGCTTTGCCAAGGGCCTACAATGCTCTTAATACGGCACTGCTCTTTCAAACTGCTTATCCACCACAGGCTCCCTCTATATCTTACTGATATTGACCTGATTACAGCTTGGTTTTGGTGTGCCATCGGTTGATACCTTGTGCATTAGACACCGGCGCAATAGAAATTACAAATTAATAATAATAACATAGTCATGGGCTAAGCGTCGCGTTAATCTTGTCATTATACGTTTCAAACTTGTACCAGAAAGCGATTTGAGTTGTTTTTTTTAAAGAATTTAGCATTATTTCGACATAGGTGCAAGTTAGAAAAGTAACAAAAATAAAATGCTTATCGGCCGGATTCGAACTGCCACTAGCTGTAGGTCTACAGTCTTAAACGTCGAAATCAGCCTCAGGACTTAACAGAAGCGCCACGGACGCTCTGCATTAGGTAAGGGTTAAAAACCCTACTTATTCGAGAGTTGTTAAACGCCTTCGTCATGGTGACGTTATAATGCTGTTAAGTTGGGGTTCTGTAGACGGGAATGTATAGTTTGCAAGATTTCAAAGCAGAAATATGATTGTAGGCATTTTATAAGTAGTTAAGTTTGTAAAAATTTTGATTTTAGCAAGCTGTAATTGCGCTCTGTGTCAAGCGTAGAGATTCCATCCCGCCAACTAATTACCTTTAGCGCCCCCAACTGAACCAATAACGACCAAATTTGTGATCTCGACTATAATATTTATTACAAATAGGCATAGGCCTATGTTCAAATGACATGTTTCAAATAAGCCCCCAGTCTATTAATATACAACTGCCTCTCTTGCCTCAAGTTGGCTACGCCTATGCAGGTATATACACACACACTTTAAAACTTTCGATAAAACTCATGTATACGCTACACCAAAGTACGGTTAGCAGTTGGTTCTATAAAGGATATACTTACATACTTACTTACTTTTTTAACAATGCCAATCAATATTTATTATTGTGCCTTCCCAGAGATAGCAGTCTCCGCCTTGCTTCGTGTATGTAAGAAATTGGTACCCCACTTTTTAGACCAAAGTTACGCCTCTGCACACGGTAGGTCAATGATAGCATTGAACCTATAGGTCCGACATCGTAGGCCTTCTGCCAATGTCCATTCAATTAGCCACATATATTGGTTAGCGCGAACGTCTTATGCAAAGTGTATGTGCGAGATGCGTGCGGATCAGTTCCCAACGGTGGATCGTTTCAGAGTTAAATCTCGGGCTAGCACGTGTAGGCGGCTACGGTCCGTACACGGGGACCTTAATTAAAGGCCAAGCTCGGTCCCTCAAATTCTCCGGAGAAACCGTTTGAAGCCCGACCCTTGTAGGCGTGACTAATAACGATCTGCTTGCCAGTGAGCATCTCCTTGAAGTCTGCTTGACAGGTGTAGCCGCTGATTGCTATAGTGCCCACCTGCTAACCTGGGCCGAGGAACTGTGAGGCGGACGAGCGCAGAGACTTGTATAAAAGATATACTCCACCTCCTCTGTGATTTTATTCACGCAGCGTTTGGTCAGCCAGCTGTTGACACTTTGGGTCTATTCTCCCCAGAAATCAGCGGTCTCTTATATGTAAGTCGGCCATAGTAGGGGTTGTTCTACCATTCCGGGGGGGGGGGGGTAGACGCCACTGACTGGCACCAAGCTTACTCTGAAGACTGAAGTTCTCTAACAGCTCTGCAAATTCACTAGTTGATTGACTTAGTTCTTAACCACACTAATCTGGCATGCAGGGCCTACTATCCCCCCCTGTAAGCTGGAAGCAATCCCCCCTTACTGTAAACCCTCCCCTATCTCCCCTCCCCTTCCTCCACTACACCCCACCCCTCCCCTCCAATCCCCTCCCACTTCCCTTGAAGTGGGGTCCTCCCCCAGAAAATTTGTTGATTTCTAAATTTCCACTCCCCTCCCATTCCCCACCCAATCCACTCCCTCTGCCTTCACCCCTCCTGTACATTCCCCTCTTCTCCCTTTGAAGTGGGGGTCTGGGGGTCTTCCCCCGGAAATTTTTTT
This sequence comes from Allolobophora icterica, assembly GCA_963556255.1. Lineage (NCBI taxonomy): Eukaryota > Metazoa > Annelida > Clitellata > Crassiclitellata > Lumbricidae > Allolobophora > Allolobophora icterica. The sequence goes on along the minus strand of OY744614.1, from coordinate 33,625,017 downwards.
AATTTCTACATTGCCGTAGGTGAGTTTTAGCGCATTTTTTGGAGCAAGAAAACTGGCTTTGGAAGACTATACATTTTAGTTCAACTGAACTGTTGAATTAATTTCTGCAAGGCTCCCAGTGCACTGTAAAAATTTTATGGGACAAGCTGTAATAAATATGGCAAAAAATTTCAGTGATACAATTATTTTTGTGTAGTGCAGTGAAAGTTCATTCCCTGTTTGAAATATTCCTGAAAAATAATTGTCGGCTGGATAACACTGTAGTAGGCAGGCAGAGGCGTCTACACCATAGAAACCTACCTTGGAGCAAATGCTCCATCCAAGAAATAGGGGGGGGGAGATTTGTCAGTGTGTGTGCCACCATTTTAGGGGGGAAGGAACGGGGAGGGGGGAAGAAGAGGGGGGAAAAGACGTTGCTCCAATGACTAAGGGTATAGACGCCCCTGTAGGCAGGGATGGAGCCTTTTACCGCTGCTTTACACCAGAAATGTGCATTCATAATGCAATCTTTAAAATCCCCATATATTTGCTGAACGGTGTCCTATATTGCCCAATATTTTAACATGTGTCCCATATTTTGGAAATTTCTAAATCAACAGGATTGTGAATGCTTTTCTTCAATTTTTAAAATACTTTTTGCATCTTTCTTCAACAAAAAATAGCAGAAGATAACGGCCATGCAATAGCTAAAGAAAACAAGTAATGATGATACACTATAACACTGCTTAGACACTGTACGGTAACCTCAGCAAATATTGCATGGCCAATAATACTGATACATCACAATACAATACTTTAAGAATCATTAGTAATTAGTCACTTTATTAGTCACTAATTATTATAAATTAGTGACTGTGCCAGGGGGGGGAAACTTTCCCCCCTGGCACAAATTGGAAGCAGTCTGATTCCTTCCCCCCCTACGTAGTAGGCCCTGCTGGCATGCATGGTGTGGGCACGGTGTTTGACTCCAACATGTCATTTTCTGACTATGTTCGGGAATAACGTAGATCAGCTCAATTTCACGTACAGGACATTCACAGTCAGGTCTATTGCTGTCAACTGTCTTAATCCCACTAGCTAAGGCTTTAGTTACCAGCAGACTGGACTATTGAAACTCACTTCTCATCAGTATCAACAAGGGGAATCCACAAAAACTACAACTGGTTCAACTCTCTTGTCAGAACCATAGCAGGGACCCCCGAAGTACCAGCATATTATGCCTATTAATTATTCATTATAATATCTGCCCACTGAGCAAAGATTTCAGCCTTTCAGTTCACCAAGTATCACATCTAGCAACAGAGGCGTAACTTTGGTCTAAAAAGTGGGGGATACCAATTTCTTTCCACTTTCGCTTTTCACATGAAGATCATCTCTGGCAAGGCACAATAATAAAATATTGATTGACATTGTTTAAAAAGTGGGGGGTATGGTACACCCTAGTCCAAATAGTGGGGGCACGGGTACCCCTCGTACCCCCCACAAATTACGCCTATGTCTAGCAATTACTCCATTTGAATTGTTTTTCTGTTCTATGAACCTTATACAGAGTATGGCTTTATTTGTAGGTTAATGATGCGATCAACAGCAGCAAATAATTGTTTAAAAGGTTCCCATTGTAAAAATAATTTGTCATTCAAACTATTCCATATTTTAAAATGTACTTGACTTTTCATAGCATATACAAATGTGTGAAAATGTTCTGGAATTTTGGTTTTTGTACAGGATGGTTTTGAACGGGATGGAAGAGTATGCAGACGAAAGAAGTAGGAAGGTTAAGAAGGCTCACTGGACCAGTAGTCGCTGGAGTCCATGACCTAATTCCCTAACTTAGTTGAGGATACTTTGTCTCTGTATCTTTTGCCTCTATATCTTGTGCAACCTCCATGGTACTACAACAGGGCATTTCACATCAAAGCAAAGACCCAAATAAACGTTCAACTTCAGAATTGTTTAAATATTGCAGCTGAGAAGCCCAAGAGGTCAGGCCTCAAACCCTAACATCGACAGCTAAATGACAACAACATACATGAGCCAACTTTAATTACTCAAATGCATTAAAAAGATCATTTACATCACATACTCTCAAAGCTTTCAAGACCGATTGTAAAGGAATTCATGTAGTTAGCCTATCACAAATGGTCTACCTGAATTGAACACCTGTGCATGCACAAAAACTGTTGGAACCTGTTCAAAAGTGGCAACAACAGCTCACAATTTCCACAAAAACTTAAGACAGTTGAATATCACCATCAGAATATTGGTCATGTCGTTCAAGTAGCACAACTCTATTTACAAAGACAAGGTAGACACTTCTTTACGGCATTGCATACAAACAAATCCATCTAGCTTCACTACAGTTGGTACCCCACTTTTGCCCCAGCAAGTCAGTTGACCTGTGGTGCAACAACTGCAGCATTGGGTCAGCTTTAACCAGCAGCCCTGGCCTTTAATAGCTGGACATACCTACGCTTACTTATCTCCAACCCTACAAGTCCACCCAATAACTCTTCTTCAGATATTCAAGTCTCAAATCAGCAAACAGACCAAAACCTGCAGTGCTGTTAATTTAGCACCTTCCCGGACAGTCACGCTCATTGGGGGTACATTAGGCTCATCAGCTGGCCACCTACGGCACAACATAGGCCTGCTAGTAACAGGCCCAGTGAACAGGTGGCCACCTGGATTTCATCACATGTTGAGTGACAGCACATTGACTAACTAAAAGTTGAAACTTGTCCAGTTTAATCAAATCACTTCTTTTACAAGTACATGTACTCCAAAATAGTTAATGGTCACTGCAAGACAAACTGCAGTCACAAATCACAATTTGTGAACCCATTCCCAGTAGCAGATAAATTTGTTACTGCAATGATGCAACATTGTGCATTTCCGCTTTCACACAGGTATTTGTAAAGATCTTATCACCCAAGTTTGATTCAAACAGGAGCTTCTTGTTTGCTAATGCAGGTATAAATTCAACATGTGCTGTAGTGCTGTATATAACCCCTTACTACAATACATTCCGACTGGCAGGCAACAAGCAAAAAATTACTGTATTTACCATACTCATTTGAAGTTTCACCACAAAAATATCTTAGCAGCTTTAATTCAGAGCAAAAACAATCATCTTTTTAGTTGTACAACAGTTAAGAGATGTCTCGTCTAATCCACCAAGCGCTCTCGACTAGTTGAGAAATCTGAAAGTGTTAGTCGCTATCGCTTTCACTTTCGCTCAGTCGAAGGTCTTGACCTAAAACAAAATCATATTCGTTATAAATACATCATAATACATCATAAATCGTATATAAGCAAACAAAGTTAAACGCAATCAGCAGGACAAGTTTACAGGAGGTACATGTCACCATGAACAAATGCACATGGTTCACGGTTGGTTGTCTCACATTTCAGAAATCTCGTGCAGATCGAAGACTGCACTGTGCCCAGAAATCTCTGGCACAAGACACATGTAGGAAAGGTATTTGTTGCCCATCAAATGGTAGATATTCGGGACATTCAAAGATTGAAGTCAGGTTCGCTCCAAAGACTCTGTTTGCCCACGAGTCACCCGGGCACGAATGAAGAGTCTTACAAAAGGCACTAAATAAATGTCTAACTAAACAACTGTATTTACTTATTAAATCAGCATTGCATCATTCAAAGATATACTGTATTTACTTATTAAATCAGAATTGCAACATTCAAAGCAATACTGTATTTACTTATTAAATCAGCATTGCAACATTCAAAGCAATACTGTATTTACTTATTAAATCAGCATTGCAACATTCAAAGAAGTACTGTATAAATTTACTGATTAAATCAGCATTGCAACATTCAAAGATGTACTGTATTTAGTTATTAAATCAGCATTGCAACATTCAAAGATGTACTGTATTTACTTATTAAATCAGCATTGCAACATTCAAAGATGTACTGTATTTAGGTATTAAATCAGCATTGCAACATTCAAAGATGTACTGTATTTAGGTATTAAATCAGCATTGCAACATTCAAAGATGTGGATCCTACCTATTCACGTGAGAAAAGGATAAGCCGAGTTAGCCCGAGTCACATTACAAGTGTCAGAAATGGACACACGACATAAATGCAATAAACATACATGTGTTCCGCTAAATAGCAGAGAAGAGCAGTTCCTTAAGCTAGCCCTGAGGCAGCTATGGGTATGAAGTGTTAGCAACTTCCTTTTCTTAGCCTCAGCATATGAGGACGGGTCCTCTCCCTCACCGTCTCATCTTCCGTCCGACAGTGTATGGCCATATAGTTGAGTTGACTAGGGGTGCAGATGGAGCAGAAATGTCTAACCATATTTCTGCCCTGGCAGGGATTTGAACCCCCAACCTCTCGATAGACAGTCTAGCACGCTAACCACTACACTATCGAGCACCCCCTCCCAGTTCATATAGACCACTTGGAAAATGGCAATGAATACAACTAACATATCACAGGCCTATAATATATTCAAGTACTTACTCAGAACACTGGAGAAAACTGGTTTTTTGCCTGTCAACAAACACAAGGATAAGTAATATAAAATGCAAAAAAATTTTAGAACAAGTTTAGTAGGCAACCTTTTCCTACTGGGTTTTGTTAGGATAAGGGTTCTTACGTAAAACATGTTAAACTAAATGATCACAGAAAAAACATGATGTTTCTTGGTAGTAACAAGTTGTTATATAAATGCTAAACCATAAATTAAAGAAAACAAGCAAGAACAAAGACGAACAATTGCCACAACAGAATTTTAATTGGATAAGACTGGGACAGGCAGGGCTGTGTGAAGGCCTTTAATTAACTTGCATACCTGTACGAAAGAAATATTCTAAGGATGCAGACAAACAAGCAATTACGTTGGCTGGGAAAATACATAGTGACAAGTCAAAGCAAAAAGTGTTATTAAAGTGAAGCATAGGAATTAGGGCATTTTAAGGTCGTCGTAGGCCCTTAGGCACTCTTGCATTCGTACACCCCAACTCAACTGCCAACTCTGCATTAAAGCTAAAAGCATTCACATTATTTCTTGGCATCATGTTTAATCATGATTCACGAATGCACCCAGTTTTGATTTTAAATCTCAATCAACTGTTGTAAAATGTATTCAATATCTGCTAATGGCATAATGCCATATTTCTGGTTTTCCTTTTGCGATCTTATTAAATTTGAATAAAATTTGCTGTTTTAGCAATTTTCCATTTTCCATTTTCTCCGTGAATCATTCAATACCTTATTTTCAGAGTTTCAGACTTTCGTAGGTCCCTGAAAGTTTCGTAGGCCCTAGGCACAGTGCCTACTGTGCCTAGGGGATAAGACGGCCCTGAGAGGAATGTGATCAAATTTCACATTCCAATTACCACATATTTGTAGGTATTTAATCTAGTCATGTGATTATCTACCCATTAACCGAGTCTAAAATGTACTGACTTGGCTGAATTGTCTGTGTAATTGTCTGAATTGTTTCTTTGGACTCTTCCTCCGAGTCTTCGTTGCTACCACCTTCAGACATTTCGCTATCGCTCGAAGAGGATGCTGAAAGACTGCTGCATATTCGGTCCTGTGATGACTTTGTCTCTGAAAGCGCTTCGTCGGCAGGCCTCGGCAGAACTGCAGGCACTTTCGACTTCTCAGGTTGAGCTGCTGTTGATTGAGATGGTGGAAGAGCAGGATTTTCACGCTTCTGTTTTCCAGACGACTCTTTTGTTCTGAAACATGTATCCGACAAATGTAACGATTAAAGTCTCAGATTTCTACGTAACACCCATACTTTCCGAAACCAGACTTTCCTGCTAATATTACCCTTAGAATGCATCCGACATAATGCATCATAATATACACACGGTTTCATTATGCAACTGATTATGTGATGATGATGATATGTTTATTTGGTAACCAAACTTTTCACAGATAAAGCAAAACATACATTATTTATAGTCCAATGTCTGGCTACACATGAGGCCCAAAAGGGGTCAAGTGCAATTGTGCAACTACAGCAATTGTTAACAGATGAGATATCCATGTCTGTAGCATTGTATTAGAATTTGCATTACAATAACAACTGGCTTAAAGTGGTGCGCACTGTACTTAGTATACTTTAAAGAATCAAGTTTACCCTATTAATCATAATGATTAATTATAATAATAACAAATTAAGAAATTCATTTTCACTTAAGGTATCTTTATGGCAAAATGAGACCAGTTCATCTTTCACTTCAAGTGCAACCATTCTTCAACAGACAAATTACTCCAAAATCTTTGTACAAATGCATAATCTCTCACTTCAGAAAACTGAGCGATAAAAGCTTATCAGTGTTCCCCCACTTACCGTGTGCTCTTCACTTGCATTGCGTAGGTCAACCTCTCCAGCGTTACTTCACCTGTGATGTGGTCAATGATCAAGACACATTCTTTTTGACTGCGTTTCCTGTTGCCTTTGAAAATGGTTTGCGACTGTCCTGAACCCTAGGACAATTATTATCAACAGCCACCAACTTTACTTAGAAGTTGCCAAAGCTGAGAAAAAACTCAGAACATTTTTCTTTTTAGCCACTGGCTGCGCTGGCACCCTGCCACTGAATCTATGCGAGTTTTGTTCATTCATCTTCATTTACAAGAATGTGACAAATAAATTTCTGTCTTACTTACTTACTGGGGCTATTAATTCTGGTGGATTAATGAAGCAATGACATCGAAATTGTAAAATATAGAATTAGTGGAATTAACTCTTTCAGTGAGGCAGCAGCGGTCTGAAAGGTTACTTTTAAACAAATTTTGAAGGCTTTGGAAAAATGGTCATATTTCTGTTATCAAAATCTTGTCAATTTCTTCTAACAAGTTAAAAAAAACATCAAACATTTCAACTGTACAATGCCTTACTTTGTATAATGCCTTACCATGGACAATGAGTTAACTTAGAAAACACCTTACCTTGGACAATGCCTAACCTTGGACAATGTGCCAACTTGGACAATGAGTTACATTGGACAATGCCTTACCTTAGATAATGCCTTACCTTGGACAATGCCTTACCTTGGACAATGAGTTAACTTGGAAAATGTTTACCTTGGACAATGCCTTACTTTGGACAGTACCTTACTTTGGACAATGCCTTACCTTGGACAACGAGTTAACTTGAACAATTGTGTTAACTTGGACAATGAGTTATCTTACCTTGGACAATGCCTTATCTTGGACAATGCCTCACCTTGGGCATTAATTTAGCATTGATCCTCCAGACAGAAATGACATCAAATATTTTGTATTATGCAAAACAGAGCTAAGCTGTGTGTGTTTTGCATTGGTTGTAGCTGGGCCATAGATGATTATTCAGCATTAGATCAGCAGTTAATACTTGATCACAAAGTAAACAATCATTCAAGAATTACCACATGATCAGGTACATTCAGTGACCTCAGTCCACTGCAAAAACTGCAGACAGCATGAATTAATTGTAAATATAAAAGAATCAGCGAGATCAAGCTGTCCCTGTCTTACCTCAACGTGAGGCACCGTCACTGTAACCGAGTTGCCTTCGCCAACATCAAGGGTTGCATTTTTTGAGGTGTCTATGGAAGCAGGCTTAAAGTCGTCTACAAGTTAACAGTCAACATTCATTTTCTCATTCATCCAATAAAATACCTAGAACTTGTAAAGGTGGAGGAAAAATTCATCTAGGTGCATGTCTGGTAATGTGAAAAATTTTTAACGACCTATATAAATATTTTTTAACTGTTTCGACGTACATTCCAGACTCCAAATAAGACTATCAAACTATGAACGATTATTTGGTACTGACAAGTTCGAAGCTTACCACACAAAGAATTCTTTGCAAACGATTGATGCAACTTCAGCGATTTAGCGCTGGGGTACTAGGAAGTGTAATGGAAGCACAGTGGTTTTGTGCTATATGGTGAATCAATTTTTGACACGGTACAGTCAATTACTTACGAACAGAGACGTACACCTCTAAGTATTTCTATTCAACGTTAGTAGCTAGTGCATGTATTACGGACCAAACGAAAGTTCATTTCTTTAAATGTCTGTATATTCATTACTTACTTACTTAGTGAATTGCATTATGGGATGTCGCTGGTAAATGTGAATGTACGCGATTTGCTACAGCGACCGTATATGGCGTCGACCCTGCTTATTTTTCAATGAACTGATCGGGTGAGATCCTTCACCCCGCGGCCAGTTTGAATAGGCGCCACGCCATTTAAGGTCCCCGTGTACGGACCTAGGTAGCAGTGCTCTATTATTTACCAAACGATCAGTCAACCGGTAACCAGTCTTGACAAATACCCAAAATACAAACACAGATCATACAAAGCGTTCTATTCGTAGCTGAAACGGTAATCTATCGTTTTAGCATCCCCAGTTATTTGCCCATCACAGCCTATCGTTTCAGCATCACAAATTAATTTTAACGTTATTCGGTGTAGTTATCACACACCAGAATATGTGTGTAAAACAAGCATAAAACAACCAGAAACAAATTTTTAGCAAAAAATTTAAATAAATAAGAAGCTAAAGCTTGATTGTAGGTCTTTGGTTAGTTTCCTTCTTGACTTGAACTGACTTTCCAATGGTCGTTTGTTGTGATAAGCTCATTATAAATAAAAAAAATTCTGGCGACGTTGTCATTTTTAAACGTTGTCATTTTTAACTCTTGGAAAACTACTGGTACATTCATTCCGTAAAGGAAAGTCTGTTTTTTTATTAAGCTATAATGGACGAATAATCGGAGACGTTAAAACAATGTCCGCGCTTCAGATTCACAGTTCGGTGTGATTGTGCGCGCGTTACAAATTTAATTAATTAATTAATAATAATAAAACCGTTGAAACAAGTGAAGAAATTTATCAACTCAATTATAAATCTCACGTTTTGACATTGTCAAAGAACTTTGAAAATTACATATAACATTAAAGAAGCGTCAAACCAAACTAAATTAAATTAAATCATAAAAATTATATTATTAACAGCAAATTTTCAACCTTTTATCACATGCGAACATATGGAGTACTTACATCGAATAGAATGGAAAGCAACATCAGCATCGTGATCGAAACTCTTTCCTAATTTTAAGTTGAAAACCTTCCCGTCAAGTTCGAAATTTCCTCCCATATTTAAGAGACCAGTCTTTATCGCTAACTAAATCAGAAAACACTTAATAAAACTACTATTAAATAGGCCAAAGTATTCAGCACCATCTACGCTTTAAAGTCACGTTCAGAACGGTCAAAACGTACCACGAAAAACTATTGCATCCTCAATATGATCCAGATTGGTTATCAAGGACTTATAATACGCAGGATTGGAAACTCTTCAGTAAACGGCGTGACTAATTTGTGGGCGATAATTGAGTGGGTATGAAAATATCGCGCCTTGTTTACATAATAATATGGTCTTACTTAATTATATTTTTGAAGGAAAATCGACAAATAACTATGACTTTAAAGTAAAAATGCCGTTGTAGATTTAAAGCAACGTATTTAATATCAGGTGCTAAAACTGAAGAGGGACGACATCTGTGGGTAAGCGTGCAACCAGATACTCAAATTTCAACGAATTATTATTATTCCTATTATTATTGCTTGTTAGGCCCTATATCTGGGATTAAGATTATTAGTAATCTTAACCCAGGTTATATATATCATTCTTTTATTCACCAAATATGGTAGCACAAAACAAACGATGCAGAATTCACTGGACAGCAGACCTGCCCATACTATACTAATTAAACTAAATAGTCCACATAAAAACCTATGGGCATATAGGAGATCACACACAAAATTTACAACAGTGTTCCTCATAGTTGGACCTCTTCGAAGGAGTCTTGTTCTTCTTAACAGCCAGGAGTCCTTAATGTTAGGTTCCCGCGTGAAGTGCAGTATGGGGCCATCCATATATTACGTGCACAAAAATCCGGGAAAATTGGACCCCCTCCCCCCTGTTCGCAAGCGTACTTTCTTCCACCACCACCCCTGAGTACGTACGTTTGACGCAACCCCCCCCGATGACCAGCTGCAGAAAGTGTCTCCAGGCAGTCTGTCTGCACTTTAGGCCAGATTATTGAAGGGCCAATATAGACAAATTATAGGTGTCGTTCACAGCACAGAATAACTGCACATGGCTTTTATATAATGTAATAAAATGCCATGGGACGACTATAGGATAATACAGAGTTATAAATAGGCTAATGTGGACGTCATAATTAGAAATTTATTTTGGGTACGTACACATTTTGTTACCCCCCCTCCCCCCCGTTCGCACCCGTACGCAAAATCGCCAAAATCCGACCCCCCTCCCCCCCTAAGTGCGTACGTAATATGTGGATGGCCCCTATATCCTCAACACTGCAGTGGCTGACCTTAAAGATCTAACAGATGGCATTGCTGTAGTAATAGGTGCATGTAGTTTAGTGAATTCAGTTGCTTCTTCTTGAATTTAAGTTGGCTACGTCTTTGTTTATAATATAAAATCCTAGCATTATGTTATAGCTCAATGACCTTTAATACCTTGGCTATAACAAGATAGTTGATTGGTAACACCCTGGTACGAAGAGCAGAAGGAAGCGGGTTCGAAACCCGCTAGCCCCACAAAGGTAAACTCAACCTTCTACTCCCTAGAGGGCAGCAGTAAAATGAGTAGCATTTTCACTAGGCAGGTAACCCTGGGTTCGGCGGAAAGACCTGGCTACCTACCGCCGATGTATGGCAATGCCACCTAAGGGCTGATGACTACACCGGGGATCAGCACCGGGCGGCCCGGGCCAGACGCTCGAAAAACGAGTATGGGCAAAACCTTTACCTCTTATACCAAGTCCCTACCATAAATGAACAATGATTGAATAATCTTACTCCAGTGTCAGTGGCAGATAGGCCTAAGTTACAATTACAAATTTACAACTTTTTAGATTGGGTTAACATCTTTATCTAGGCCTACATATCGCTCGAGATCTATTCTATTGCATGAAAGATTATTTTTTAAGAGAATTAGTTTGAAGTTACCAACCTATCCATCCTATCACAAAGATCGAACGATAATTAACTGTCGAGCAGTTAATTAACCAGTTATGGTGAACAGGGGCTTCTATCCCTATTCTGGGTGGGCGCAAGTTGAGCCCAGTGAAAAACAGGGGGGAAGTATTTCTTTTCAATTTTTATCACACTCCCTACAAGTTACAGTCTTACCGAGTCTTTGCTCACAGTTCTGTGCAGGGCCTACTACGTAGGGAGGGGGGGGAAGGAAGCAGACTGCTTCCAATTTGTGCCAGAGGGAAAGTTCCCCCTCCAGTGAAATGGATGTCTCTGTTCCACTGACAGTACTGACTCAGGCCAGCAAAATGCTTTGTCCTGCAGCATCCAACAAGGACCGAACATTTTAGATTACCTCCCACAAATTACACATATGCTTAGTTTACAGTGTCTAAGCAGTGTTATAGTGTATCATTATTACTTGTTTTTCTTTAGCCATTATGTTCCGCTATTTTTCTGTTGATGTAGGATGCCAAGAAAGCTTAAAAATCGAAAAAAGCGTTCATAATCCTGTTGATTAAGAAAAACTAGTTGGTCAATGCTACAATTATTGTCGTGTAGTGCAGTGAAAATGGGATTATCAATCTTGATAATATATTCCAGCAAAATAATTGTCGACTGGGTAACACTGCAATAGGCAGGGAAGGAGCTTGTTGCCACTGCATTACACCATTCATAATGCAGACTTTAAATCCCCATATATTTGCTAAGCAGTGTCCCATATTGTCCAGTACGTATTTTAACATGCGTCCCACATTTTGGAAATTTTGTCTCATATATATAGAATCAATACGAGTGGAGATTGGTGTCGAGAATGAAGAGTCATTAAAACAAAAGGCGACAAGATTGAAGCTAAGATTCTTTGGTCATGTTATGCGATCTGATGGGCTAGAAAAGGAAATGATGTTGGCTTGTGGTGAGGGAAAAAAAAGACAGGGTCGACCAAGGAAGAAATGGATGGATGAGATTCACGATGTAACTGGAATGAATTTGGAAGAACTAAGGGACCTGACTTCGAATAGGAAGCAATGGAAACTGTGTATCATGACGGTCGCTAGAGCTCCAGGAGCTGACAGCACAAGGTGACAAGGTGATATATTGCAGTCTGTCTCATAACATTTTTACATTGCACTGGCAGCCCTACAGAAATTAATTCAACAGTTCAGTTGAACTAAAATGTATAGTTTTCCAAAACCAGTTTTCTTTCTCCAAATATGCGTTAAAACTCACCGACGGCAATGTGAAATCCCAAAAAAATTCGGGGAGGACCCCGGCCCCTCCGCTTCAAGGGGAGGGGAAGGCAGGAATGGAACAGGAGTGGTAAAGGGAGAGGGGATAAGAGGTGAGGGATAGGGTGGGAGGGGGAGGGGAGGAAGGGAAGGCGAGGTATGGAAGGGCTTTACAGTAAGTCGGGATTGCTTCCAGCTTATAGGGGTTCTGTGAAAGAGGGGGGAAGGAGAGGGATTGAGCCCGGTTGTTTAGGGGGGATAGAAGCCACTGATGGTGAATAACAATACTGAACATACTACTTCAACTTAACGCCACTGTAACACACCTTTCCAAATATAAAAATTATATATATATATATATATATATATATATGTATATATATATATATCACATCAAAGTGATCAAACTACATTGAGTAGCTAAGAAACCGTACCAAGTTCTGTCAGGATTACTTACAGATACAGCGGCTAAAACTATACAAAAGACAACCGCTAAACCTCTCTAAACCGTCTATGTATGATTATGGTTTCCTGTTTTTTTAAATAGCCTATAGTTTTCTGTGAAAGTATTGATAAAATCTTCACAATGAAAGGCTGAACGGCGTGGTTACGCATTTAAATCGCGGTTAGAACTGCCATTTCTGCCGAGGAAAGGCATCTGCAGTGATGCTTGCGTTTATACAAGTAGAATCTATCTATAGAGTTTATCACCCGTCTCCAATCTATTGTCTCACTTTCTTTGCCATCCATCAATTCCTCTGGCGTGTCGTTGACAGACAACTTGGCAACCTTCCAGCTGGAATCAATTGAAAACAATGCGCCTCAGATCCCAGAACTATCAAAAATTGAATGCACTAAAATCACTGTCTATTGTTGGTAATATTCTAACAATGCGTCAAAAATTTATCTATGCGTTTGCTTATTTAACTTTAAAAATACGTAAAATTTAAATGCACAATGGTCACTTTGTGGACTATTTACTTGGGACTAAAATCCATGCACCTGCTGAGTGAAACGGCGTAATGTTTGGCTTGTCCGCCATTTTACTGTTGGAATAATTACCAAAAAATTTGAAATTGAATTGCTTGAGTAATTAACGATGAACCTGTAGAGGTACAGTGTTACGCGTAAGTATAAAATATGCAAATTTCATTGGCATGTCTCTTTTTTGTTTTATTTGTTGCGTAGATATTATGGAGGTGTGTAAATTGCCACATGCTGAACGACTGGAATCGCAGTATTTAGAGACTTATCTAGCGCTATATTAGCTTTAACGACTTTGCCTTCTCTGCCTTCTGTGCACTCTTCGCAAAGTGACGCTGGTGTTGCATTATTGAAATTAGCAAATTGTTTGACAAATGCTGTTGATATTATTCATCCATATCTGCGTTCTGAGCGTTGTCACCACGGATGAAAGATCAATAATATTATATAAATAAGTGATTACTGTTGGACAATAGAGTATCCCAGGTGATGCATATCTGGTCTTTTGGCATGTTAAGATACAGGTTTACATTTTCTTCTTGAAACCTGCTTTGTTCGCGTGGAGTAAGTTGACTTAGAAGACATCCTGCATCCGTCCACTGTTTTGAAGTATGTAAAACTTAAAGTAAGCTTCTTGGCGGTCACGTACAATCGGGGTGCCTAACCCTAGCCCTGAATTTAAAATCCAGCTTCCACTTGCAGGTCTAGCTTTTCTAGTCGCACAAATACATAGGCTACACTGACCCTAAGCCCTAACCGACTCTCACAACGCTTACCCTGACACTAACCAACCCTCATGCTGCAAAGACACCCACCCAGATAGTACATAGGCACCCCGATTGTACATGTTCGCCAGCTTCTGCATGCCTATCAATGGTATTGGAAGTTAACTAAAACTTGTGAAATATGTGGATATATGCATACACCCCCAATGTGGGGCTCTGCCTAACAGTTTTGCTGGACTTCATGTCATAGTTGTTATACATCATCATTAAAGTGATTTCAAGCTCTGCTGCTTGCAAGTGCATTTTCAGAAAGTTTAGAATTTCGTTTATGAGGCAAGAATATTTAAACATAAACAAGTCCTGCACTGTACATTCATTGAGACTTTGCTTGGTTGCATATGTGGAGAATTGGAACTTAGAGGAAGAAGAAGAGCAGTCCCTTAAGCTAGCCTTGTGGTAGCCATGGGTATGAAATGTTTGCAACTTCATTTTTCTTAGCCTTCATTGCCATATTGTCTTCCCACTACACTGTGTGGTCGGGGTACTCATAGTTGAGTTTGCTATGGGGTCCAAGAGGAGCAGAAGTCTCGACACAAATTTCTGTCCTTTGTTGACAATCCGGCACATTACTGCACCTTGATTGGAACTTAAAGTTACAATTTTGAGTATTACCCTAGTTATTGTTAAGTGCATTGATTGCCCATGTTCACTGGATTTTTTCAGCATTTAAACTAACATAACAGTTGAAACATTGTTGTGAAAAACTTGTAATTGATAATGTATCTATTTTCACCAATATACTCCTCATTTGATTCAGTGTACCTTATGTGAAAGTGGTTGTTGAGGTGTTTGTTATAATGACACATTGTCTTCATTATCATAGTTAGCTATAATCATTGGGCCAGTCTTATTGGGCCTATGTTATGGCATTGGTGGCAAGGGCGGTCAGCTATGGGCCGCTGTTGTTACCTAATATTGGCCCTACGAATGTGGCTACTGGGTTGGATTGCTGTTGTGCTATGCTTCAGTTCAAAGGCTGTTCACCCCAGAACTGTGTCATAGACCAGTTCTTCTCAAACTTTCTGATGCTGCATACCCGTACTTACTTTATCAGCCTTACTGTGGACTAGTGCTTTTCAACATCAGCTTGTTTTACACATGTAATATAATTATAATTTAGATTTCATAATAATTTATTGTCACTATACTTTTGTTACTGTTGCATGTTTCAAACATTTCATTATGTATGAACACTGTGTCATGTTATAATTGTTTTATGTTTTGCACTGTATACAGTTTAATATTTTTATTTGAGTACCACCAAAATTGTGATTCCAGTTATCGTTCAGTGGCCCGGTAACCAATCACTGGCGGACCAGCACCGGGCTGCGGACCACAGTTTGAGTAGCACTGTCATAGACCACCGAGGTTGATTACTGGAACAATTAATGTTGGTAATCTGTGTTGTGAATCTGTTTATTATGTGCTCTCCTTCCCGTAAGTTTCCCTATTTATGTTCATGACCATACTGTGTAGTTAATTTTGATGCTTTTGCTAAGCCTCAGAGACTTTGGGGTTTGATTCTGTGATAAGTGGACCCTGAGATGATAAAACATTGAGATAGACCTCAGAGGTCTTGATGAGTGCGATGTGCTTTGACAGCTTATTCCTATGATGGCAGATTGCAAACCTGCAACCTCAATAACACGATGAGAATTCCTGCATGGAGTTGTGAGGCACCCTTGTAGCAGTATGGCCGCGTTACGGCACCAAATAAATTGTCGTTATCATCATCATCATCATCAATGATGTTGAACCCGGATGGAGCCAAGCTCTGCAGTTCAATGTGAGCAGCAGACTGGTGCCACTTCTCAAAAGCATTCAAGACGTCTAGGTTGTAGCTGTTGATGGCTTAGACCACCGAAGTGGATTTCTTCCCAAGTCTTCTGATGTTCCATGTATCGAATCGCAGAGCAGGCTTTGGTTTAGGGTCATCACCTGCAGTGAATAGTGACTGTTTTGGTTGACCGTTTCACTGTGTACAAATGTGCAACATGAGCAGTCTTTCTAACAGTGTGTGCAACAGTTGCACTCTTGTAATGGCCACTGTCAGAAATTGAGATCTATGCACCTGTCAACAGTAGGCCAACGTGCCACTCCATGAGCTCATGACACAAACACACAGTTATGTGACAGTTCTGTAAAAGTGCATGGTTCAGTATGGCAATCTGACTATTACCTGTAAATCCCCAAAGGCAAGGCAGTGTTGGTAGACCTGACTGGCTCCAGACAAGAATAGGAAATTCTGGATGTATTCTTGGACCAAGCCAAACTGGGAGCCAGTGTGTAGTGTTGCATATCGTTCAAAATAGATAAACATTCTTGCCAGTTAGCCACAGTCTACCAATGACTGTCAAATCTCTGACAGGCGTTTAAGGACTGCATTACGGAAATCCAAGCGGGTCACGATGACGGAACAAACAGGGTTACAGCAGCCTCATATAATAAATTACAACAAATGCCCTGATCTAATGCTGTAGGCAAAAGTAGAACCTGCAGACAGAATTGACATGGCCTGCCTTTAATAGATCTACACCCAGGTCCGGACAAAGTGCAGTAGTTCCCAGCCTGAAAATGCTGTCGCTATTGGCTCTGTGTTATCTTTCATTGGTCCCATCAGGCGCCCAGCCGTATGACCTGAATTTTTCATGGAGTCGGCTGTACCAGACGCTGACATCCAGGTCTGCCCTTTGTCCGCATTGACCTGTACGTCTTATAGGCAGGTAAGTGCATCAGACAGGTGGCAGGTTGATTGCGTTTGAACATCATAGGCATATTTGTGAATCCTGGCTCCGTGTTATATCAGGTTCAGACATGGTAAGGGGCCATCCATATATTACGTCCGCACCCGTACGCAAAATCGCCTAAATCCGACCCCCCGAACCCCCTCATTGCGTACGTAATATGTGGATGGCCCCTAATGCTATCATGTGTCTTTTTTGTCAGCTAATAAAAACAATATTGAGCAACAGTTAGGTAACAAGACATCATTACTGTGGCCCATAGGACATTGGACTTTCTTTAGCTGCTTCCAGTTTTGAGCACAGCGGGGGTATAGATCTATAATTCATCTATGCAATGCATCTTTGAAACCTGTAAAAGATAAGATAATGTTGAGTTATTACTTATTTACAATATGCCTCAAACAATAGCCTTCAAATAATGTGGTTGAAGTGCAATTTGGCGAACAGGAACGTGACAGAATGTGCTAATATACCACGTTTGTTGCCTCTGTTAAAATGTTCTCTTGTTGCAGTTGGGTGAATCAGTATTTGTCACAGAAAGTTCTAGTCTATGTTAAAAACTTCTCAAGCGCCAAAATTGTATTATGATGTGTTGAATCAAAGCTACATATTGAAACAATTTAGCAACAGATGATCTGTCAAAGACAGGTTGAGATTGAAGGCCCAACAATTGGTTGAAAGTGAGCGTCACAGTGTAGGTCCACTGACTGAGGTCTGTAATATCTGTAAAGATCTCTAAGTTCAGCTCTGTGCAGAACTGAATTTATTGGGAGGATTTCCAGTATAAGACAAGCAAATTCTGTTACAGAATTTATTTCTGTTGCTTATCAATTTTTTTAATTTTGCAGGGTTGCATCAGGGACAATGTTTTACGCACACTTTGTTTTGAGCAAGAAGGGGCCGCTGGCTCGGATATGGTTAGCAGCCCACTGGGATAAGAAGTTGACGAAGGCTCATGTGTTCGAGACGAATATTGAAGGCAGCGTGGAGGCCATCATCCAACCAAAGGTATATAACTGTGATCATGATGACTGATGTTTTTAAGTCAGTGATTTCCTAACTTCTAAGAAAATATTGGCGCCTTGTACCAGTTATTAGGAAATAGCACGAAATTGTGATAATCTGTTGGAACCAAATTGAGCTTGACCTCAACATTTTGTGGACAGTAATTAAGTTAACCTTTTAATAGTTAAAAGTTAAAGGGTACCCTGTCTCGTCTGTGTACGCATCTCTTAAAGACTCGGAGGAAGATATCGTACTTCAGGCATGTGCTACAGAAGAGTGGAGATTGCTTGTAGAAGGAGATTGATTATCTGAGGCACAATTTCGGGATCACAAGCATGGAGAAGACCTTGGATGATGTGGATAAGTGCAGCTCGGCATTAAGTCTCGGACTAAACTGTTATTTGACATGCTCAGTGAAGAAGACAAGGGACTGAAGCAAATGAATCAGAATTGTCTGTAGTGAAGCCACAGACAGTTTGACCTGTGGCTGTTCTTGGAGAGTTCAAGGAAGGTTAGAGACAAGACAAAGAAAGACAATTTTATGGCCCTTGAACAGTAGCCGCAGACGGATCCGGGATCACGGACTGATGTAGCACAAGCGGCTTCGTAAACCATAGGCTTTACCCCAATATCATGCTCCATTATAATACGAATTTTGATATCACGCACTAGAAGGTTTATAAAGCTGTAGAAAATTACCTCATAATAGCACAACCTTTTTATAAGGTGGTCTTGGTATGACTCCCAAAGACAGTCACATTAATGAGTTTTTAGTGTATCAGTCAACTTGAGTGATTATCTTCCATGCCATTTCTTTAGTTCTTTGTCCCCTGTGGCGTTTTGCCCTGGAGCTGTCACCCAATGGTTGTGCCAGTTAGGTGGCAGTTTAACTGGAATTTCTGCATATTAATTACTTAATTGATTAATTAGTGTAATCGATTTCAGGTGAAATTGGCGCTGCGTACTTCTGGTCATCTTCTGCTTGGAGTCGTTCGAATCTATTCACGCAAAGCTAAGTACCTGTTGGCTGACTGCAATGAAGCCTTTGTCAAAATCAAGATGGCGTTTCGCCCTGGAGTTGTGGATTTACCAGAGGAAAACCGAGAGGCTGCCATGTCGGCGATTACTCTGCCAGAAGCTTTCCATGAGTTTGATACAACCATGGCTGATCTAAGGTTAGTTGATGAATGCTCTTCTTCGGTTATGTTAGAATGTTTTGCCTAAGTTCCACCAAATAATGGTTTTTGCAAACAGAATAGTTTCACTGTTAAACAGAATGGTTTTACCATATAAGAGGAGAATGGTTTTCACTGAACATAATTGTTTTTGTACACTGTACGTGAAATCTCAGTGATAGGATTTCTTGATCCTTTCTCAAGTGTTGCCCAGGTTTGTGAAAAACCCAACATACTAGACTAATTATTGTTTTGTAATTAATCACAGAAGCATTGGGAATCTGTACTCTCCATTGTTGTGTAAGGTGATAATACTTCTGTTGAGCGCCGCTTCTAAGCTCCTGCACAGTAGCTAACGTATTGTGAAAAATGGAAATGTTTGAGCACGTCCTGAATTTATGTCTGTTTTGGCATGCATAATGTTGTTAGTGCCACTCATAATCATTGTGTCAGAATAGGATTTCAATTCAATACTGCATTTCTTCTTGTCTGCAGAAACTAAACTTGAATATATCTTTGAATTTTAGTGACTTAGATGTCCAGGCGCATTTCACGGGAAACCAGAGTCGTCCTGAAGAGATAACGATGAGAGAAGACCTCGGGAACATAACGCTGGTTGGAGATGATGGCTTTGGTAAGAACCAAGAACTGGCCAAAGCCTTGGTATGCCATGCTGGTTTAAAATGCACATTTGGTCATAGCAGAGATTTGGTTCTCTTGCAAGAAAACCGTTATCAGTTTTTTTGCAAGCACGTGGAACAGCTTATATTCTTTTACCAGATTACAACAGAGATTTCTGGATAGTTCTTTGTTATTAATTTCTTGTATTTTAATAGCTTCATTATTAGTGCTTGTTTATGTATTGATTTAAAAAAAAATTTTTTTACCCGAGGTAAATATAATCCTTCCGAAACAATAATTAGACTAGGAGCTGTTAACAAATGTTTGGAAAATTCATTTAAATTCCTTCATTTATATAAAAAAAGTTGCACGTCAACCATGTATTTACCTGGTTGTCTATCTAATGTGCAGCGTAAACAGATAGGGCTTTGCTGTTTCTGATTTGTGAGTTGATGGTACTTTTAACAATTCCATGTGTGTTAGATAAGACAATCTGCCAAAAAGATGGCAAACTGGCAACATTTTGAAAAGTACTGATTTGTTTTTGTTAGGTGACATGGGCTTCGAAGGTGATATGATGGAGGACGATCACCTGGATGATAGTTTATACGTGAAGCCGGGAGATCCATCGGCCCTTTTGCTAGAGGGCACCACCAGTGAAAAAGACCAGGATGACCAGCCGATGGACATAGACTTTGAGAGCCAACAGAGAGAGGAGGATGCATTTGCATCACCTATACATGATGATTATGGTCAGACAATTCTTCTGTTTACTTAAATATCAGCCGAACTTAACTTTGTTTACCTAAACATGAGCAGAACTTAACTTTATTTATGTAAATTTTTGCAGAACTTAACTTTTCTGGTTAAATATTAGCAGCATTTTATTTCGTTTATTAATAGTCTGCCAAATCTGCACCTGTTACGATTACGTCATTACAACTGTAGAAACTGGGTAGAGCACTTGCTGTAGTGTAACTACTTTAAAACCAAACAGCTTAACAGCATTGGCTTTACACTTATAAAAATGGTTAAAATCTTATACTTCCAAAACTAAAAAGCCAGTTTGAATTCTCATTCTAATCTATGTCTTTGCATTTTGCTTTGCAGCGTGCTACTTAGAGTGATCTAGAAATGTTATAATTTTTACAATACAATTGCAAAGGCCTAGACATCTTAAACTGGTAAAAATTCGTTTATATTGAAATATCTTGCTATATCTTATGTTGCAGAGGGTCCTGCTGGGGCTGATGATGATGATGACTCAGACAGAGATGACTTTGGAGGTGGCGTGGATCACGAGGATATTTTTGGTACGTAACCTGTTATGCAATAGAATTTAACTGCACATTTAACACTTTCATGATGAGAGTGTACTGAAACCAATACAGTGGTTTGAATGCTTTGCACTGAGGCATTATTCCTAGCAACGGTAATGCTAACATGGGGGTACAAGTTCGAGCATCCCTTGAGATGGTTACTGTATACAAGCCTTGAGGAAGTCTCACTGGAAATTGCTTCACACCTGAATTCAAACTTTGCACAGTGCACACGTTATAAGTGCATTAGTAATAAAATAATAATAATAATCTTTTTCTTTATTAATTCAAACCGACAAATGCAGTAAGATTACATTGAGACATGACAGTAAAATTACCAATATCTTAACTAAACACACGTTATGGCAGCCAAGCAAGGCACCTGCTCGAGAGGGGTTGCGGAAATCGAACCACGTACTGCTGCTCTCCTGGCCATGAATGTTACCATTACTCTATCCCCCATTCCTAAAAAAGGCTGTTTGTATGTTGTTGCATTTTGCAAAGAAAATATGAGGCTTATATGGCTACTTTTGTGTGCAAAGGAATTAAAGAGGAAAGATAATAAATTTTTTGTCGTAGAGGTATTCGTAAAGCATACGCATTTGTTATGGATCTTACTGTCTGTTGAGAGTTTTCTGTCTGCTAATTGTGAGATGGAGGACAGAATCTGATGTTGTTTGGTGCAATCAGTCTTGAAGTTTCGTGTTAATTAATTTGTTTGAAATTGCAGGAGAGAAGTTTGTTGGAGAGGGAGGAGGTCTGTTTGAAGATCCGATGGCAGAGCCTGCCATTCCATCTGATTCTGCAGATCTACTGCAGCAACAGCCGCAGAATAAACCAGGTATCTCTTCATTTAAAAAAAGGAAAGCATGCTTGGTTACTAATATTGCATGAAAAACTGAAGGATTGATCTGAAGGATCCGAAAGATGCTGAAGCCTGAAATGCAAAGAAAATGTGGCACTGCAATGATAGGACACAGTTTGATATTTAGTGCAGTGAACAGATATTAAATTGTAAACTGTTCTGGCAAGTCTGTGGGGGAAATTCAACGTTAGGCCTTTAGTGTGTTACAAATAAGGTATTTGCTGTTCATTTAGATCAGCTTTTATCTTTTAAATTTAAAAATATCTTTAGACTCAAAAGCAGAAATAAAAATAATTCCCAATGCAAGTTGTGCATGATTTGTTGAGAAATTGTGAATTTTCGTCTGCTGAAATTTAAATGCAACAATAATCCAACTATTGCAGACAGTTTTCATTAGAGCTGTGTATGGCTAGTTAACAAATGGCATTTTCACACTGATGCATATGGATTTTATTTCCAGTGTAGTGTAAGCATTCTATGATTATGTTGTTTTGTGTTGTTTCAAACATTGCACTGACTTGTATTGAACATTGCACTGGCTATTGTTTCTTCAGGTGTTGTTGATCCATTTGTGCAACCAGTTGCAACGCCCACAGCTCCTGAGGTGATCCCAAACAGACCAAGCTACATGAACATCAGTTTAGATGGAATGATCGGACACCTTCCCCAAGAGCAGACCCCACTCGTGGACAACATGACCATGGTCCAGAATGATACAGAGGCGTTTGCCCTGAAACCAATCGACATCACAACAATCGGTACGTAGTCGCATACACTGCGGTGATGTGCAAGATACGTGTAGCTAAAGATTTAAACGCAATACATTTTAAGGCAGTTGCGTATTTGATGAAAATAAATGCAAAGGCCGTATTTGGTTTCATCGACAGCATCAAACCACTTCAGGGTGGCTGCCCGGTTGTGAACACATGACAGCTTGGTGTCGTAGCGGGAGCAGTGAGGTTGAGACATTGAACCATGTTAACAATTGGATTGGCAACTGTCTATGGAATGCCGAGCATCTGAGCATCAGCCCATCATCCTTTATCAGTCACTCCAAAGACCCACATTGCTCTTCCGCGCTGAGATGTATGCCTAGCTGCAGATGGCGTACGTGGCCCTTGGTTCCAGACCTGACCATACGCGAGGAAGCCAAAGATGATGCGCAGAGAAATCGCCATCTAAATATACAAAATCCACAGCGGAAATGGCTAATAAGTCCAGTAAGCAAACTTAGCGCCAGTAAACTCCCAACACTTCGTTTCCTCTTTTATTTTCTATGTTTTTCTTTAAGCCAGGTGCTTTGGATTTACTTCTGATTTAGAATCAGTTGGCTGCCTTTTTCACATGTTGAATTTACTTAGGTGTCCCTGTGTAACAGGATCTTTGATCCCTTTTGGGCCCCCTCGTGTAGCCAGTACATGTTAATTCATTTTGTTTCCTTTGTTCTTGTGATTGGTTACAGAAATACAGTGATTTGATTTTAACATGTTCGAAACTACTGTGTATGAACATTTATTTTGAGGACTTCTCAAAGTGCTGAAGGTTGGAGCTTATAAACACGTGAAAAACATTTCATCATCAGACATACCGGTTTTGACACCTGCATTTGCCGTATTTAAATAGTACAGATAATAAATAAACGTTGCAAAGGATTAGAATTGTTGTAGGGGAGGGGGATTGAGTAATGGTAACACTCATGGCCAGGAGAGCATTAGATCGTGCGGTTCGATGCTCATAACCCCCCTCTAGGACGGCGCCTTGTATGGCTGCCAAACCGTGTGTTTAATTAAGATCTTGATTGTACTGTCATGTTTCAATGTAATCTTACTGTGTACTTGTCATTTTGAATTAATAAAGAAGATTATTATTATTATTATTATTATTATTATTAAATGTAGGAACCGAACGGAAGGTGAAGAAGAAGCGAAAGCTGGTGATAGATGAGCAAAAAGCAATCGCGAGCGAGACAATGAAGTTACAACTTTCTGATACGACCGACATCGTAACAACCCTTGACCTTGCTCCACCTACAAAGAAACTGATGCACTGGAAGGAGACGGGCGGAGTGGAGAAGCTGTTTGCTTTTCCAGGAAGGGCATTAGTGTCAAAAAGACTATCACAGGTAAGTGGTTGCAAAAGTCTTCTTCTTTTCCTTAGTGGCTTTTGTGTGTGCAAGATTTTTGGGATCACTTTTGCAGTTTTAAGGTTACGTTATTTAAATTTGTTATATTTTTGGGTTACACTACTTGCACATTTGTTATATGATAATACAAGGCATTGAAATTTGAAGCTTGTTGCTGGAAGTTTCCTAGATGATGATAGTGTTTTTGGCAATTTTAAGGCATTTTCAAACATTTGTTTTGTGAATTCAAATAAAATCTTTGTTCTGTGATTTTTCATTTTTTGAATTTACCATTTAAATATAAGCTGCAGTCGAGTAAAGTGGTATCCTAGTTTGAAGCATATCTCGGTTGAAATGATAGCGGTGGCCGAGAAGGGCGGGCGACTTTTCTCCTTTTGAAGAGTTCTGAAACTGTCAGTCATCTTCTTGGTTGTTTCAGTTATTTACTATCAACCTAATAACAAAATCGGCATCGGAGACTGTGGAAGTGCCACAGCCTGACCTTGACCTGGAGCATGCCAGAACAGAGGAGTTGGTGGAGACACATGACCATACGAGCACAGGTACTTGGCGCGAACGTGTCTTAGATGGCTCTTAAATGGGGCATTGTGTAAATGTCTAGGGGGCATAACGCTTTGTTGAAGCATACATGCAAAGGACGTGAGTTGCCATGCTGCTCTCAGGGCTTTAGATAGTTTGATTTAATTATGATGTTGTATAGTACTAGAACAGGGGTGATTGTCTGTAAATGTATTTTGTTACATGGTGATCAATAAAACAATCTGAAGTTTTAATCTTGAAATCTGACCTTTGCTGGTTGTACGCCAACATTCGATTTTTCTGTGGTGGTACAATAAAAATAAAGTTTGAAAACCGCTATTCTAGAACTTCAGTTAAAAGGGGAATGTTGGTTTGTTTCGCTATGTCAGACGTCTTATATTGGCTCTTTAATAATCCTGTGCCAAGGACAATATTGCGAGGATGCAGAAACTACGAATAAAGTTAGTAAATTCACGTACTGGAACGTACTTTGTGGGACACAGTGGCTGACTGGTCATAGCGCTCACCTTAAAGTTTGGGTTCGAGTCTCCTCCCTTGAGCCATTTACTGTGTAGGGACCGTGAGCAATGAGCAAGTCACTCTCAGTTGCTCAGCGCCATTGATTGATGCTTGGTCATCAGATAGTGGTAGGTAATGAATGCATAATAGTAATAATAATATTGATGATAAATAATACTTGAACTGTTGTTTATGCTAATCCCATTAATTAAAACTTTACAGCGGGAGAAATGCCGGAACTACCCCTTGCAACGCAGGACGCTTATCGGCCGCCAACTACAGAGGCGCCATCTATCATCGAGGAGTCATCTGTTTTCGACAATCAGTCATTGCAGGCACCTTCTGTGGTCGCTGAAACTTCGATGTCAGAGGAACCCGTGCCTCAGCCATCGCAGTCACCGCCAGTATCGCCCGCCCCTTCTCTGCCACCGCTTCCTCCTCCACCGTGTGGTGGAAACTCTGACGATGATGATGATGACAATGATGGAGGATTTTACAACGAGGATGCGTCAACAGAACCTGAGGAAGAGGAAGAGGATGTGCCGCTTGAACCGGTGAGAATAGGTTCTGTGGTAATCGTTCTGAATGTGCTGGAAATCGTGTAATGTGAATTTTTTACTTTTCTCAATCAAAACTGATTGTTTACAACAATCATACATCATGGTCTCGTCTAATCTGAAGGCTTATGTATGTACATGTATATATGTATGTATGTATATATGTAAGTATGTATGTAAGTACATACGTACGTCTGTACATATGCATGCATGCATATGTACATACATACACACATCACACAGCAGATGGAGCTTGATGATTGGCTTGGAAATTGTAATTGGTTTTTTCTACCTCATTTTGTCTAGTTTAATGTGAAATTCGGCAGATTTATGGCTAGGCTTTGTTTCAATAAACTGCCCTTGTTTAAAGTAGATTATTTTAAGAACAACTAATTATGAATTGTTGTTGAAATGGTTCAGTTATGAGTGACTGAATGAATGATCCCACTAAAAACAACCACTAACCTGTGCAAGTTTCTTAATGTTTTTAATCATCTAAAAGTCATTATCATATGACGTCATAAGGAGTTCATGTTTCAACTGCTTTCTTGGTTATACAGAGAGCCAAGAAATGTGTAAGGTGGGGGAAGATATTTCTCTTAAAAGTGTTGGAAGTAAAATTTCCTTAGAAAAGTGTCTGTGCACGTCTTAATATCTGAGTTAGTACTGCCTGGCAGGGACAGTCTGGAGATTTTGCTTTGCCACAGACTTATAGTTAGTCCTTGATATGTTTGCATAAATGTGTGGCCACATTTCATTACATTAGAATCCTTGATTGATCGGCTTTATGTAACATGGTGGTTGAATGGTCAGGTTTTCGTTTGTAAGGCATTGTAGAGTCTTCCATAAGATGTTTTATGTGGGTTGCATGAGCAAGACATTAGTGTTATGTGTTGACGTTATGTGTTGACGTTGTTTGATGCTGGTAGTAAAAAGATTGGCAATAAAATAAACAAGTTTTTGTTGCAGGTGGAGGGTGAGGCCGAGGAAGAGGCCGAGGAGAGACGCTGGAATAAACGGTCACAGCAGATGCTGCACTCGCTGAGCCGTGTCTTAGCTCGTCACGACTCGATCGGTTTTAAAGACTTGATCGCTCACGGCAACCGCAAACACGTTGCTTCAAAATTCTACACGCTGCTAGTCCTAAAGAAGTCTCAGGCGGTCGACGTGGAGCAGACGGAACCTTACGGAGATATACTCATCTCTAAGGGTTCCACCTTCACAGCGATTTGCTGAACAGACTGGGTCTCTAGGGACCATCTAATGTACAGGTCGTTGAGGTCAGGCAGCTGACCCATTCAGCTAGATATGGCAGCAGTCTGTCATGGGATTGTTCGGCTTCAATGAAATGGGGCCAACTCTGACTGATCTTTTTCTGACCTTGACGATTGTAAGATCTAAACAAAGCAGGCAGCAATGATCCAATCGACTGTTGAACCTAAATGGAGGTGTTTCCGGCGAACACAGTCGGGATCAATTCGAGACAGTACTGATGTAGCTTGATGTTAATTTTAGCACGGCTAAGGAAACGATGCCACTCTGACCCAGACAAGGGTAACCTGACCCGATCGACGCGAAATGTTTCTTTTGCCTTCTTTGCGTTTGCAACCGAATACAACGGCTGCATAGTCTTTGTGTTGTTTTCAACCATTGTCCTGTCCATCACGAAGAAGTTGATCTTGAAAAATTGGCAGGACATCAATACAGACCACTGGTTTTCTCTCTGTAAATATCTTCAGAACACAAAGAATGAAGAATCGATTCAACCCGGCTCACAAAACTAGTCTGCTGCATACGTTTTGTGAGCTTGTGTATAGCGGTCTCGGAGGTGATCAGAGCGTTGAATGCTGCCAGTCACAAGTGTTGCGTTTTTATGTAATTTTATAATATTGCAATCAGAAGTTAGTAGTAGTTGGAATTCTGACAGTCAAAACTGTTTAAAAAAGCAAATGGAAAATGGTGAAACCATGTGGGTTCGGGAATAAGTTGATCACATGGCAAAGCTCTTGTTCATCTTCGGTGATGTCATAACATTGCAGTTTTTTTGCACCACTCGTTCCTTCAGTTGTAAACAGCACAATACGTTGTCGACAGGAAGGCCTCTGCAACAGGGTCAGATTCAGAATTGTTTGGAAAGTGGTGGGGTAACGCACAACAACTGTTGCCAGAGTTGTCGGCTGTGAGGAAGGACATCGAGAATGGTTCGTTGTACCTAGCAAACAAAAGTTGAGTCATCGGCAATGGAATGTCTGTTATCCTACAGCTCGGAAGTGGCAGTAAATGAACTTCATCAGTTGCAATGATAGTAGCAGATGAACTCCTTGGCTTCTGTTCAAGGATTAAGTGGAAACTGATTTCGAATTGGGGCTTTGTTATGGAAAGGAATTTGCCAGAACTTTCTCGTATGCAGCAGCAGGTGCGTTAAGTTTGCGTACACAGAACTGCGGCAGTCGAAGACAATTGGTATATTGCAAACTGACCGACAGAGCACCACAAACTTCTTTACAGTCTCGTTTACAAACGTAATTGTTATGGAACAGGTTACCTAGTGATCTAAGGCACGAGTTTCTCATCTTTGTCTAACCTTCATTCCATCAATGGTTGAAGACATGCGTGGTGGTCAGTAATTGTTGTTGTATGGTATGTAGAAATGCTGAATCCTTGAAGCAACATTTTATGAATGCCAGATGCATTACACTGCATCACTTTAGTTACGGTATTCTTAATCAGGAAAATTGATTTTGCTAGCTTCATATATTTATTAATATATTTATACGTTAATGAATACTTTAATTGGAATAATTCCTGTCGACTGAGTCAGTAATCCCCCTCTCTCTGAACAGTAGTCGACTGTTTTTTTAAGTGAAGGCTTGAAAGTGTAGGAAGCTATTTCGTGCCACGGTAAATGAAAATTTTTGCCTACAGTTACTGAAATGTGACTTGTTACTGTCTTCAACCGTATTAATGGTGAGAGTGAATTTCTGTTTGGATATTCGTAATGATCGCTTATGTTCAGCTGGAAGTCTGCTTCTTTGTTGTATCATTTGGTCAGTTGTTTTGGGATTGTTTCACTAATTTTGTTTAATTAATTACCCAGGAGGTAATATTGTGCTGTTACCATGTCTGCTTCAGCCAATGGGTCTGTCAACCCTTAGACTACATTTTGGAGGACTAGTGCAATAGACAAGTATGCATAATAAAAGTATGATTTCCTTGTAGTACAGATACATTAATTTCGCTGGGAAGGCTTTTTTGCAGATAATGTTGGACTGGGAACAACGCTGAACAGTTTTGAACCACAGAAAATATGGTTCTCAGTTTTTATGAAATTATCTAAATGTTTTGGTTGTTTTTTCGTGGTCATTTTTTTGGTAATTTCTTCTGGAATGGACTGCAGTGCACTATTTTTTAGTGCTTATGCATGTGTCCTGTACTGGTTTCTGATTAGATGCCATCAAGAAGTACAACTTCCAGTGGCTCTGAGAAGTTGCATGTAAAAGGGTGTTGTTATTAAGGAACATTTATATAGCGCCCCTTCAAGGCTGTCTACTCAGGAGCACTCGAGTGAAGTGTTTTGATTTACTTTACAGGCATATTACATGGAATGGTGTAAGATAGTTAAGGTCCAAAAATGCTATTGTGTACCTACAATACTCTTATTTCTGTTGCATCATAATTCTTTCTGGTTTTGGCAGTAAGGAAGATATCTTTTATTGAAGTCACTGGTGTTAACTTTTGAGTCGAAAAGTGTCCACATTTTAAAAGAAGTCGGTGATGGCCATTGGCTATGAATCTGATTTCCAAAGACTGCGAGCATTGTGCGTGCCACTTAATTGCAGTGTGGCTACTATACAAATGCTATTTTATATGTGGGAAAAGTGGCTTTAAGTGGTGTCCATGGGTTTATGGGACTCTGTGGCCAATTGGTTATTGCACTCGCCTTGCAACACAGAAAGTACGAGTTTTATCATCCTCTGACTGTGTAGGGACTTTGAGCAAGTCTATGACTTTTCTCTTGATGCTGAACACTGACTAGTTCATGCGTTTCTCAATATTTCTTATTGGAATATTCCAAGCCTTATTGTAGCCAATGGGTTTTGTCATGACTTGTGCAGAATTCGTTGAGCCGTGTATTTTCTTCAAAAACACATTCAGTTGCCAAATTTACAGCAAAGCTGGCTGGCCACTTTGTGCACATTAGCGGGGTGCCAGTGAGTACGTGTGTTTGTGTCTGTGTTTATGTGTGTGTGTTTGTGTGTGTGTGTAATGAAAGAATAGTTCTGCTGTGTAGTAATATTTGGATTGTCAGCCCTGTGTTATTGTTCAGCAAAATTGAAGCAATGCCAGTGGTTCAACTATTGACAATACACGAATAATGTAAATTGCATGGAAAAATAGTTTTAGAGTTATTTACGATGAATAATAAAGAATATCTGGAAAGACTGCGCTTTACTTGCTGTTTAGCCCAGAATCGTACATGGATAATGTTTTCAAAGATTCTTACCTGTAAATTCTTGTTTTAAATTGCATCATGTTCTAATTGAGTAATTGCAGTTTTCTGAACGTAATTAATAAAAGTTAAACTTTATTGAAGTACTTGTTGGTTTATGGTTGTTAGGTTGGAAGTAACTGTTAGAATTGACTAAAGAACTCTCTTAACTAAGAAACACATCTTAACTAAATTATTATCTAAACTAAAAATATCTGAACTAAACAACTATCTTAACTAAACAACTATCTTAACTAAACAACTATCTTAACTAACAAAACTATCTTAACTAAACGACTATCTTAACTAAACAACTCTTAACTAACAAAACTATCTTAACTAAAAAAATAACTAAACAACTATCATAACTAAACAACTATCTTAACTAAACAACTATCTTAACTAAAGAAATATCTTAACTAACAAAACTATCTTAACTAAACTATCTTAACTAAAGAAATGTCTTAACTAAAGAACTGTCTTAACTAAGAAACATTTTATCTAAACAACTATCTTAACTAAACAATTATCCTAACTAAACAACTATCTTAACTAAACAACTATCTTAACTACGAAAACTATCTTAACTAAACAACTATCTTAACTAAAGAGTTGTCTTAACTAAGACACACGTCTTAACTAAACTATCTTAACTAAAGAACTATCTTAACTAAACAACTATCTTAGCTAAAGAAATATCTTAACTAAACAACTGTTTTAACTTAGAAACACATCTTAACTAAACAACTATCTTAACTAAAAAAACTATCTTAACTAAAAAACTATCCTAACTAAAAAACAAATCTAACTAAAGAACTGTCTTAACTAAGAAACACATCTTAACTAAACAGCTATCTTAACTGAAAAAAACTATCTTAACTAAAAAAACTATCCTAACTAAACAACAAATCTTAAAACCATCTTAACTAAAGAAATATCTTGACTAAAGAAATATCTTAACTAAACAACTATCTTAACTAAACAACCATCTTAACTAAAGAAATATCTTAACTAAAGAACTGTCTTAACTAAACTATCTTAACTAAACAACTATCTTAACTAAACAACTATCTTAACTAAACAACTACCTTAACTAATGAAATATCTTAACTAAAGAACTGTCTTAACTAAGAAACACATCTTACTCTAAACAACTATCTTAACTAAAAAAACTATCTTAACTAAAAAACTATCCTAACTAAACAACAAATCTTACTAAAGAACTCTCTTAAACAACTATCTGAGCTAAACAACTATCTGAAATAAAAGCCATCTTAACTAAAGAAAGATCTTAACTAAAGAACTGTCTTAACTAAACAACTATCTTAACTAAACAACTATCTTAACTAAAAACCATCTTAACTAAAGAGGTAGCTTTACTAAAAAGCTGTCTCAACTAAGAAACACATCTTAACTAAATAACTATCTTAATTAAAAAAACTATCTTAATTAAAAATCTGTTCTGACTAAAAAAAACTATCTTAACTAAAGAACTGTCTTAAATAAAAAAAACTATCTTAACTAAAAAACTATCCTAACTAAAAACACATCTTAATTAAGAACTATCTTAACTAAACAACTATCTTAAATAAAGAACTACCTCAACTAAAAACATTCTTAACTAAAGAATTGTCTTAACTAAGAAACACATCTTACCTAAGCAACTATCTTTACTAAACAACTATCTTAACTAAGAAAACTATCTTAACTAAAGAACTATCTTAACTAAAGAACTGTCTTAACTAAGAAACATTTTATCTAAACAACTATCTTAACTAAACAATTATCCTAACTAAACAACTATCTTAACTAAACAACTATCTTAACTACGAAAACTATCTTAACTAAACAACTATCTTAACTAAAGAGTTGTCTTAACTAAGACACACGTCTTAACTAAACTATCTTAACTAAAGAACTATCTTAACTAAACAACTATCTTAGCTAAAGAAATATCTTAACTAAACAACTGTTTTAACTTAGAAACACATCTTAACTAAACAACTATCTTAACTAAAAAAACTATCTTAACTAAAAAACTATCCTAACTAAAAAACAAATCTAACTAAAGAACTGTCTTAACTAAGAAACACATCTTAACTAAACAGCTATCTTAACTGAAAAAAACTATCTTAACTAAAAAAACTATCCTAACTAAACAACAAATCTTAAAACCATCTTAACTAAAGAAATATCTTGACTAAAGAAATATCTTAACTAAACAACTATCTTAACTAAACAACCATCTTAACTAAAGAAATATCTTAACTAAAGAACTGTCTTAACTAAACTATCTTAACTAAACAACTATCTTAACTAAACAACTATCTTAACTAAACAACTACCTTAACTAATGAAATATCTTAACTAAAGAACTGTCTTAACTAAGAAACACATCTTACTCTAAACAACTATCTTAACTAAAAAAACTATCTTAACTAAAAAACTATCCTAACTAAACAACAAATCTTACTAAAGAACTCTCTTAAACAACTATCTGAGCTAAACAACTATCTGAAATAAAAGCCATCTTAACTAAAGAAAGATCTTAACTAAAGAACTGTCTTAACTAAACAACTATCTTAACTAAACAACTATCTTAACTAAAAACCATCTTAACTAAAGAGGTAGCTTTACTAAAAAGCTGTCTCAACTAAGAAACACATCTTAACTAAATAACTATCTTAATTAAAAAAACTATCTTAATTAAAAATCTGTTCTGACTAAAAAAAACTATCTTAACTAAAGAACTGTCTTAAATAAAAAAAACTATCTTAACTAAAAAACTATCCTAACTAAAAACACATCTTAATTAAGAACTATCTTAACTAAACAACTATCTTAAATAAAGAACTACCTCAACTAAAAACATTCTTAACTAAAGAATTGTCTTAACTAAGAAACACATCTTACCTAAGCAACTATCTTTACTAAACAACTATCTTAACTAAGAAAACTATCTTAACTAAAGAACTATCTTAACTAAGGAACTGTCTTAACTAAGAAACTTATCTCAACAACTATCTTAACTAAATAACTATCTTAACTAAACAACTATCTAAACTAAACAACTGTCTTAACTGAACAACTGTCTTAACTAAAGTTCTAACTGTCTTAACTAAGGAACACATCTTAACTAAACAACTATCTTAACTAAACCATCTTAACTAAAATATCTTAACTAAAGAAATATCTTAACTAAGAAGCATATCTTAACTAAACTATCTTAACTAAAAAACTATCCTAACTAAAAAACAAATCTTACTAAAGAACTCTCTTCACTAAACAACTATCGTAAATAAAGAACTACCTCGACTAAAAAACAATTTTAACTCAAGAACTGTCTTAACTAAGACACACATCTTAACTAAACAATTATCTTAACTAAACAATTATCTTAACTAAAGAAATATCTTAACTAAAGAACTGTCTTAACTAAAGAATTATCTTAAGTAAGAAAACTATCTTAACTAAAGAATTATCTTAATTAAAGAGCTGTCTTAACTAAGAAACACATCTTAACTAAACAACTATCTTAACTAAACAACTATCGTAACTAAACAACTATCTTAACTAAACAACTATTTTAACTAAGAAAACTATCTTAACTAAACAACTATTTCAACTAAAGAACTGTCTTAACTAAGAAACACATCTTAACTAAACAACTATCTTAACTAAGAAAACTATCTTAACTAAACAACTATTTCAACTAAAGAACTGTCTTAACTAAGAAACACATCTTAACTAAACAACTATCTTAACTAAGAAAACTATCTTAACTAAACGTCTATTTCAACTCAAAAATATCTTAACTAAAAATCTGTCGTAACTAAAAATCTCTTAACTAAAGAACTATCCTAACTATCGCCTGAAATCCAGAACTATCTTAACAACTATTTTAACTAAAAAACACATCTCAACTAAAGAACTATCTCAGCTGATGAACTATCTTAACTATGAAACACATCTTATCTAAACAAGTATCTTAACTAAAATATATTTACTACAGAACTATCTTAACTAAAAACTATCTTAACTAAACAAATATCTTGACTAAAGAAATTTCTTAACAACTATCTTAAGTAAAGAACTATCTTAACTAAGAAGTATCTTAACTAAAAACTATCTTAGCTAAAGAATTATCTTAACTAAAGAGCTACCTTAACTAAAAACTATCTTAGCTAAACGAATATCGTAACTAAAGAACTATTTTAACTAAGAAAACTATCTTAGCTAAAGAATTATCTTAATTAAAGAGCTGTCTTAACTAAGAAACACATCTGAACTAAACAACTAGTAGATGTCAAAGGTCTTTTTTAGCGCAGTACCGTAATTACGTTTAAAACCAGTTTTGACTGGCCTACAACACCCAGTTTTTCTGGTCCCCACCACTCCATTATCTCACCGAATTAAGAGGATGCCGATCTATACCATCTAGGCTTCCAGAGGGTCCTGAAACCCACGGACAATTATAGCAGGCCGACTTCCAGGGCCTCCTGAGGGCCCACGAACGCTTTGTGTGACCATTTTCATAGTTGTGACTGATAATATGGTCACAAGTGTCACAGTGTCACACTGAGCGGCTTCGGGACAGGGCCCACAGACCCTTATCAAAGATTGGTTTCCAAGCAGTGCCTATGGCTATCATGGCTTAGAAGTCTTTTGAATCGTGGTGTTAAGTGAGTCTTTGAAATCAGGCTCAATAGAAAGTCCTTTGATATAAAGACCGTCTCTAAGCCAATTCGGCCAAAGCCAAAAAATAAGGATCGTGGATTGCCCTAACACATCAAACCGCAAGAGTGTCGTTTGCTGCCGGCCGAGACCCTCCCACGAGGCCGGCCCAAACCATTGGAGTGTGCCAGTAAAAATTATAGCCCACTAATCGTACGGCGGCGGTGCGCTAGGAATTACAGACTCACTACTCCAACCACCTACGATGAAAACTTTTATATCGTGGTTCGCGGAGAAGACCCAGTGCTGGTTAGTTTCTTGATTAGTTCTGCCACCATCTGGTCTTTGCTTTGACTCGGCAACTCTTTTTTTCCATTCTTGCTTTGTATATCACGTTTCATCGTTCTATATTTCTCCTCCTCTCCCAGAATAAGTTTATATTCTTCATCGCTAATAGCCGTGTCCTCTAACGCCTTAGAAATGTGGTCATGAACAGTGTTTAGCTTACTCTCCGCCAAAATACAAATTTCGTCGTGTTTTGAAGCTTTAGCAACGAAACTTCTACTTACAACATTTCCAATGATATCCAGAAGACTCGTCGCTATGGCCAAACTCTCCAGAACAATACCAGGAATAAAACCAATACCAGTGGCTAACATAGCTGCCCCACCCACCCCAGTTCCAAGACTAACTATAGCAAGGCCGGCCGAGGCCCCATTAGCCACATCCACAACCCTCTTATACTTTTTGCACAGTTGTCCCCGACTTATCGCCTCAGATCTCAGGAATGCTTCTACTTCACCGATCTTCTGCAGACGAAACGTCTGCGACTTCGTGTCTGACGAAATTGTCGGCTCCGTAAGCGTTGGATACAAAGCCATTGTTTTTTATAGTTGCTCTATTAGTAAAGTTACGTTTAAGTCGATAGATGAAGTACTTTCAACGCCTCTCTTTTTGCCTTCAATTCGGAAACTCGTTTGTCCTGGAACGAATATTGCCCTAGATGCATCAAATTGCCCACTTTGAATGTCAACTGTACGATCGATGCTACCCCCAGCAGCTGCCGGTGCTATAACGCGAACTGTTGCATCACCACCGCAAACACCAAAGACTGTAAGCTTCCAGAACCCGCCCTCTAACGAAACCCCCTGATTGGTGGTTTGCAAAGTTATACACGGAAAACGCGCAGCGGCCAATGGAAGAGTTTGCCACGCAGTCGTGGTTACCGTTCCGGCCGCCGTATAGATATCACGGCTGTGGTAATCGTCAGACACGAAGTCGATGTGCTGTTGAGGCACCGCGGTCAATAGCTCTGCGGTGGGCTTCGGGATGTCGTACCCCCAGTGGCCCACATCACCTAGACTGTCTATGCTGTATTTGCACATGTCTATTTCTCCGTGTTGACGGAGATACCCCCGAATCTTGTAGTGCGTGTCAGCCATATTTTTCTATACTACTGACTATCCCCCATGTCTAAAATATGTATAGATCTGGAAGTGTGATATTCCAAAAGTAGCTTGTGGTGGGCTGGTGGCCAAGACCATCAGCCTGAATTTTTTGTATAAACTCTGAGTTGTGAAGGTGAACTCTTGCGCAGAATTAGTCAAAGTGACATTGGAGGTGATGAGCGCATCAAATCTATTTGCATCATCGGCTGGAGTCCCATAAATCTTCCAGGACGTGATACGTGGTGCAGTAGGACTAGATCCCCCAGCCAGACTAACCTTCCATACTCGCACAGCCGTCGGGCATTCAATCTGTAACCAAGTCCTACTAACCTGAGGACCAATATCGGCTCTCGATGTGGACGCCGTCTTCCACTCACCTCTCACACCCGAGTTGAAAGCCATATGAGGCGGGTTAGTGGGTAAAGATTCGTTGGCTGAGGCAATAAAACCCGTTTCGGAAACGTTTCTGGATAGGGGCGGAATGTGGCCGCTGTAGTTGAGAATCTTGATGCTCGTCGCGTATCGCCTTTCATTAGCTATCTCACTGTCTACATACCGCTTGTTAGTCAGGTACCATGGTCCCGAGGGCGGCGTTTCATTATTCGTAGTGGCGATGGTGATCAGCTGCGTCACTTGTTTCAAACTCGCAGCGTCGCCATCGGATCCTGGAATTTCTGTTGGGAGCCCAGTCACTCTTTTACCGCCCATAGCCAGATCACCGGTCATGGTACTGCCGGATTTTAGCACGCAGGCGTTCCTAACGATAATATCTTCCTCGTTGGCATACCTCTTAGCGGCGTCAGCTTTCTGGTCCGCATAGAGTCTAACGGAAGCTCCAATCTCAGCGTTTTTCACGTCAACGTATCGTTTATTTGTCACATGCAACGGTTCTGTTGGTACTCTATCACTCTTTGTCATGTTGTCGGCGATCAGCTTCGATACTTGTGCCATACTCGTCGCGTCGCTTTCGGACGTTGCTGCGCCCGTAGGGAGCCCAGTAACTCTTTTACCGCCCATGATTAAATCACCAGTCATTGCATCACCAGCTTTAAGCACGCATGCGCTCCTAACGATAACATCTTGCTCGTTGGCGTACGTCTTAGCAGCTTCAGCTTTCTGGTCCGCATAGAGTCTAACTGAAGCTCCAATCTCAGCGTTTTTCGCGTCCACATACCGTTTGTTAGTCAAGTACTTTGGTCCAGCCGGCACCGTATCATTATTCTTAGTGGCGTTGCTGATCAGCTGCGTCACCTGTTTCAAACTCGCGGCGTCGCTATCGGATCCAGGAATTTCTGTTGGGAGTCCAGTCACTCTTTTGCCACCCATGGCCAAATCACCAGTCATAGAATCGCCGCTTTTGAGCACATGCCCGCCTCTTACGATAGCATGCTTCTCGTCCGCATATCTTCTAGCGGTGGTGACCTTCTCATCCACGTACTGTCTGTAAGAAGCGTCGCGGGAATCTACATACCGCTTATTCACCACATGCAACGACTCCGTGGGTACTCTATCGAGTTTTACTAGAGCGCCAGCGACCGCTGTTGACACTTGTTTCCAACTCGCTGCGTCGCTATCGGATCCTGAAATTTCTGTTGGGAGCCCAGTAACTCGGTGGCCGCCCATAACTAAACTTCCAGTCATTACGCCGCCGGATTTGAGCACGCACGCATTCCTGACGATAACATCTTGCTCGTTAACATAACTTTTAACAATAAGGTCCTTGTCATCTGCATACTGCCTAACGGAATCTCTCAGCCCCGCATTCTTCTCGTCCGTGTACTGCCTGGCATCGATAAGTTTTTGGTCTGCATGATTTTCGGCTGCGGTCGCCTTCTGGTCCGCGTATCGTACCACTTGTGCCCAGCTCGCAGCGTCGCTTTCAGACGCACCAGCGTCTGTGGGCAGCCCAGTAACTTTGTGGCCACCCATTTTTAGAACGCCAGACATCGTTCCACCGGTGATTTGTAAGTTGTCCTGATCTATGATGTCTGCATAAGCCTTTGTCGCGGCGTCTGTTTCCATCGTGGGCGTTCCCACGTTTGTCAGTCGAAAACCTCCAGCCGACAGAATTCCCATCATGGTATCACCCGCTTTGTGGACGAGCCCAGCGGCGCTTATCTGCCCCCCTCCCACCCCACCTCCACCGTCTCTTCCAAATTTATCAACCGGCATTTTTATATACAAAAAGGTGACGGAAGTCTAACATAAGTCAAGCACGATATCTTCAAAATTCTTTCCAGCAGCGAGCTCTATTAGCACGGCTAGGCAGAGATGACCACATACCACATCATCTGGCCCCTGTAGCTGAAATGTTTGTGTTCTTATAGGATTTTTTAAATATCTAGAAATTTCGAGAGGCGGATCCAGCCCATAACTGTCAAAATAGACGGCTTTTGGTCCATCTATCCAATAGGCGACCCAGTGAGTACCATCACCAGAACCGGAATCCAGATTAACAACTCCACACTCCTTCTCACGAGCCACGGCGGGCAGACCATCTCGCATGAAAACACCGCGGAAATGCGGCAGCGCTCTGGCAACTTTCTCTATGTCAAAGTTGCTCAGCGGTTTTAGTTTTTTTGTCCGATGTACAGGCCGGATCCTTTACACATTGAACAGCAACCACCATAAGTCTGGCGCCCGAGATATAAACCGGTCCCGCGGACCTGAGCTTCGAGTTCGCGATTGTGACGCGCGGCCTCTGCTAAAGCCGCGTCGTCGATCCGTTTTTTCTCGGCTTGGGCCGCATCGCTGGCCTGTTTCTTGCGCAGAGCCTCTGCATCGCTGGCCTGTTTGTTGTGCACGGCCTTTGCCACCTCGGCGGCCCCTCCAGCCGCGGCACCCACCGCGGTTAACCCGCCAAAAATCAGCGGGAGGAGAGCCAGTAGTGGAAGAAATCCGCCCGATTTTGTCATCTTTTTCAATTGTGTTTTGGTGAATCTCAGCTCCATGCCAACGCCTTCCGAAATCTTCCTCACGATTCGGGCGGCTTGAACTTTCGTAAGCGCGAGCTTATCTTCTCCACGAAGCTGGCCATGAGCGAGTCGGATCGTGGCACCAGTGCCGGCGCGCGCAGCTCTAGCTAATGTTTGCTTTTGCCCTTCGGTCAGTGAAAGGCCGAACGCAACGTATTCAGTTTTCATTTTTGGAAAAAATATATCTAAAAGAGGGCCTTGTATCTAAATGTGAAAAACCGATTTCTAGTAGACGACGTTGAATTTGCTGCCATCCGATTCAAAATTCAGGAGTCGGTCGCTGATCAGGACGGCATATGCTGTCGTATTATTTGGTACCCCTTCGTTAAAGTCCACCTTGATTTGTATGTCCTGTACAGAGGTTTTAAGTCGTTCAGATTGCCTCCGCACGTCCAGAACGAAGATCGGAAACAAATCTACAAATTCGATTGGTGTCGGTTGGCATGACGATTCACGCGCGTCTATGCCGCAATATTCTTCCTTGAAGTCACGTAGGGCCTTGTAAGCGCGAGAGGTTGTCCTCTTGGTGAAGTCGAGATTCATGTCAACCACCGGGTAGCGATCGCTGTTGAGCATAGCGAAAATGTTGCGAACCTGCACATGGTCAAACAGTGCCGGATTCTGGCCTTGATGTGCATTCTTTCCAGTCTGAAAAGCAACAAGAATCCAGCGTGGCTTTTCCGTGCCCGACTTAACGCTCAAACGCCAGGAAAAAGTCGTCGCTCGTGGCACCGCAATGTTGTCGCATTGCATGGCGCGGAATGCTACAGGTACCTTAACCTTGGCTTCAATCTGCTTCATAAGCATGCTTTTATACTCCAAAGCGGGTATTATATGCGGCATGAACCAGGAGAGTTTAGTCAGCGCGATCTGGCCATTGGCCGCAGCGGCTTCCTTGAAGATCGCGTCTGCATCCCCCTGCCGGCTCAGCAGTAAAGAGTGTTTGATCCCGTATACGACCTTGTGGTAATCATCGCAAAAACCGAATAGATGTCTTAAGGGAACGATGAATGAAAATGTGCCGATGGGGACGGGTTTTCCAATGATCATCAGTCGACGGGCCTCGAAGCCGATATTCGCGGCCGCCGCCGCCGCACTCGTGTCCTTCTGCCAACACATGTTTAAACCTTCGCCTTTGGAAAAATCATCGCCGTATACCAGCATGCCTTTCATCGTCGTGGCTTGCCCAGGTGACATGACATTCTCTATCTCGGTATTGTTAGCCAGGTATCGAATTTGAGAAAACATGTACGGGATAGCATTGTTGATGAATGACACCAACGAGTCTGCGTTGTAACCCGCGCCAGTTGATGTAATCCTGCCCTCCACAAGAAGGTAACTCTTAGAAGGCTGCGTGAAAATGTCTTGGTTCTGGATGTCTATCTGTATGGCCTGGCCATTGTTAATAGCCGCAGGGTTTTGTGATTCATACTCGCGGTATTCAAACGATTCGATGCTATTATCATCGGGTACCGCCGAAGCGATGTCCAACATTTCACTCGGCACGTCAAATGCCGCCATTATTATAAGTAAAAAAGTTCAAGCTTCAATTATTAATCATGCTGTAAATGAAATTCATGTGTGGCGGGTAAAGCATTTTTTGCGTTTTATGAATTAGTCGGAATTTTTTTATTTCATTTTGCGAGAAACAGACCCTTGCCGCCGCGACTCGGCTTTATAGTTTTGAAACCGGATCCAGCAATACGGCTGTTTATGTCAGCCATTGCCGGAACAACGGGTGGCGGACTCACAGCCAGTTGTTTTAAGTATTCGATGCTCTTGTCGCTGAGCGCCTTCTCCAAAGGTGCGGGGACAACGGGCGCGGCAGCTGAATTTTCATTTCGTAAATGAGCTTCATTTACGGCTGCAGCGCGTCTCGCTTTCACGGCATCAACAATTTGCCTGACGGCAGATGCTGTTGTGGCGCCGGCTTTCGCGACATTACCAACCGCCTTGGCAACGTTTGTGATTGTGCCTCTATTCGCCGAAATGAAGGAGCCTGCACGGCCAAGGAAACCCGCGATTTTGGGTATCCAGTCGAAAAGTCCACCACCCACGACACGACGCCGCTTTTTAATTCCAAGAACCAACATTAGAATATTTAAGTGTGAACATTTACGCACTGCGGATGTGAAACCTTATAGTTACTGTCTCACCGCGGAGGTTTAATTGTTCACCATTCTGGTCGGTCAGCCACACACGAATGCCCTGTACGTTACCAGCCGGTGCAACTGGTAGGTACACCAGATTTTTCGGAGACTCGATTACCTTGTAGCCGGGCGACACATCCGGGAAAAAACTGTAGATTACTGGCAGCTGGCTACCATTTCGATACGATCCAGAGATAATGTCACAATTTACCAGGATTGTGTCCACGCGGAGAATATCGACTGGATTTTCTCCCTCTTTATAACCACTACCAAGCCTCTGAGGGTTAAAACCGAGCATTTGCCTGATGGTAGATTGAGCCATATTTACCTTATATAGGGCATTCGTAATTTTTATGAAGGCGCGTAGGGTAGATGCGTTAGCTCCTATGGTAATAGGAGAATTAAAGCCGAGTGGTGCCACACCCGTCGGAGAATTTTGCTTTTCTAACTGCCTACCGATTTCATCATTAATCTGTGCGATCTCGTAGCTTCCGTCGGGCAAAATGATCGTCTTCCACGTCACACCATTGTCGGTGCTGTAGACGAACTTGTTATTTGAACTGTCAATGTTCGGAATCGAATTATAAGTTTCAAGATTGACCAAAGCAAGCTCAAAGCGTCTTTTTGGATCCAGGTACAGCGGTGGTGAGAAAGCCGTGGTCCACCCTGTTGTATCTGAGGAAACAACTATGCTAAAATTCTCCTTAGGCTGCAAAAGTTCTCGAATTTCTTCGAGTAGTTTCTCCGAGCGTTCCATCTGAGCCATGAATTTTGTTTTCTATTTCTATTTTATGAGCATGTTTCTATTCAATTCGAGTGCCAGCTCTTTGGAGATCGCACCGGAACGTAGTAACTCATCAAGAATGGCGGAGATTTCGTTGCCGAGACCAGTATTTCCCGCGGCCTTAGAGGCCACCAAAAGCTGCAACCTCTCTACCAGGGTGTTTGGGTCATTATAAAATTGCACCGCGCCGCCACGAATCAGCTGGAACTTTTTACTTTTCCGGCCATGAATAGGCAGACCAGACATCTGTACGAGTTTTTTAAAAGTTTCAATTGCTTGAGGCGAGTATTGCTTAGTCTTAACGAAGCGTTTCGTTAACAGGCTGAACAACGACTCATCGGCCGGAGATTCGAGAACGAGGTTACCACCTTTAAACACTCTCAGTCTACCGGCAGACAACGCGACGGGGTCAACGGAGAGCTCACCCAAGGCGTTACCTTGTAATTTCAGAGGAACGGTTGGGACACTGAAACCCTTTCCCTTTTTGATGAGGCTGTGGCCCTCTATCAGTGTATCGATTCGCTTTTTATATTCCCTTAGGGCTTCGATATCTGCAGTCACCGCATCTACCTTTTCTTCGTCTTTTTGCTTTTTAGCCAGCTTTTTCTCTTTGCCCAGGGTGTGGCGATTATAGTGATTGACCTCACCGATTATCTTTTCAGCACCTGCCTTGTCGGCTAAATCGAGCTCGCTCGGAGGTTTGAAACCGTGCCTTATGATTGCCTCGACGTTGAGATATTTGTTTGGATCGACTAACAGTGCGGGGGGAATTCGGGATGTTGGAAGCGCTGGAAGGGCTGGAGCGGCCGTTGGAGCAACTGCTCCCACGGAATCACCGAACAAAGCTGCTATCGGGTTAAAATTAGCAGACTCTGAAATCTGCGCCGGCAAATCCTGTAAAGCGCTGGTAACTTTCTGCAGCTCCTTAGACGTAGCCACCTGGGATTCTGCCGTGGCTGTGGCTATTGGTTTAAAAAGCTTTGCCGCATCGTACTGAAGGTTGGCTTCGCCGAGCTTCTCATCCACGAAACGCTGTCTCAATCGATTTCTCCGAGCTAAATAATCCTGAGTTAACGCGTCTCGCTCCTGTTTAGACGAAACTTTTGTCCACATCGTGGTTGTATGTCGACTATATCTTGTAAGTTCTTA
This sequence comes from Allolobophora icterica, assembly GCA_963556255.1. Classification (NCBI taxonomy): domain Eukaryota; kingdom Metazoa; phylum Annelida; class Clitellata; order Crassiclitellata; family Lumbricidae; genus Allolobophora; species Allolobophora icterica. Next base: position 33,581,829 of record OY744614.1, on the reverse strand, counting down.
AGTGTGACAAGTTTCACAATGTGACTGATAATATCGTCACAACTGTCACGCTAAGGTATTTTTTTATACACATTCAATCAATCAGTAACGATAACTTTTGTCCACATCGCGTTTGTATGTCGACTATATGTTGCCTATATCATGTCTTTAAATACTTGCCTTGGGCTTATAGAAGCGATCGAACCCGCAACGATATTTTCCATCGTACACCTTGGACGTCAAATCTATGACTGCGAATCCATATGGTTGGGCAGCACACTCGCTGAAGAACGTACGGAATTCATCGAAAGACATGTCGCCGCCCACGAACGTATCGTGAATGGCTCGCAAATTTTTGCTGTCTTGGTTGAAGAGGACGATAAGATTAGCATTGTCACGGATCGCTTGCTTCGGAATTCGAAAATAATTCTGTGTTAAGTAGAAGCAGTCCGCGCCACCGTGTCGACCCATAGTGAAATACCTTTCAATGGGCGACTGTTTTTCAAGCATGACGTCATCGAACACTAGAAGGCTTCTGGCATTCTTATTTAATGATTCAACTGGAACTATTTCATCTGAGCAAGAGTGAAAGGAAGCCACTTCCTTACCGGCAACTTTTTCGAGTTCTGTAACCCAGTCCCGGAGGAACTGATATTTTTCCTGTCCCAGAGACTTTGAGTATAGATAGAGCCGGTCAAAACGTAGGTACCCCTTCTTCAGAAGGAGGTTGAGTAGTAGGTTTGTTTTTCCACATCCGCTAGGCCCGCAGATTATACACCGTATGCTGGATGGCAACAACCAATGGTGGTGTTTTTTTCCATCGTCGGCTTCGAGATCGAAATTTGTTATTTCCATATAGAGACAACGAGTTATGATTGTATTCAACGAAAACAATGTATTGCCTACGATGTAAGAAACATACTGAGACTTCAAATGAAACAATTGTCGAGTTACGAAACGGTCGGCCAGCCAAGAAGGGAACCTGTGCCGTCTGCGGTGCAAAGAAGAGCCAAATTTTGCCTTCTAAAGTGCGGAAGCGCAAGACTCATGAGTCTAGCGGAGGCTCGCTACTGAATAGCGCTCTTAATATTCTGCCTCTGCCTGAGATGCATATGAGCCTTCCATCCGGTATGTCTTCGGAAGATAATCCGGGAGGTTCTTTTCAGAACACGGGAAAGTACTCTTACTGTGGACCATTCACAAAACTCGATAAACGGCTGTCACAGCGCTATCACGGTGTTAATCAGCTCGACCGTGCGTGCCTCCACCATGATGTGGCTTACGCAGTTCATAAAGATACTCCGGGGCGTAACCACGCAGATGACATCCTCGCTGCAGCCGCGTCGAAGATCGCACTCACCGATGAAACTCCGGATTATGAGAAGAAGGATGCGCGGCTGGTATCGGCCATTATGTCGGCGAAGTCGAGGCTGGGGATGGGTGTCAGAACAAAGGGCCATAAATGAGTTTCATTTATGAAAACGCAAATGAAAATCATTTGTGTATGTGTTTACCTGTTTGTAATATATAGTATTACTGAAATGTCTAAGCACCTTTCAGCCGTCTATTACAGCCCTAGAGGTTACTGGCGGGGTAAGGCTGCGGTGAAGAAACTAGCCTCAGCCGCCAAAGTTTCCGAGGCAGAGGCTCGTGATTGGTTGAAGCAACAAGCGGTGTGGCAGATTTATCTTCCTGTTCCACGCCGCATACCGCGTCCAAAGTTTGAGGAAAATCGCCCAAACGCCGTACACCAAGCCGATCTCTTGTTTTTACCTCACGATAAAGTAGGTCGAAAGACTTATAAATACGCTCTCACTGTTGTTGATGTTGCCTCACGATACAAAGAAGCTGAACCGTTGATCAACAAAAGTGCGACCGAAGTCGCCGCCGCTTTAAGCCGGATCTATAAGAGGGGCCCATTAACTTGGCCTCGACTCTTTCAGGTCGATCCTGGACGCGAATTTATGGGTGATTTTACACCGTTGCTGGCGAAGCACGACGTTCTTGTAAGACGCGGACAGGCCGGAAATCATCGCCAACAGGGCATCGTTGAACGCTTTAACCGTACTCTAGCTGAGCGACTCTTCGGTGCTCAATACGCTCAGGAATTGCTCCTGGATGCAAGGGGGTCATCAGAACGGTCAGTGGAATGGGTTCGACGATTGCCCGAAGTTGTAGCTGCACTAAACGATGAGCCGACGCGCTTGCTCGACATGAAGCCGGTTGAAGCGATGAAAGCTGCTAAAGTGACACAGAAGCCCTCTCATTCACAAATGAAAACTCGTTTGTGGGGAATGGATGAGCCTATTCTCGGACACGACGTTCTCGTCCGATATTTGTACGCTCCCGGCGAGCTCGAAGGTGGAAGCAAACGTGCCACCGATCCTAACTGGTCGCTCACCATCCACGCTATTTTGGATGTTGTTCGGCAGGCTGGTAAACCGGCTTTATACCATCTAGTTGATGGGCCTGGCCGCGGTTTTGTACGTGAGGAGCTGCTTCTGGTGCCTATGGGCACTGAGCTACCCCCCGATAGAATACTCAACCGTCGTTGATTTTGTAGTGCCCATATGCCAGCGTTGTTATCCCGTCCGGAGATATCCACTTTTTTGTGTCTAATGGAGAGAGGCTGATCTTATTCTGCTCGTACACTCCGATCTGGTGGTCGTGGCTTCTAATCACGACTTGTGTGTGCCGCATCTCTTCTCGTTCGAACAGGCACTCCTTGTATAGCTCGTGGTGCAGATCCTTCTTCACAACTGCTCTCTGAACGCCTTTAGCTTTCCTGATCTCTGAACCACCCGATTTTAAGATCGAGTACATCTTCGGACGCAGTCCCACGAATTCGGCTATGGCAACTCCGTTACATTCATCCTTGAACTTGCCCACGACTTTCTTGTTCTCGACGTCGTAATAGGGGCTGTCTCTTGGAAACTCTGAGAGGTCGTATAGGTGTTTTTTATTCCACATATCGGCGTAAGCGTTCGGAGTTTCCACCTGAAATAAGAGGCTATCTGTGTCTGTATATAGCAACTGGGCTTTTTCTCCGTACTCGTTTTTTACATCGTTGTACCAGAAGTCGTACATGAGGTGCTTGCTGAGGTCGAGGACAGCCTGGCCGACATATACAGGTCTGTTTAACTTGAGCTTGCTCTTCAAACTGTGAATCGCGGCGAGTTGGTCGTTGAAGATTTTGTGTGATATGTAGGCCGGGTCCGCAATTAGTTTACGAAGTTTGTCAACTTTTGAGGTCGGGACCAGGTTGACCCTGATTCTTTTTCTAAGATTTTCCATGGTTTTTCCGAAAACTGCATTATTAGCCAGTTTGAAGAAATCCTTCTCAAACTCCGACGTTGCCTTCGCTCTCAATTTCGTGTTCATCTCGATATATGGAGCCATCCACGCCTCCTGTCTAAATTTAATGGCACGATGGATCTTAGAAACTCGCAGCCCCAACGAGTGATATAGTTTGAGATTTCTATAATGGACCACATACCGCTCCTTAGGTCGCAGGCTTGGTACTAACTTCACATGCTTTGTGAACTTGCCTCCCAACTCGTTCATAAGCACATTCTGATAGTCACTCAACCACTCCTCTTGGACTGTCAGGGTCTCCGGTGCTAGGGGATAGTCGCTATGTGATTCGTGGAGGTGCTCCGGGTACCCGAGATCGACTTCAAGTAGGAAGCCTTCAGGCGCGTCATCTGGAGTTTCCAACACTTCATCGAGAGTTGGACTTGCCCAGCTAAATCCTCCAACTGGTAATGGCTGTTGCATCGCCCAGCCGTACAGGTTATTAGCGTCGAGATACATGATCCAGTTTTCTGGCTTCGTGGTATCGTAGTCGGGGCATTGTGGGTTGTTGGCTTTTGCGAAGCGCTTAGATACCATCGAGATTCCACCTCGGAGACCTTTCTCTACGAACAAATGCATATCTATATCGGTTAAAAGTTCGAGCTCGATCTTCGTCTTTTTCAACAAAGCGTCCCAGGCCATTCCTGGCAGGCTGAAGTAGTTAGCCGGGTCCAGACTGTAGTGCTTCATCGATGTGGATCTGAAGGTTTCGAAGACATCTGCGAGTAGAAGTACATCCGTGCGGAGATACAGGTCGTGATAGTCGCCCAGAGTTTTACAGTCGAATTCGTTCCATACTCTTTGGGCGTGTTCATAATCCGCATCAGAGATGTTCTCTCGGGACAGCCTGCTGTAGAACGCTTCTTTGGGTGGAAGTCGGTCTTCTTCGAAGCGGTGGTAATCGTCAATGTGCTCGTAACAATATACGCCCTTTCGCCTCAAAAGATCTAGTTTTGTCCTATCGTTGTGAACGAAATTTTCCTTTATATATGCTGTTGTGACTTTCAGATCTTCCAGTGATAGGTTTCCTGATAATTTATCCAACGAGCTGTTTAGAAACTGGAGACTATCAATGAACTGTAGTTGTCCTATGTTGAATGTCATGTATTTCTCCATATTGTTTGGAATACAGTTAATTTCAGTTTCCTCATCCTGTGCGGCCTCACAGCTACCTATCGCTTGCATTATGAGGTGGCTGTCGTAACCTCGCAGATTGTGGAAGACCACCGGTACCTTACACTTATCTGGATATATTCGAAGTTTGAGGTTGCAAGCGTTGTGAGCAGCACCTCGGTACTTACCGGTGATGTGACAGTGGTCGCGAACTCTATCCTCTTCGAGCGCTTCTCCGCAGATATGACATTCAGTAGCCTCGCGGAATGATTGGCGATCGGCCGGTGACATAACCATCTTAGCTGGGGTGGCCAGCCTTTGTTTGATAGAGGCCAGCTCGCCTTGTAGTCGCTGCAGGAACTCTGGCACGGCGTTCTCTCCGCGATATAAAACTGGTTTCTTCGTGCGGCCGTCGCATCGAACCACTATATAACAGAAGCTGCATGGTTTCTGCTCAGCTATCTGTCTGGTATTGCTCTCGCTGGGGTTCATGACTGCACCTTCGATTGGTATGTTTAGAGCCTCGAAGTCTGCGTAAACGATATACGGGGCTCGCATCTGTTTGCAATGGTTCCGGAATTTGAGGATATTTTCATCCTCTTTTGGCATCTCAATCCGCTGAGGCTTCTCACTGATGCCCTGGCAATCTATGATGTGCTCGCGCAAAAGGACTTCTGTGGAGAAGACATGCAGACAGCGGCGACAAGGATGTTTTCGCAATGTTTTTTTACTATTTTTATTAAGCATGCGGGCAAGGTCCTTAATCCAGACATAATGAAAATTTTCATTTGCGTCGTCGGTCAATAGTAGAAGGTCAATATTGTGGATTGCCGGCATACTTGAAATGTGAATCGGATATGGGCCTTTATCCCACCCAAAGACTGAGACGCTTATAGTTGGGTTTTGACGCTCAAATTTGTTTATATCCGTGACCTTTACTGGAAAACCAATATTTTCGAAATTAAGTTCACCGAGGTGGGCCTGATACTTAGTAGGGCGTTGAGGGTCCTTTTCTACTGGACACATTGCGCTTAGTATGGCCCACTCGAAGCATCGGTTATCTTTATTCTTTACATTAATAACCGAACGAGGGGGTATATACTTTGGTGTGGGAAAGTAGCTCCTGGCTCGAAATGGTTGATATTTTGCAACACCAAGGTCTAGCGCTACGACCCGCCTCACTCTCCACCCCGACCCCTCATTGGTGTACTCTTCGAGAAGTTTTAGTACTTCGGCCTTGGCTTTCTGCACAGCCACTTGGATTTTACTCGCATTCGTAATTGGCGCTGCTTTGCTTCGAAAGTAGGCCGTATTGGTAATAGTACCCGGGGTCGCGTTTCCGTCGTACAACATGTCAACGGTCGGAGCCAGCTTTTCCAACTCAACTGTCAACACTTGCGAGTATTTCAGACCGTCTTGTTTCAACAGCTCTTCGTTGAGTTGCGCCTCAATGTTGTGCTCCATTGCACTCAAGAAAGCCAACGCATCTCTTTCCAGCCTGTGGTTAAGAGGTACTTCTGCACGGAAGTCTCTCAGATGCTGATTGGCGAGCTCTTTGTGTACTAGAAAGGGTGGTGGCCCACCTCTATCCTTCTTAATTAGGAGTGGGTCGAATTCTGCTAGAAGGGCCCTGCGTTTGGCCCCTCTATGCTTACGCGCTGGAGGAATTGGCCTTGGAAGCAGTGGCTGTAGTAAGCGCCGCTTGACTGCGTCTGGAATGGGTTCGTCCAGGATTGATTGCAGTACTGCCCGAAGAGCTGGGGGACCAGTAAACTCACCCAGCAATTGTTCAATTTTTTCATTCGTAGACAATGCCATAATTATAAATTGTTTTATACTACTGTGGTAAACTTTTCCTTAATACAATAATTATGTCGTTTGTTCAAATGATAATTTTGTTTTACTGATGTTCGATTGTCGCTTGCTCGTCTGTATTATCTCAATACAATAACTATGCCATTTGTTCAAATGATAATTTTTTTATTCTACTGATATATTCGATAGTCGCTTCCATTCTTTATTAAATTCACGGACTAACCCACCACGTCGTATTCTTGATTGTATAGCATAATAGCCACACTTCATACATTCGCCTAAGTGGTTTTTAATACCCCTACCACATTTAGCGCAAGGTCTCGTCTCATAGCCATTTCGCAGCTGTGCTAAATGCTTGAAACAGTGCTCCCCAATACATCTGCGACAGCACAGATTTGTTTTACCTATAACTAACCACTTGCAGAAGTTTTGCCCTAACATTATGTTTTATGTATACCACAACCGATTCTTTTATTTAAATTGAAAAAATTCTGTCCGCGAACCGCGATATAAAAGTTTTCATCGTAGGTGGTTGGAGTAGTGAGTCTGTTATTCCTAGCGCACCACCGCCGTACGATTAGGGGGCTATACTTTTTGCTGAGAAGTCCAAACCACACCACTGCGGAAGGAGCAAGATGAATAGATAATCGTGATTGAAAGTCGTGAGGGCTTCGTTCAAAAACAAGGCTAATTATTATTATTATTATTATTGTTATTCAATATTCATGTATTAGCTATCCATTCAGCACGCAATAAACTCTTAAAGCGTTTTTAGAACGTTAACCAACAATTTATCTTTTTTCCATTCTATTATGTTCACGCATACAAATATATTGTTTTTCCTGTTTTCCAAATAATAAAAAACACAATGCATTTGTTATGTAACAATACAATCTCCGTCATCGCCCACACTGACATGTTACCTACACTAGCTAACTCCCACTTGTCGTAATAAAATTCATTCGATTATAATTAGCTCTCTGTTGGTAATCTAGACGAAACAATGTACTATTTTCGATACAGAACAATATCTTTATAATTAATCTCTGTTGGTACTTCAGTGTTAATTTCAATTTATTGTTTACAGCTGTGTTTTGACAGCTGTTCGATTGAAAATACAATACAATAAAGTATGCATGACGTATATACCCTTATCACTAGGAGCGCCACTCTCCATGTACGCTTAGCTAGTCAAACGTCATTAAGTAAGGTTTTGCGTTCCTTAGGATTTGTTATCCTTGCTGCTGATGTGGCTGCGACCAGAGCCATATATGGCCGCGACTTATTCACCGTAGGCTATAGGCCACTGATCCATGCAGCCTGCTGCGAGGTTTGTGTAAACCTGCTGCGCAGAAGCCTCATAGCCACCAAGGAGTGAAGATCGACCATTTTTTTCGTTGCTTGTTGTAAACCAGACAACGGGCCTTTGCTCTTAAAGAGAGATAAGAAATCACTTGTCTGATAAGGAGAAAGAAGATGATTTTTCAACGCGGAAACTTACTGCGAAAAACGTGAGTAAATAACACTCTTCTGAAAGATATATAATACTCTTTAGAAGAAACTTGGTCTGCCATTCATTCATTCATTCGGGGATTTATATAACTCTCCTTCAAGGGAACTACTCAGAGGCGCTATGAGTGCTGCTAACATGGATCATTTAGTATAGTCCGCTGGAATCTTTTGAAAAAACGTTCGATATGAATACATTTGATAAAAAAGTTGGATGGGTGGATGGATGGGTGGGTGGGTGGATAGATGGGTGGATGGATAGATGGATAGATGGATGGATGGATAGATGGATGGATGGATAGATGAGCTGATAGATGGATGGATGGATAGATGGCCAGATTGGCTGATAGATGGATGAATAGATGGCCAGATTGACTAATAGATGGATGGATGGATGGATAGATGGATAGATGGATAGATTGACTGATAGATGGATGGATGGACTGATAGATGGATGGATAGATGACCAGATTGGCTGATAGATGGATGGATAGATGATGGATGGATAGATGAACTGATAGATGGATGGATGGATAGATGGCCAGATTGGCTGATAGATGGATGAATAGATGGCCAAATTGACTAATAGATGGATGGATGGACTGATAGATGGATGGATAGATGACCAGATTGGCTGATAGATGGATGGATAGATGATGGATGGATAGATGAACTGATAGATGGATGGATGGATAGATGGCCAGATTGGCCGATAGATGGATGAATAGATGGCCAGATTGACTAATAGATGGGTGGATGGATAGATGGATAGATGGATAGATGGATAGATTGACTGATAGATGGATGGATTTATCAACTTTACGTAAATGTAATATAGGCCTATTTCTCAATGCCAGAGAACCAGGATGCTGCCGTTTCGATGTAGACCGTTGCAGTGAAGGGACATCTGTTTCATATCAATCGTTGAATGATAAAACAATGCAATATAGTGCAAACTAATTAATCTCGGACGCCGGCAATGTGCTGCCCGTCTATAAATATACATGCCTGTTTTTGCAACCATCTGCATGGTCTATGTGTCCATACTTCTCGCTCTCTGTGGTTGTCTGTCTGTCTGTCTGTCTGCCTGTCTGTCTGTCTGTCTGTCTGTCTGTCTGTCTGTCTGTCTGTTTGTCTAATTATGTCTTCTCTGGCCTGCGAGTTTTTTACACAGAAGCCTATTACGGGTGCTTTGTTAGCAAAGGCCTGTAACTCTGTGTGGGTCTGTGCGCATGTTCACCGCTCTTTATTGCATTTTTTGCCTGCCTGTTGGGCTCCTATGGTCCATATATAGGCTAGCCTAAACAGCGTTTTGTGATATCTTTTTCCTTCCGCAGGCAAGCTCCGCAGGCAAACTTCATTACAAACGCCTGAACTGATAACAGATGAATAATCTAACACAGCGATGATTGGCAAAATGGGTCGTGCTTACGGACAGATAAAACTGTATGAAATCATACTACAAAAGGAGAATTTAAAAACCAAAATCTGTGGTTAGTTTTTTTGCTTTTTTAAAAACTTAAACCACATCACAGTCTATTGTTATTTACCTATAATGAGAAGACCAAATAAGAGAACTCGCTAAACATTCTCAAGACATGATTACTTTAGCCAAAACTAGTTTTTTCAATCTGTGTGTGTATATGTGTGTGTATGTCTGGGTATATGTGTGTTTGTGTGTGTACATGTCTGTGTGTATCTCAGTATGTATGTGTGTGTATGCGTGTATGTGTCTGTACGTATGTGCGCGCTTAATGTGTGCTGATTACTGGCTTATAGCGGCTTACAGCTTTTTAGCGTGACACTTGTGACAGATATTATTGTCACACTGTGAAAATGGTCACACTCGAGGACTTCTAAGCTATAAGCGTTCGTGGATTCCACGGACTGCCTGGAAGTCGATTGGCTATAATTGTCCGTGGGTTTCAGGACCCTCTGGAAGCCTAGATGGTATAGATCGGCATCCTCTTAATTCGGTGAGATAATGGAGTGGTGGGGACCAGAAAAACTGGGTGTTGTAGGCCAGTCAAAACTGGTTTTAAACGTAATTACGGTGCTGCGCTAAAAAAGACCTTTGACATCTACTCAACTACTTTAACTAAACAATTATCTTAACTAAACAACTATCTTAACTAATGAACTATCTTAACTGAAGAACTATCAACTAAGAAAACTATCTTAAATGAACAACTATCTTAACTAAACAACTATCTTAATATACAACTATCTTAACTTAAAACACATCTTAGCTAAAGAAATATCTTAACTAAACAAATATCTTAACAACTATCTTAAGTTAAGAACTATCTTAACTAAGGAAGTAGCTTAACTAAGAGACATCTTACCTAAACAACTATCTTAACTAAACAACTACCTTAACTAAAGAACTATCTTAACTAAAAAAACAATCTTAACAAAAAAACTATCTTAACTAATGAACTATCTTAACTAAAAAAAACTATCTTAACTAAAAAAAACTATCCTAACTAAAAACACACCTTACTAAAGAACTATCTTAACTAAGAAAGTTTCAAAGCTATCCAAACTATTTAGCTAAAGAACTGTCATCATGTCATAACTAAAGAACTATCTTACCTAAAGAACTAACTTAACTAAGTGTGGGGCGTGACGGCTCAGTGGTAAGTTCGGCGCCTTGTGACCGGAGGGTTGCAGGTTCGAATCCCACTCTAGCCGCTGCGTACGGACCTTGGGCAAGTCCTTCACTCGCAATTGCTCGTGGCGCTTCAGCGTGAAAACTCCGGCACATTATCACTGCTGTAGTCGGGAGCGCCTCTGAGTAGAAGTAGTAGTTGACTGCAGGGTCCGATTTGCCGGGGGGGTCGGGGGGGTTGGACCCCCTTGCTTCTTTTTTTGACCCCCCTGCTTAAAGCCTTTGGCCGACCCCCGGGGGGGTCGGCTTGACCCCCTCAATTTCATTGCCTTCAGTCCTAACCAAACGACTCCATTATGACCAATTGCAAGCAATACGGCCTTGTCAGCTATGTGTAATTATTTATTATCCAGTCGGTGCCCCAATTTTGAAATATCGCGTTAATATTGTTCACGAGTAGCGCTTTAAGCGTGGCATCTTCAGCTGTTGAGAGATATCTTACTTTAAGACAACAAACGGACAGAGGTCCCTCCACAAGCCAGCGCCCTCAGGCGAAGATCCCGGGATAAAGGCGCCTTTATGCCCCGGGTCCTCGCCTCGATCCTAGCCTCGAGCATAATTATCAGCTTCAACGCTACGAGCATTCAGTTTCGGGGTAAAGGTCGTGCAGACAGTGGTATATTCTGTCTGAGATGGGCTTTTGACCTCGGGTGACCTACACTAAAGTGCACATCTATAGTGACCAGTGCACAGCTGTAGGCTATGCTGTCAATTTTGTGCTGACAGTGGCTTTGAGACACGCAGTTTTATAGGATTCGACCTTTAAAATTATATGCATTCTATCAGGCTACACAATACAGTTTAAGTTTGCAAATCAGTATTACATAGTATAATTTTAAGAGTCTCGGTACCGTAATTTCAGCCAACAGACAAGAACAGAATTGGAGATCGGCATAAGGGCAATTAATCGGCCTAGTGGCTCTCAAAAACGCGGTAAGTGAAGAAAAAGCATCTCAAAATGAGAAAGTAATTGCAAAGACACCCCGTATTTTACTGTTTTCCTTCAAGCAACAGCTATTAGTAGGCTACATCTGCTGTCACGGTGGATGATGGTCAAAATGCAGGCTCGTCTGAGCCTAATGTCACTGGTGGTGCTGCATTTGTTGTTGAAAAATCCCCAGTTCAACAACGTTCCTGCTCGGAACTCTGCTCCTGACTCTGTTGTGGAACGGCAGAAAATGTTCAAACAAGAACACGTCCAAAACGTAGGCTGCGTCTCCTACCATTGGATTATGGTCGAGCGCCCTGCAGAAGCCCTGCACTCTGCTTCAGAGAAGTGTCCGATTGACAATTTTCTGCCCATTGTTGATCAATTCACAACCGAGTTGACAAGAAGACTATAGCATCATACGAACTACAATGCTCAAGGTTTGGTTTTCTATATAGGCTTGAATTATATAATGATGAAGAAATACACAACTCAGAGAAAATCCATGTAGCAATATATGGCGATGACCTCGATGAAAGCCTTGGCAATGAGCTCCTAATATGCAGTGTTCTTATTTTTTCAAAATGTTTAAATACGAGACAGGTAGCGCATGCCTCAGCATACACGTAAGTCAGAGGCAGGTCATGTAGGCCTACCAATTAATACTTGACAAGGTGTTGAAAGTTTATTTCAAAATGTGGAAATTATGCTATGAATGTACCTGGTGCTCATATAGTCACAAACTGTAGTGCTGAATGAGCATTCAAATCCGGCCCTGCAGCCCAGATTGCGATTGAGTACTCATGTACAAACAAGGCCAACATATGGGGGGTCATCAGCATTAAAGGGCCATCGCTAACGCATTGGAATTTCAGGAATGACAGGAAATACGTTATATCCTGGCTGAAATCTGGGCACCATGGTGCCATAGATGAGCCAACTGGCATGGCGACTATCGTGCCAGAACAAAAGAAAAGTGCACAACTTTTTTCATAGTGATGCACTAGTGTACTTGGTCCACTGGTTCGTTGGTTTTGCTAGTATTTCCAGTGACAGTACTTGGTGCAATGGTTTGTTAGCTTTCGTTGTGTAATTGTATTTCATCTTTCAGTGCAATTTAGTCACATCTGACGCTTGTGTGTACAATTTGTTGTTCCTATTAGCAAGACCACCACTGTTAGAGGTGGGGGGACACATAATACATTTGACCCCCCCCCCCAATTTTCAAGAAACACGAAAAAAGGTCAAAAAATATCGCGCGAAAACATTTGTTAACTTCTCTTTTGACCAGATCAGTTCAAAAGCGTTAACTTTGTTAACTTCTCTTTTTTACCTGATCAGTTCAAAAGCGTCCCCCACCTGTCAAACAAGATCGCCGCCAGTGCCTATTGGTTCTTCAGCTAAAACTGTAACTGAAAACTCCTTTTAATTTTTAATTTTTAAATTGTTTTTCATGTCATGTTTGCATCGTAATTGACTGTTGGTCATTGCAGAATCTTGACATATCATGAAAGTTCATTAACTTCATTTAAAAAATAACGAGTAAAAAATTAATTATGGTTTAAACATCTTTAAATTATTTTTTTATAGATTTCCGACCCCCCTGCTTCTTTTTTGACAAATCGGACCCTGAACTGTTGACTTGAAGAGGCGCTATAGAAATATCCAGAATAAAAATCAAAATAAAGAATTATCTTAACTAAAGAACTATCTAAACTAAAAAATCTTAACTAAAGAACTGTCTTAACTAAAAAAAATCTTAGCTAAAAACCTATCTTAACTCCAGGGATACGGAACACCACCAGGGGTCTGTCATCTCACCCCTTCTGTTCCTGATTAACGACATCCCACGAGACGGAGCAGAGCTGTCGCTCTTTGCCGACGACAGCGCTCTGTTCACCGCCAGAAGTAACCTCGAGATACTGCAGGACCGAGTCGCAGAGAGCGTTGAATCAAATCCTACGCTGGTGCGATGAGAACGGAGTCAAAATCTCAACCGCGAAGAGAACTGCAGTGGTCTTCAGTCACAGCAGAAAAGTAGCAGCCGACGTGGATCTGAAGGTTCTTGGAAAGAAGATCGAGGTCAACATCACTGCGAATTTTCTGGGTGTTGTGTTTGCTTGTAGATTGACGTGGAATGCACATGTCGAGTACGTGGTAACGAAATGCAGGAAGAGACTTGGACTTCTGCGACCTGTGTCCCGAGGGCAACAAGTGGGGAGCAAGAAGGCCCTCCTGATGCTCTACCCGGTCTACCGAGCCCTGATTCGACCGATCCTGGACTACGGAGCAGTCGCGTTCTGCACGTCCAGCGACACTCAACTGAAGAAGATGGAAACCATCCAAGCACAGGCGCTCAGGATATGCTGCGGAGCTGCTCACGGAACGGCAACAGCAGCAGTTCAGAACGAGTGCGCGGAGATGGCACTACATCTACGATGGCTAGGCGACACTCTGAAGGAGGGTGTCAAGATCGTTACCAGCAAAGACCACGCGGCAAGGAGGTGATGAAGGATCATTGGACCTTGCATATGGATAACTTCCAAGAAGGCAAGGAACTGTTGTTTCAACACTCCAAGGAATTCTTCGACACGAAGTATCAAGAGTACAAAGGCCCGGTGTTCCAGAACTCGCCTCCACGGAGGAACGAACGCATCCAAGTCGACCTGTCGCTGACGAAGTCCATCGACAGGAAGACCGTATCGCCTGAAATCCAGAAGATTTCTAAGCTCATCGACATGTATCGGAACCACACCTGCATATACACGGACGGATCCAAGTACCAAGACACGGTCGCAGCAGCAGTCGTGATTCCTGAGATCGGCTACAGAAGAATCCTGAGGCTAGCAGACTCGACCAGTGTGTATGCAACCGAATTGACGGCGATACGGGAAGCTATCAAATTTTAATAAGTAACCCCTCATCTTCTTTTGCTTTCCTTAAGACTTATTTCTTTTCTCTTGGCCTTGCGCACTGGGAGCGCCTCTGAACGGTTCATCCTACTAGAGGCGCTTTATAAATGTTTAAATACAATACAATATCGACTGCATCTGCAAGAACCGAACGTCTACGAGGGACAGATTGGCCATCTTCACCGATTCTCTCAGCGCTGCGGAGTCGGTGAAAGCACAGGAGTCTGACTCGAGACCAACACTTATGATCGAGGTGCTCGAAAGCATCAACAGACTTGGCCCAGGCAACGTCACGGTGGTCTGGATTCAGAGCCACGTGGGGATCCGTGGAAATGAAGAAGCTGACGCAGCGGCTAAAGAAGGACTCCACCTACCTTAAGTCAACTCCACTACGTACATCGAGAGAAAGGAAATGATTGGGAAAATCAAACAGTGCGTAGTGGGAAAGTGGCAGAAGGAATACACCGACACCCTGAAGGGAGTCTTACAGAAAATCGAGCCGTTCGTGTCAACCAGGATCAAGTACACGGATACCCCGCGGAAGCAAGCGGTTCAGATAACCAGACTACGCATGGGTAGAGTGCTGCTGAACGAGTGACTTCACAAGATGAAGATGCACCCTGACGGAAACTGCGAGGAGTGCGACGTCCCGGACACAATCGAGCACCCTCTCTTGGAATGCTCACAGAAGAATATCAGCCGAAACATTCGCAAAAAATGTCAAGAACTCGGATTCGACTGCACCACAAAGAACATCCTCCAGATCACAATTCTGCCGAAGGAGGTGGTAAGAGTCATAGGTGAGATCAACAATGGCAAGATTCTCTAGGAGAAGAGGACTTCCTCTTCTTCAACCAAAACAGTAGGTTATGAACTTCATATGATTACTTTGGCAATACAGTATAAATGTAGTGATGCACACAAGAAATGTTTCCGAACACGATATTAAAGAAAACCTTTTGTGTAAATACAGTGTATATAAGAATTAGATGTGTATTTTAAAAAATCCAAAAATTATATAAAATATATAAAAACTAAAAAAACTTCTGTTTAAAAAATTAATGTAAATATATCTAGTAGTGTTGTAGATAACGGAAATCAAAAGCAGCGGTGCGACCAATGAACCCATCGACCACAGAATCAGCAACAAAGAGAAGACGTCAAAGACATTTGCTGTCATAAGACGTCCCTAAACTCTTTCCTTCTTCTAACAGAAAACGAAAAAATCGGAAACAAAAGAAAAATAACTAACGTTGGAGACTGAAACGTTGAAGACTCGCTCGCTGGAGCTTCGTCGTTCAGCCTCGCCGTAGCCTCGCTCGCTGGAGTCTCGCTCGAGTCTCGCTTGAGATTCGTTCGCTTCATCGTCGATAATATTCTCCGGACCCTCGCTCCTCGCTCGCCGGAACTTCATCGTCGCTAAGCCTCAGGTATGGGGAGGGTGGGATAGAGTAATGGTGACACTCATGTTCAGGAGAGCAGCAGTACGCGGTTTGATTCCCGCAACCCCCTCGGGCGGGCGCCTTGCTGGCTGCCAGAACGTGTGTTTAGTTAAGATATTGATAATTGTACTGTCAAGTCTCAATGTAATCTTACTGCGTTTGTCGGTTTGAATTAATAAAGAAAAGGATTATTATGGACACACGACGATAATAAACATATGACATTTAAACTAGAAAGACCTTTTGCCACACAAGCTACGTCGAACCTTACCCATGAAAACATCGACTGAACGATAAATGTGTCACATCTTAACTAAAGAACTATAATAACCAATGAACACATCTAGTAAGCAAATGTTTAACTATACCTGCCTTTTAAAACTGTTTTAGGCAATCACCTCACTGACCTTTTCGTCTCTCATGGAAGATTGAAACAAGGAGACGTTTCAAAAGCTATCAAATTTATAAATTTAGATGGGGGCTTCTGCACTGGTCGTAACCGCCCTCCCCCTGTCCGCATTTGTCCGCATTTTAGTGACACCTCCCTTCCCCCTCATTGCGGACGTCTTTTGTGGCGTAGAAAGGTTTTTGGGGGCCCTTGTTCAGAGCTTCGATGATGGGCCCCTTGAACCCCCTTCGATTTGAAACAAAAAACGCTGTGCAAAAAACGCTTGGCGCTTTTGCAATATTTCGCACCGTGAGAAATATGCAAATATCATAAATCGCGCCCCAATTAAATAATAGGAATTAAATAATTACATTTTAATTATTTTCTCCGATTTATTTTTATAAAACTTTTTTTATTTCTCCAGGCTAGCATAAAAAAATTGAACTAGAGATAATTAATCTAAAAATATTGTTCTGTCTGCTAAGACTGCTAAAAAAATGAATTATTCACACTTAAATTGGGTTGGTGGATAAAAATAACGAAACAATTTAACAAATAAGACAAGTGTTTAGTCTACGGTAGTCTAAAAAGAAGAATCCGAAAATTCCGAAAAGTTAAAATGTTCGTTTGCGCGCCTTCTCTTGCGCAAAAATATCTACCACTTTTGAAGTGTCAAGCTTTCTGGCATGTTCATTTTTTATTGGCAACATTGCCAAGTCGCTCAGCCGCTCTTCTGACATTGTACTACGTAGATAGTTTTTGATTAGCTTCAATTTCGAAAATGATCGTTCACATGTCGCAACAGTCACAGGCAAAGTCAACAGCAACATGTAGTTTTTGATCAGTGCAGACATCACTGAATGTAGACGAAAGAGCTAACTTGCTGTACATGTAGATTTACTCTTAGGCTAAAAATGACACTCTGCTCGCTGCCAGGGGCCATTCTGACCGCCGGAGGCCCTTGTGCATTGCACAACCTGCACAACACATTGATACGCCACTGCTTTTGTGGATGACTCATAATGTCTTTCTCGGCCGATCGCCTAGAAATACCGCAATCACATCGCCGTGTCGAGTACACACTGCAATATCTATCTATCTATAATAAACTTAATATAATTATATGATTTATACATGATTGGCTGCGGCGCATCTCCGCGTTCGATAAAGGATAAAGAAATTTTTGTCAACTTACTATTTCACAGCCAGCGTTCAGCCTTCCGGAAAACTTGACAATTGAAGGCATGATGCCAAGACAAAACTTTGCTAATTCCGATGAAGAATGTTTGAAAAAGTCGTTTTGACAGGCAAGCTATTTCTTGATTACGGCCCTTACAGCTTAGTAACAGCGTGCGCAACGAACTTACTCCAATTAGTAATCATAGTCGTCTTGCGAGGAACGAAGACAGCCTAGCCTCTCATGGGCGGCATATCGATGTAATGGAAGTCTTTCTCGTATTACGAAAAATCGCAGTGACGTCATTTCATATTAACAATTCGATGTTAATAGTTAATGAACAAACAGTGAAATGACGTAATTTTTGACGTCGTTTCAAGCGTTTGAGAAATATGAAAAATGTATACCACGGGTACACATTCATCATTGACCAAAGATATTATTGTATTGTATCTAGAAATTTATAAAACGCCTCTCGCAGAATAACTATTCAGAGGCGCTCTCATCACTGAAGCCCCGGGGAAACAGAAATGCCCTTAGGGAACGCGAGACCGATGAGGAAAAGCCAGTCATTAATTTGGCCCTGAGCAGAGGGGGAAGGCCCGGTGCTGAGCCAAGACAGTTGACCTCGTTGGATAATTATATGTCTGGGGAATTAGAACTGGTTCTAAGTACTGTGGCTGGCCAGAGTTCAAATTTTTTTCAAACTATGAGCTCAATTTGAACGAATTTTTCCCTGAACAGGAAGCCAGTGCAAAGATTTAAGCACAGAGGTTCAAATTTGGACGCGTTAGTTATAGCAGCCAAAGAGTTCTGAACTCTCTGCAGCTTCACTGCCTCGGCAATCGGCATGCTTAACTTATTGATACCATTAAGAAGTGAGTTACAGTAATCTAGGCGACTGGAAACCAATGCCTTTGTGTGTTAGTTTAACATGTAGAGTAGGATTTACGTGCGCCATAGCGTTTTGCATAATATATGCTGCGTCATTGTGTGAGAGAAATGATGCAAATGACATAAAGAGGAGTAATTTTCAACTATAGGTAGCAGTAGTCTTTTGATTCAGTTCATGGACAGTTAGTGTAATTAATGCAATGTGGGTTAATTCTGCTGATTTCTGGTGGTTTTAGTTATGACTCTGGTGGACTGGAATTTTGACAACTATTTGTTGTTTCTGTTTGCCTACTGATAGGCAATGAAAACAAGACGGTTCGGACATCCCGGTTGTGAAAATAAACTGTTCTGCACATGCCTGACCACGGCCAGAAATGACATGCTGGAATGAAATAGCCCAGTTGTATGCCAATACCACATGCGCAGTTAGCATTCATTCATTCATATGGAGAATTTATATAGCGCTTCTTCAAGATTATCTACTCAGAAGCACCCCCGACCCAGCCTAGATGAGGAAGCACTCCAATCATTAACTGATTAGCAACCAATCCACCCAATTGAACAGATGTATGATAGTGTCATACAACAGAGTTGTTGACTTGTACCTGAAAGGAATTGAGTTTTGAAGAATTTCAGAAAGTTGAGTTGATTGATATGAACTGATCGGTGAAAGAGAAAGTCACAATTTGATTCATAGCAATTAATTAACTGATTGGCGAAGGTAAGATGCGAACCAAACGAGTGCTACCATAAATACAGAACCATTGTCAGAGTGTGTGAGACAGTGATTTGCAAGGAACTGAAATGGGCTACTTGAGTAGAGGTTTGTATACATTGCACGCACAAACACACACACACGCACGCACACACACACACACACACACACACACACACACACACACACACGCACACGCACACGCACACGCACACCTATACATGTAATCAACGGTGTTGAGAGAAGCAGAGATGTTCACGAAAATGAGAGCAGTCACTTCTCCATCATCCACTTTTCCATCATCCGTCCAGCTAACTATTATAATATTATCAGCGTTATGTATTGTGATAGGAACGATAAGTAGGCCTGGTGCAGGTTAACTGGAATGATATCTACAGTCTTGCGTTTGGGGTCGTGAGAAGATTCAGCTACTGGACAACAATGGGGAAGCAGCGAAGTCTGTCTTGGGGTCAGTGGCGTCTAACCTCCCCCACCTGGAATGGGAGAACTAACCCCCACTCTGGCCGACTTATATATAAGAGGCTTAGAAGTCACTCACCACTTCGATATGACGGCGTCGTTAAATAAACGTATTTTAAGTAAGTAAACTCACCACTTTAAACTTACTCTGCGATAACATGCCTTTTCGATAACATACACGATGCATAAACTAAATATGGACATCAACAACCCCCAGTTTATATTCAGAACGTTAAACCCCCCATTTCTTGCAACCGTGGAAGACCCCCAGTTTATACTCAGAACGTTAAACCCCCACTTCTGGCAACCGTGGGAGATCGTTCTCCTATCCCCCTACCCAGGGCTGTAGTGGTAAAATTAGAGGTGAGTACATGCTACCGGTTAGTTTTCCGAAACAAATTAAAGATGAGTGTATGCTACAGTATTTTGTGAGTATACGCTACAGTATTTTAATACAAATAAATATGAATATTTTGTGAGGTGAGTATACGGTCTGTAGAGGTGAGTACACGCTGTATACTTTCGTATACCCTCGACTACAGCCCTGCCCTACCCCATTTGTATGCGCCACTGCTTGGGGTTGTTAAGAAGAATCTTTCGTTGGGGCCCAAGGCACAAGGC
>OY744614.1:33536831-33556831 GCA_963556255.1 Allolobophora icterica | reverse complement strand
ATGTATGTATGCATGTATGTATGTATGTACGTATGTATGCATGCATGTATTTATGTATGTATGTACGAATGTATGCATGCATGTCTGCATACATGTATTTGCATTGGTTTCTGGAGATTATATAGCCTTGTGCCTTATAAAAGAATATATAACAGTTTGCTAAGATAATAGATGGATGTAGCCTACAGAGGAGCTCGGTGGCACAGAAGCAGACCTCTGCTGCGGGACTCTTACCCGGAACTTCAATCGGACCCGAGACGGACGAAGAAGAGGTCTGGGCCTGACCAGAGGGCGGTCATTAATAAACTCTTAACCCGGCGGCGAATATAGGGACCCAGGATAAGGAGGAGGGAGAGGGAGAGGGGATTATGGAGGGGGATAAAGAGTCGATTATAACGATCTCTCTCTCGGTCGGCATCCAACGATTGATAAGCCGCAAACAGACGCAACAACTGTGCGTGTATTTTTAGCCACCGTTCCTCTCCGACCAACCAACCATCCGATAGTCTGGCCAAGTACCAGACAACAGCAACGAGGGGCGCCATGCTCAGCAGCTGCAGTTACTGCAACAGCAGCAACGGCAGCAGCAGCAGCCTCAAGCGCCTGGCCTCAGCCCTCCAGCAGGTAGCGCGGCCTTAGCACACTCCTTGGCTCGTTGCAATCGCAAAGGAGCCGAGGAGGACTTTGGGTGTGTGGGTGTGTGTGTGTGTGAGTGCGTGTGTCGGACGTTCATAACAACGCAGGGGATTGCTTTCACAGTGTACAATTTTCGCCAAGATTTCGATAAACACACCAGGAAGACTCGTATACACAAAAGCGCTTTCGTCACGGATCGAAGCCTAGCGGACGAACAATAATCGACGTGGATCACGATAACAACTGCAGTCAACTTCGAGAAACTTCTGATCGTTCCTTTCTGTTGCGTTTTAGAGCGAGAGCGATAGAAAGAAAGACAGAGAGAGACAGACAGACAGAGACACAGAGAGACACAACGCTTTCTATGTTTTACTCGGCCTTGCTCCACGAATTCGTTGAACTGGTTTCCTGATCGTTGTACCATGACAGAAATCGACATATTACGTGCTCAAATCATACGTCAGGACTTGAGCCATCCCTGGGGATTTCGCCTTCAGGGTGGGGCTGACGCCGGCGAGCCCCTGCGATTAGCCAGGGTAAGTTCGTTACACGGGGCAACAGACGGGTGCGATTCGAACTTACTAATATTTAGGAACTTCGAGAAACTTCAGAAGAAAATTGAAATACAGCGCAATTGTGAGTTAGTAAAATTGCGCTACATACAATGTCCTTATACATACTTACATACATACGTATGTACATATAGGCCTATATATATATACACACAAACAAGCATACATGCATACATACATACATATATACATACATATAAACATGTATGCATACATGCATACATATATTTACATACATACATACATACATACATACATACATACATACATACATACATACATACATACATGCATAAATACATACGGTACATACATACACATATATATACATACGTACATACATGCATACATAAATACAAACATACATATAATATTTACCTACATACATAGGTAATACGGGGCACTAGTTAGCGAGATCTGTACCCTTTTGGGTCTCCCATTGTGTACCATGAACTAAATTTACGTAAGTATAGCCTATGTTATGCTATTGTTACATGTTACAGCATTATAGCTAGTATCGGTTGATACCCTGCTGTTTTCTTTCTTTTCACTTTTACTTGGACCAATAAAATGATTTGCTATGTTATGTATACAAATACAAACGTTCATACCTATATCCGTACATACAAATACGCACACACACACACACACACACACACACACGCACACACACACACACACACACACACACACACACACACACACACACACACACACACACACACACACACACACACACACACACACACACACACACACACACACACACACACACACACACACACACACACACACACACACACAAACATACAGAATAAATACATACACACATACATACATACATACATGTATGTATGTATGTATGATAACAGTTTTACAGGAGTCGAACACAACTGTTTAAACGGCAGCTAACAGGGCGCCAATCACGGCCTACTATTCATTTAACCACCGCTGCCACCTAGCGAGTGGAAGGCTGAATGAACCTTACGAGGTCTACGGGGTTCGATCTTGGTACCTACTGCTCTTCACGCCAGTGTGTTATCCATTACTCTACGGGCCCCATACAGCCCTACATACATACGTACATATCATACATAAATACATATATATACATACATACATACATATATACATACCCGACTAATGAATGCATAAATAAGACACATACATGTAAAACAGGCTGAGGCAATGTAAAGTAAACAGTTAAGTTACGGTTACATGAAAGTAGCCCCTGCGCCAGCAATTGGCGTGGAGAGGGGTCTTGTGGGTTTAGCCAGATTTAAAATCCTAGTATCCGAGGGGTTTTCAAAAAAAAGTTTTCAAAATGCAGTCTGTTAAAGGCTGACAGGAAGTCAGTTAACCCGTCAAAAACTAACATGATAATAATCTAACATGATAATAATTTAACATGATAATAATTTAACATGATAGTAATTTAACATGATAACATCGCCTTTGGAGTGTAGGGATTTTGATCATTCAAAGGAGACGAGGAATTCGATAAACAAGGTATTGGAAGGCTAATCTCAGAGTGGATGGCCTACTACCCGTGGATAGATATACCAGCGTCACATTATTAAGCCACATTGGAATGTCTTGCCTAGAAGCCTCAGAGATCGTGGGCGTACAACTTCATTCCGAGGCAGGCGGAAACCCATTTTTAGTTCCCTGATGGATTCGAGATATCGGTTCGGGAGCGCAGTTGACTGGCTCAAGCTGATAGAGCTATATGAATGACCTTTTACGTTTCATTATTTTAGGCCTACATTTATTTACTTTAATTGTATAAATGCTGGTTTAACTAACCAATTAATAATAATTACTTTTAATAATATTGATGCTGGTTTAACTGGCCGTACACTGTCGGTGGGAAGATTATACGGCGAGGGAGAGAACTGGCCACCCGACCTTATACGCCGAGGCTAAGAAAATAAAGTCGCTAACACCATACCCATGGCTGCCAAACTTCCAAACGGCTTAAGGGAATGTTCCTCTCCTTAACTAAGTTAAATCTTGGGCTAACTTTTTTCAGCTACTAAAAAATAATTTATTTATTTTAATAATAAAAAGCAATAATTTTGTTATTTTACTATAATTTCAGTGTTGTGAACAGTTTTCAATGTTTATTGAGACCCCTCCCAACCCCCAATCCCGTTTTCTCGGGATTTCAGCTTTTCCATAATTGTTCAGTTCCGGAACCTATTGTTCAGTTCCGGAACCTTTTTCTCTAGAAAAAAAGCACCGAGTATACCTTAAATAGTCTGGCACCCATTTAAACCGGCAGCAGTGTTGAAGGATCTCACCAGATCAAGTCATTGAAAATTAGTAGGGTCGAGGCTATACGGTCGCTGTAGAAGGAAGTTTTATCGCCTGTTATGAATGCCTGCTTTTGAGCATGGAGTGGGTGAGACCTTCGGGAAGTATAAGAAATGTTATTTTGCAAATGTAGGACTGCGTAATCGTAATCTAGGTCTAAACTCTACATTTCTATAGGCCTACATATAGGTCTATGCCATGCCATGCCTTGTACTACTTATCTGAGCTAAATTTAGCCTGGCGTGCCTTAGAGCTAAACCTCTCTCCCCTCTGCGCCTTCTCCAGCTTTTATTTTCACTGTTGTCTGATCCTTGGTCGAAACAAACTTGCTGAGACGTGGTGGCCGATTGGTTAGAGCGATCGCTCTGTAACGCGAGGAGTGCGGGTTCGATCCTTCTGTGATACAGTGAGACCTACTGTGTAGGGACCTTGAGTAAGTCCTTTACTCACAATTGCTCAGCACCATCGATTGGTGCTTGGTCACTAGATAGTGGCGTTTAGTGAATGTACAATAATAATAATAATAATAATAATAATAATAATAATAATAATAATAATAATAATAATAATAATAATAATAATAATAATAATAATAATAATAATAATAATAATAATAATAATAATAATAATAATAATAATAATAATAATAATAATAATAATAATAATAATAATAATAATAATAATAATAATAATAATAATAATAATAATAATAATAATAATAATAATAATAATAATAATAATAATAATAATAATAATAATAATAATAATAATAATATTGGACCGCTTCCTCACGAATAGGGCCCATTCCGGACAAATCTACACTGTAAATAATGTTGAAGTCCCTGAGGAATCCTGTATACTTCGGTGCAAAAAAAAATAATGATAATAATAATAATAACCCTGATCCTTGGTCGAAACCCTGGGCCCGATTAACTATGAGGGCTTGGCCTTCATTTCTGCTCGATGCAGAATCTCAAAACTGCTACGAGGGACGTTCGTGAAACGACCTTTTTGTTCCAACGTCTTGCGCTTACGATCCAACGTTAGGGGTACCTTCATTAACTTAGACCTAGACGAATATGGTCCGTTCCAATTCTACACTGTAAATAATATTGAAGTCCCTGAGGGATCCTGTTTACCTCGGGGCAAATAAAAATAATAATAATAATAATAATAATAATAATAATAATAATAGCAATAGCAATAGCAATAACAATAATAATGATCTACTGCACATTTCTTTGGACCGCTTCCTCTGGTATCTCGCCTGTTATGGCATTTCCACAAAAGATCAATTACTTCATTATTTCCTGTAACAAAGAAACGACTAGATTGTTGTAGATAAAATAAAAAAGGAGCAGCAACGTCTGATACATTGTGGTCCTCTCGTGTGAGAGCCCAGTACGTGCTCGTGTGCGGATCCAACGTTTAAGAAATTTCTTCAGTGTAGTCCTAATTGATTGCCATGAAACGCAAAACAGACCTCACAGGATTTTCAAGGCAAATGGCTTTCCCTGGTCACGATTGTTTATGCCAACGTTCCTTTGACTTATCCTGCTGGTGCTGATTATATTACTGCTACTGTTGTCTCTGCCGCAGCTGTGCCACTACTACAACCACCACCACAACCACCACCACTACCACCACCACCATCATCATCAGTATTATTACTACAACAACCACCACCATCGACACTACTACTACCACCATACCACTACCACTAACAATAACATTAGAAATAATAATAACAACAGTAGCAATAAAAATGAACTTGCAAGACAGAGTTTCTTCTGCAACATCTTTCTGTGTCCAGCGGAGCTTTGATGCCAATGCATTTTATGGAACCTTGCTGAGGACATTTTCCTTTTCTCTCCTCATTTTATATAACTTCATTAATGATGATGATGATTCTACATAATCATCATCGTGGTCATCGTCATCGACATTGTCATTGTCATCAGCATCATCATCGTAATCGTCATCATCATCATCATCATCATCATCATCATCATCATCATCATCATCATCATCATCATCATCATCATCATCATCATCATCATCATCATCATCATCATCATCATCATCATCATCATCATCATCATCATCATCATCATCATCATCATCATCATCATCATCATCATAATCATCATCAGCAGCAGCAGCAGCAGCAGCATCATCAGCATCATCATCGTAATCGTCATCATCATCATCATCATCATCGTCATCATCATCATCATCATCATCGTCATCATCATCATCATCATCATCATCATTATCATCATCGTCAACATCATCAACATCATCATCGTCATCGTCGTCGTCATCATCATCATCACCACCATCATCATCATCACCATAATCGTCATCGTCATCGTCAGAAAATACAAAACAAATATACAATACAATCATGTTAGCGACTTCATTTTGTTAGCCTCGGCATATGATGGCGGTTAGCCAGTCCCCTCACTCACCGTCTCATCTTCCCACCGTCTGTGTTCGGTCAGTGTATTCATTATAGCTGAGTTATCTTCCGTAACCCCATTGCAAATGAAACCTCGGTGACATCTGTCTTTCTCGAAGCACAAAAGGATGTCTATGACAGAAGTTAAGAACAGTTCTTACAATCATCACACGTTTGCTGGATAACGTTAAAACAATTTTAAGAGATAGCCAGTAAGAATTGACACTCCCCAATACACAGGAAATTCTTCTTTATAGCCTACTACTTATTGAAAATTATTCCATTGTGTTCCATCGCACGCGAATAAGCTGGTGCTCTGGGCTGGGCTTTGGAGTAGCGCTTTAGATATTTGGGCTTTACGATTACGATTATTGGTCTCAGGATAATTCACAATGTAGTCTCATGGTAGTCTCTTGGTAGTTTGGTAGTCACTTGGTTCAGTCAAGCAAAATCGGCGAGGAAGGTAAGGGATCAGGTGTGGTTCCATGGCAGTTCGAGATTCAGTCAGGTGGATAGGTGAACGGCTACGGCGCCAGACGCACAAGAGCGGCGTCTCTTAAACAAATTATCTCTTGCAAATGCAAGACAGAAAACCAGAAACTACAGATATATGACTTTGAACCTAAACTGTGAAGAAAATAACTGCAGCACACAATCACATTATAGATACTCCACCTAGTGTGGTATCTGTGGAAAAATTCCTGAAAGAGTTCAACTGAAGGTTGCCGGTTCTACTTCATGCAAGATTAGCTATAATTTATAAACTATAGCGTGTTGACACTGCACTGGGAGAACAAAGAGATGTGCAGGAGAGACTTCCAACATTGAAGTACAGCAATTGAAAGTTCGTTCACAAAGAGCAGTTCAAGTTGTTGGTATAACCAGAGAAAGGCAGTAAGAGGAACTAGTTGAACAGTGTTCAGTCTGCGAATGAGGATTGATTTTAGGTAGGCCCTTCTGTGACCGGATAAAGTGCAATAATTTTAAGTATAAGCCTCAACTTGTAACAGATCCTATGCTGAATTGGAAGCCAAAGATCCTATATGTATCGATGAATTGGAAGTCAAAGTTTCTAGATGCAAATGTAAATGTAAATTTATAGCGACCGTATATGGCCTCGACCCTGCTCATTTTTCAATGAATTGGTCGGGTGAGATCCTTCACCACCGCTTCCCGTTTGAATGGGTGCCACGCCATTTAAGGTCCCCCGTGTTGGGACCGTGCTAGCCCGAGATTATAATTATAGATGAATTGGAAGCCAAAGATTCTAGCTATAGATGAATTGGAAGTCAAAGATTCTAGATATAGGTGAATTGGAAGTTAAAGATTTTAGCTATAGATGAATTGGAAGCCAAAGATTCTAGCCATTGGTGAATTGGAAGCCAATATTCTAGCCGTAGATGAATAGAAAGCCAAATATTTTAGCTATGGATGACATTTGTCTCTTGGATCTAAATCAGTAGACTGCTCTTCTTAAATTCTCTTCTAACCTATTACTCATAGACTATCTGGGATACTAATAGGCTTCCGGTTTGAAACCTTACAGGCTTTCATGAGTACTTTCTATAATTATTTTTGTAATGCTCTAGTAACTAATTGGCAGAGTTGTAAGGCTACATGAACCACATTTTGTCCACAAGTATACAAATTACGCAGAGTGCAAGGAGGCCGGGAAGCGAGGTGTTAATCGTAAAGACGTCATTGAACGGAGAATCCCTTCAACCTATAATCCAGTAGAGCCATATTAACCGTTAAAAAACCGTTAAGGGAACATTTGCTCGTGTTAAACCAGACTTTTTTTACAGTGTATGTTACATACACTTAAGACTACACATGCACGTTCGATGTAACCATGCAGCAGTTTTCAAACGATGGTACGTGTACCACTAGTGGTACGCCAAGTGTCGCTAAGTGGTACGCAAAAAAATTCAAAAGGTCACATTCTTAAAATTATATGTTAATTTTTAAATTTGTCTACCTACCTAATTGCAAGAGTACCTCGCGCTCGCCTGTTGTTTTTGATCTGACCTTTGCTGGTTGTACGCCAACATTGGTATTTTTGGTACAATAAAGCTTGAAACTTGCTGATGTAACCTATGCAATATATGAGCATTCGCCTGCATCGTCCGTGATTCTCGTTTGTTTCTTTTCCTCGCTTACAAGGACTTTTTATTTTATGTCTGTCCTCTTTTATAACATTCTCTCTATTTGCATCTATCCTTTGCTAATCTTCTCTTAATCTGCTATCACAGTAGATCTTTTCATATCTCCACTCAATACATTCCATTTTGAACAGACTGACTCACCCTAATAGTACGTTCTCCGCCTCAGCGGACTAAAGTTCTGGAAATTGACCCGACTCTCTGCTGTTTTTGTGACCAGCGATTTATGTATTATACACGGACGCCATAGAAGCTACGATGAATAACAGTGTATTGGCTGAATATAAGATCATATTATATATCAATAATATCTATAATGCATAATATAGGGCCTAGGTTAAAGATGCATACACAACAGGATCTAAGCCTATAGCCGATATTACTATACAGGCCTATAAGTGAGACAAAATCGCCAATATATGACTACAATTGTCACATAAACATAAAATTCAATACATATATATTTTAATATATAATATTATTTGAACGCTAGTAATACTTCTCTCTCTCCTTATATATATGCTCTCACTAATGTATCCTTGTGAGTTGTTACCGGCTGCAATAAAAATTATTGAATTGAATTGAATATGTGTGTGTGTGTTCAATCATTCGTTCATTCATTCAAGTATTTATATAGCACCTCTTCGAGGGGTGGGGTGGGGGCTACTCAGTGGTGCTCCCTACTCCAGCACGGCCAAATAGAACAGTTTTCAGTATAGTGTAGAACGTATCAGAGGGAGTTCTGGGGAGCAGACGCAGCTCCGGAGGGAGCCCGTTCCATGCCGTCGGGCCCACCACTGAAAAAGCACGATTCTGCATTGTGGCAGTGCGGGCAAAAGGCACAATAAGCACCCCTTCCCCAAGAGCGGAGATGGCGGCTACCTTAAACTCCCAGCGCGGGGCGGCAAAGGACCCGCAGATAAGCTGGAGGGCAGCCTAGCTGGCACCACCAGACCAGAGAAAGGACCCTTTATACTACACGCTGGCTGACAGGGAGCCAGCGTAGGACCTCCAGCATATAATCAGAGACCTGACCAAATTTTGGTATTCTCCCAATAAGGCGCGCCGCAGAGCGTTGCACTCGATCGAGGCACGCCACGACTAGAAGGTAGGCCATCGTAAAGTGAGGAACAGTAAGGTAAAACGAGTGTGTGTGTGTGTGTGTGTGTGTGTGTGTGTGAGTGTGTGTGTGTGCGCGCGTGCGTTTGTACACTTATCCTTACAGAATTTTGTTTATTACATATATACATAATACGCGAGATTGGAAATTTTATCGTGAAGTTAGGAGGCTGATTTATAGGAGCGTAACCTCTGCGAACTTCCATATCTTTTTGCTAGACTCGCATATGTTCGTCGGTGAATTTATGCGACGAATTGTACGAAGGCTCTGGGCCTAGGATTGAGATAAGAGCTCAGAGAAGTCTCTCTCTCTCTCTCCGTCTATCTGCCTCTATAAGTCACTTTTTCCGTCGGTCTACCTCTGTAAGTCACTGTCTCCGTTGGTCTACCTCTGTAAGTCACTCTGTCTATCTGTATGTCTATCTCTGTAAGTCACTTGCTCCGTCTGTCTGTCTCTATAAGACACTCTCCCCGTTGGTCTACCTCTGTAGGTAACTCTTCTCTGTCTGTCTGTCTGTCTGTCTGTCTCTGTAAGTCACTCTCTCAGTTAGTCTGCCTTCGTCAGTGTCTCAGTCTATCTGCCTTTGTAAGTCGGTCTCTCTCTTTCTCTCTCTCTCTCTTTTTTTCTCTCTCTTTTTGTCTCTGTCTCTGTAAGTCAGTCTCTCTGTTGCTCTGCCTCCATAAGTCACTCTGTCTGTCTGTCTGTCTGTCTGTGTAAGTAACTCTATCTGTCTGTCTGTCTCTGTAAGTCACTCTTTCCGTTGGTCTGCTTTCGTCAGCCTCTCTGTTTGTCTGTTTGTCTGCCTCTGTAAGTCACTCTCTCCATTGGTCTGCCTCCGTTCGAGGAAGCATCCTAACTCCTTTGGGCTGCAAAACAATCCCAGTATCCTGACTTTCAAAAAAGTAGGCCGATCAGTGATCCCTAGCAGTGAATACAGCCAGTCCGACTCTATTCCGTCGAATGTCCCAGATTTTCACTGCTGGATGTTTGGTGGTCCGTTTCTTTTGCATCATCGAGGGTCTCTCTCTCCCTCCCTCTGTCTGTCTGTCTGTCTCTGTCTGTCTGTCTGTCTCTGTCTCTGTCTGTCTGTCTCTATGTCTCTGTCTCTGTCTGTCTGTCTCTATGTCTCTGTCTCTGTCTTTCTGTCTGTCTGTCTGTCTCTGTCTCTGTCTTGTCATTGTCTCTGTCTGTCTGTCTTTGTCTCCGTCTCTGTCTGTCTGTGTCTCTGTGTCTGTGTCTCTGTCTGTTTGTTTGTCTGTCTGTCAGTCTGTCTCTGTCTCTGTCTGTATGTCTCTGTATCTCTCCCTGCCTCCGTCTGTCTCTGTCTCTGTCTCTGTCTCTATTTCTCTGTCTCTCTCTGTGTGTGTCTCTGTCTCTGTGTGTATGTCTCTGAGTCTATCCGACAAATGGTAATCGTTGTGTCTATGACATAAATAACGCTTCAAACTGTCTTAGAACGCACTTGTTCAGATCTGTTAGATAACCAAATGTGCAGCACTTTCGTGTGGCACTTGAAAGGTGCTATTTTTAACCTACTGATATATACATAATACATACATAATACATACATACATACATACATAGATATATACATACATACATACACACATACATACACGCATATGTATACAAACATACATAAATACATACATAAATACATACATACATACATACATACATACATACATACATACATACATACATACATACATACATACATACATACATACATACATACATACATACATGTATGCACTCGTACATGCATAAATACATACATACATGCATACATACATGCACTCATACATGCTGTACAGGGCTGTAGTCGAGGGTATACGCGAGTATACAGCGTGTACTCACCTCTAGAGACCGTGTGCCCATCTCACAAAATATTTGTACTCACCTCTAGTTTGTTTCGGTAAACTAACCGGTAGCGTGTACTCACCACTAATTTTACCACTACAGCAATAATATACATGCATAAATACATACATACACTTGCGTATATACAATTATACATATATCTAAATATTGAACTAAGTATATCCGATGTTAAACTGTGTTCGATTGTTAGTTGATGATCGTTTCTTTCCTACTGTCTGCTTTTCTATCGTCTGTTGCACCTGATCAGAAAAGATTTCATTTGTTCTCTAACGCTCAACGTCTGATCGGCTGTCTTCACCTATGACCTTTGACCTTTTCCTTTTGTCCCACCCGCTCTCAACCTGGTTAGACCTACTCTTCGTCTATACATTGCTTTCTATCCTGTGTTTTGCACTTCATCCTAAGCGTGGGTTTTGGGAAGGAAATATTGCTGCTATAACTGTCCGCGTCGACAAGCAGATCCGACAATCTCTTTCCCAGTTTGTCGGTCCTAAAGTTCAGCGGATTAATGTTCGGACTGCTAAGGCATACTCTACCTCGTGGATGTTGTAAATCTTCCGAAGATTTCTAAGCTATGGGTCTTTTGGTTGAGCCTAGATGTAGCACTGCCATGGGCTCTCGTGCATTTCATGTTGCAGCCCCCAAGGAATGGAACCGACTACCAATGTTTATCCGTTGCTCGACCTCTTCTTCTTTCAAGAAACGTTTCAAAACTCACTACTTCTCACTGGCTTTCAAACATATGGATATCTAATTGCTCTTCATCTGGCGACTGACTAACTGTGCCTCAGATTCGCATTTCTGTGTGACTTTGCGCGCGTTAAAAATGTTCGTAATTAATTATAATAAATAATAATTAACTCCTTTTCTTATTTCATATACAGCAACGTATTTACAACGATTTTCAGAGTCCTCTTAGTACTCCTGTTTACGTTTCGGTTAATTATTACCTGTGGTCAGTCCGGTTTTTGGGATACACGTGGTAACGTATATCTTTCAGCTTTTCAGATTTAAGTCGATTGACTGCCAGCTTAGCGAATTCCTCTCTGTCCAACTTCCTCCATTTTAAAACTACTTTCATACCCTTCTCATCGTTCACCTCTATCTGTAAATTATCAGACACCTTTGTCTCAACCATGCTTCAATCAAAAGGTCCATAGGAGTCCACGAATCAACGGAACATTGGTCGTCCTTATGTCTCTCTCTCTCTCAGTCTCATTTTATGACAGAAATGAGAAATTAGTGATGAAATTAGCTGTGCTTTCTAACTTTATCCTCTGCTTGCTAGCCTATCCTATGCTTTCTAACTGTATCCTCTGCCTTCTTTTTTTACCCTATGCTGTCTAACTTGATCCTCTGCTTTCTTCTTTATCCTACGCTTTCTCCTGCATTCTCTGCTTTCTTCTTTTTCCTCTGCTTTCTTCTTTATCCTATGCTTTCTAACTTGATCCTCTGCTTTCTTCTGTATCCCCTGTTTTCTAACTTGATCCTCTGCTTTCTTCTTTATCCTACGCTTTCTCTTGCATTCTCTGCTTTCTTCTTTATCCTGTGCTTTCTTCTTTATCCTCTGCTTTCTAACTTTAACCTCTGATTTCTTTCTTATCCTCTGCCTTCTACTCCATCTACTCCACTCTGGGCGTACCTCATCTTGTTTCGCCTATACGTATTTCTGTCTCTCCTCTTCATACTTTCATACTTCATAAGTCATACTGTCTCTGTTTCCAGAACATGTCATTTGCTAACCATTTCTTCGTGTGCCACCTCGAACGTCGTTTCTTTTCTATTTTCCTCTTGTTTTCCTCTCCGTTTTATGGCTTTGCCCTTGGCTTTGTGATGTATACAACTTCCTCCGTCCATCCGACCGCGCTAATCCAATCCAATAAAATCTAATCCAATATAACGCACTGCAGTTGAATTTAATCTACGACGCTGTTGCCCTATTGTATTGTATTGTATTGTATTGTATTGTATTGTATTGTATTGTATTGTATTGTATTGCATTCTGATATCTAAAAATCGCTTCTAGCGGGATAGCCATGCAGAAGCGCTCCCAGTGCGAGAAACCTCGAGAGAAAAAACAAGTTTTAAGAAAGATAAAAGAGGAAGAGACATTACCTGAGAGAATTGAAGAACGAACGAACGGAGGAAGCTCATTCCGAAGAGCAGGACCAATGGAAGCAAAAGACCTAGATTGAGCCAGAGAAGTCCTGACACGGGGAACGAGGAGGTCCAAACGGTCAGAGGAATGAAGAGGACGAAGAGAAGCAGCAGATGAATTAAGTCACATAAATATTTCGGAGCGAAACCAAGTTGGGTCTTAGAGACAAGGATGAGGACCTTGAATTGGATGCGGGCAGAAAGAGGGAGCCAGTGGAGTTCTGCCATAAAGGTTGTGATATGAAAGAATCGAGGAAGACGGGCAATTAATCTAGCAGCAGCATTGAGAACGGACTGAAGAGGAGCAATACGGACTTTGGGAAGACCAATGAGGAGGGAATTGCGGTAGTCAAGTCTAGAGCAGACAAATGCATGGACAATTGAAGTGACACGCTCAAGCACCAACGTAGCTATGATATTTTCCCCCGGGGACGGACTATGAAATTGGCGCCTCCTGTTTATTTGTCACATATTTTAAACACATCCAATGGCAATTTTAATTTTAATGAAACAAAATATGAAAAATACAGACAGTATATGGTGCCTCTTAGTGCTCAATGGGTCGCCAAAATCATACCTGACAACTGGTTTGTAAGTAATGAGGCTACAACTTGATATATTTGGAACGCCAAAATTAAATCTTTACAATTTATTTGGGATAAATTAGTTACAACTGCATCAAAATTAAGAGTAAACTTATTTGTCTTAACCCTCATTTTGGCACCCTTTCCCTTGGGTTCCCAGGGACACACGTCCCTCTGCCCCTCCCCTCCCAGCTTCGCCTCTCCCAGGAGTTGTTCGGTTTAAGTTAGACCAAAATCAGAGATCGTAATCCTCGTCTGAGATACTTGGTCGAATATTTGATAGGCCATGGAAACCGATGCGGTCGTTAAGCAAGTTGAAAGAGATGATGAGTCTATAGAGTGTATAGACCCGAATGGTGTACTTGTTGTTTTGTGTTGTGGGGTTCAGGTAACTCCCGGAAGTCCAGCGGCCAGAATCGGTCTACGAGAGGGAGATGAGGTCACAGAGATCGATAACACACCGACCGATAACTTGACTTATCATGAATCGATCAGCCTCATCGATCAGCACACTGATTCTTTGCTCCTCACAATTGAAAGGTAAGCGATTTCTCTGTTCGTCGCATGTCGTTCATGTTGCGATTTCGAATCCAATGTCTCTCTCCTCCTTTGCAGAAGAGGAAAAGAAGAAGAAAAAGAAAAAAAGGAAGAGGCGGAAGATGGGGAGTAGGAGGAAGATGAGGAGAAGGAGGAAGAAGAGGAAGTGGAAGAAGAGAAGGAGGAGGAAGAGGGATGAGAAGGAAGACAAAGAAAGAAGGAAGAACAGGAGGAACAGGAAGAGAAAGAAGAAGGAGTGGAGGAGGGGAGGAGGAAGAAGAAGGAAGAGGAGGAGGAGAAGAAGAAGATGAAGAAGAAGAAGAAGAAGAAGAAGAAGAAGAAGAAGAAGAAGAAAAAAAAGAAGAAGAAGAAGAAGAA
The DNA here is from genome assembly GCA_963556255.1 of Allolobophora icterica. Classification (NCBI taxonomy): domain Eukaryota; kingdom Metazoa; phylum Annelida; class Clitellata; order Crassiclitellata; family Lumbricidae; genus Allolobophora; species Allolobophora icterica. The sequence continues at coordinate 33,542,024 of OY744614.1, read as the reverse complement.
GAAGACGAAGAAGAAGAAGAAGAAGAAGAAGAAGAAGAAGAAGAAGAAGAAGAAGAAGAAGAAGAAGAAGAAGAAGAAGAAATGGAGTAATTCCTCAAGTTAAACCTGAGTAGGTAGTCATGGATCCATATGTCTTTTCCTAGCCTCAGCATATGAAAGGGTCGCAAGTCCTCGCCCTCTCCGCCTGGTCTTTCCACCGGCAGTCTACTGTTAGTGTACTAATTTACTAGTTAATTTCCCAAGGAGGCACGAGCAGAACATAACTCGAAACTTTCTGCCATGGTCGGGATTTGAACCCTGACCTATGGTTTTCGGTCCAGAATTCTAGCCACTAGACTACCGACGCCTGTAATATGCTACACCTAGCTATACTTAAAAAAACATATATTACTCGTTTAGTCGCTGGTTTTCCTAATAATATTTACTTCGATAGCTTTTCAAGCAGAGCCATTTACATCTCTGCAGCATATGCTAACTAAAGGAGTCGTTATCTGTGTTGCTCTGGTTGTACTTGGTCTTGTTTCCTCTTCTTCCGCTTCCTGTTATGTTGTTAAACATGTTGCATGCATGTATGTTATGCACTTTATGGTTATACTCTGCACGTGTTATTAATATGCGCGTTCGTAGGAAGTTTAGTGTTCGGAGAAGAGAACTGTTCATGATCTTGGGTCATGCGTTCGTGCGGGCTTTCTCTTTCTACAGGTCCATATCTAGTTTGGTTCTGTCTAGTAAGTGTAGCGATAAGAGATCTATGTCTTTCGACAGGATGTCTCAGATATACAAACACGTACGTGTGAGAGATTTTCCACTTGAGGGCTGTGTTGTGGAGTTAACAGTTTTTATGGGTGACCATTTCGGAAGCAGCTGAATGTTTATAGATTGCGTTCATGACTCATATCCATATACATGTATGTATGTCTACGGTACATATTATGTATGTATGTATGTACAGTATGTATATATGTACAATGTGTGTGCGTTTGTATGTATATATGCATGTATGTGTGTATGTATGTATATATGTATGTATGTGTGTATGTATGTATGTATGTATGTACAGTATGTATGTATGTATGTATGTATGTGTGTATGTATGTACATGTATGTATGTATATATATGTACAGTATGTATGTATATATGTATATACGTATGCATTTATGAATGTATGTCTGTATGTCTCTTTGTATGTATGTATGTATGTATGTATGTATGTATGTATGTATGTATGTATGTATGTATGTATGTATGTATGTATGTATGTGTGTGTGTATGTATGTATGTATGTATATATATGTACAGTATGTATGTATATATGTATATACGTATGTATGTATGTATGAGTATACGTATGTATGTATTTACATATGCTCTATGCCTACATTTCTTGAGTAGAAACTGTAGAAGTAGGTAAGTGTGTGTGTATGCATCTATCTATCTATATGTATATGTATATGTATGTACAATGTACATGTATATTCGTTTAATTCAAGCTTTGCTGGCAATAACGCAGCGAATTACAGTAGCGCCCCTTCACGAAATCTACACAGTGGCGCTTCTGACCCAGGCCCAGTAAGAAAGAAAGGTCTTCAGAAGGCCACAGAAAGTTCTTGAGATGTCCCTAGGGAGGAAGCGAAGCGAGAGAGAGAGGTCATTCCAAAAGGTATACGAACAACCACGGAGAAAGCCCGTATATACGCAGCGCCATAGCAGTATATATACGAGCATTAAGGACAACAAAATCACGCATAGGGCCTATACACGCATATCTGACCTATATATTACAACGGCGCTACATAAAACATTGGATTAGATAAGGGCAAATCTAGTTAAATTATAAATGCAGAGTTGTGTAGCGCTTTTTCAAGAGAAACTTCCCAGTGGCGCAACCGACCTGACAAAGGAAACACGACGATGGAAAAGAATAGATGCAAGGAAAGACCTTCCAGCGTTTAGCCTTTGTTGCCAGGAAAGCCATTCCAAGCAGATGAATCAACCACAGCGCGGTTCCAGGCTGCAAAGTGGAAGTTCGAACAACCAGATTTCTATATACATATATATACACATATATACATATATATGTATATATTTGCCAAGATCTATATGTTAGTAACTGAGGCACTGCCGTACTCTGGTGGTGCCAGTCACAAGTCTGGATAAAGGAGGTGAGACGCCAATCACCATCATCTTTGTAATGACAGCGTCGTTAAACAGAAGCCTATCTACAGAATACGTATATATATAATATTTATATTATATGACACATGCACAACGGGCATATATATTAATATATACGACATATATATTAATATATATATATATATGCCCATATCAGTGTGAGAATTGTATAAAAAAGACTGGGGGGGGGCTAGACTTTGATGAGTTTGATCCTCGTGGATTTGAACATTTTATCCGTATTTTGGAAACTGAGAAAATTAAAAAATACAATAGAAAGCTTCAACTCCTGAAAGTGATGACATCACCAAATGTATTATTATACAACTGACATGGTCACAAATCTCACAATAAACCAGAGCTTTATTATTAACCACAAAGTGAATTGTGAAAGAAAGTGCTAAAATATACGCACAATGTAATCACACTAGCACAACTGAGGGGTTGGAAACGACTCCCTGGTGTTTGCAATGAAGACTTAACTGTGGGTCCTAAGAAAGACTATAGGGGTTGAATCCCAACCCCAACAATTCTCACCCTGCCCATACAAATTTATATATATATGACGGATATATATACACTAGAGTATTTACCCGTCATATTATGACGGCAGTGTATATAGGCCTATATGTATCGTTGGTTAAAATGCTCTGATCGCCGTCGTCAAGACGACAGTACTGACGTCACAAACGGTTTCTGTTTCACAATAGATTCCAGAAACCGTTTGTGACGTAGCGTCCTCCGACAGACACACGCTATATGGATATTATATGTATGATAAATATATATGGGCATATATATTTATATAGGCCTATATATGACTTGTCTATAGGAAAGCCCGCGGTTCAGTTCCTGTGAACCCAGTTCTGTATTCATCGGTGGAGCAATCGCAGCCGAAGCCCTACCAAACATACGACCTGAGTGGCACCAATTCAAACAACAGAACGACACAGGTGAGACAAGCGACTAATCATCTCTAATAATAACTGACCCTTGACCTCAGGCTGTGCATCTTCACGACCAGTAACCTATAGCCAACAACCGGAAGAGGGTGCATGGGATGAAACAAGTGGTACAAGCGTCCTGCTTAGAATTTCAATAAAGTAAGCTAGTAAATTATTACGCCCTATATCGTTAACTCCAAATTTTTAAAGCGCCACTTGAAGTATGGCACCAGCGTATTCACCAGCGCTGCGTCGAGTTAGAGGGGTTGTCCAGCAATATTAAATGGAGGTCCGCATCCGGTTGCCATAGAGACCAGAGACAGGAGACAGAGGAGCTCCCAAGGCGGGTTTCGCCTAAGTCGAAAGGACTGGATGGCGGAGGGTAAGAATTCTTGAAGAGTTGGAGAAGTAGACCTATTAGAGAAGTATTGAATGACACAATTGGGGTAATTCTGTGGGGCGTCAGGTTTTTACTTGACTTATCAGGCAAGGGAAATATTTTTCCAGGCTGAAGACAAATTTTGTTTTCGTGATGCATCCTTTCCTTTAGGTCGTCGGTGCCGCTAGAAAAGAATTCCATTGTAAAATAATTACACAAGATTGGGTAGGGTAAGAGGGAATGGTTTCGCTGACTGGTTAGAATGGGTTGGGTGGAGAAAGGGAGTCTTCTGGATTGGACCGGGTCGATCCGGACTAGGATAAACCAGCAATCAACCAACCAAGAGAAGTAAATAAGTAATTGTAAGTATGTAATAAGTATGTAAGTAAAGCTCCCATAGTGCAACTGAAGGACCATTAATTCACGGAACTGGAAAGTTCTTATCAAATATCTTGTGTTTAGTTGGAGCGCCGCAGCGCCTCTGGCGGCCAGAAGGTATGTATCATGTCTCGTCTAGATAACAAATGCATTTCAGATTAAAAGAAAAGCATGTTATATCTATAAAGAGAAATCGACGAATCATTATAGCGTAGTCCAAGGACTAATCAATTACACAAGATTGATAACTCCTTATTAAGCGCCATGTTGCGAGTTGGAGCGCCCAAGCACCGCACCGGATATACAATTATTTTCCTCGACTTTCCATTCCTATATATACACACCCTTGACTGAAACTGTAGACAATTATAAGCCAATTTATGTAACGACTTCACACAACGGCGACCGAGGGCGCTGAGCGTGCACTGAAATAAATACGGGCTAAGTTATCAAGTAGTTTGAATTACATTGGACTGGTCGTTGGGCAGATTTTTATTCGACCACAGCAATTCAAGAGAAGGTCGACTCTTTCTAACCGGTCAACAGGTTTATTCCGCTAGAACGAAGACTGAAACTATAGGAACGGCATGCTAGAACTTCTGAGTTTCAGTGCGCGAACTCCAGCAGGAAATGCGTTATCTAATGCGCTCTCCAGGAAGCTGATTGCTTGCGAAGGCAATTATTTTGCAATGCCCCCTCCTATAGATCACAACCATCAATCACTTCTTCATAGGTAAGTCTATCTGACTGACCTCATAACCTTTGACATCCGACACTCCATCGCCTTCTCGCATCACGCCACCCAGTGCGTGGAATATGGTATCTGATAGGTTAGAGCTCTTGCTTGTATCATGGAGAGTACACGGGTTCGAATCTCCTCTGAGACGGTTGCTGTGTAGGGACCTTGAGCAAGTCCTTCACTCACAATAACTCAGCGCCATCGATTGATTCTTGGTAAATAAATGATAAATGCGCCATAATGATAATAAATTGTAAACTGTTTTACATAAGTTCCCTTTTAATGCTTTAAACATGCCAATTTCTAAACGCTGTACGTAAATCCGCATATTTCGATGCCAATTGACGAGCAAATTTTAGTACACAATGCTTAATTTTACACAGTGGGTACCGAGACTGCGAAGATATTCACAAGTGGGTCCCGACCGAGAGAAGTTTTGGAGCCGCTGCTCTATAGAAACTCGCGTTACGAAAACTCGCTAGGCCCTATGTTAAGTTTATAGACAGAGACTTGCGCGTTTACGTTCAGGTAGAGCAGGCATTCATGCACAGTGCAGGTGGATATATGGTTGAAATTAACT
>OY744614.1:33511831-33531831 GCA_963556255.1 Allolobophora icterica | reverse complement strand
ATAAATATATATTATAAATAAATATAATTATAAATAATAATAAGGTATAAGCTTAATGATAATAATAATAATAATTATAATAATGTAAGCATTATTATAACCATAATTTTAATCATACTATGTCTAGCACGTGTAGGCTAATGTTATTAAAGCCTTTTATATGAAAATACATACTATTTATCTAAACATAAACGTTTAGTTAACTAATTAAAAGATAAAACCATACGATGACCGAATTAGGGCCTACTGAAGTAATAACCACTGTTAGGCCTACTTCTGCAGAATTTAAATTAATTATTTTTGCAAATGATGCTTTTAGACAATTGATATTTCAGTACTTCCTCATTACTTAGGCTACTGTTATCAATATTAGATCAGCTCTTGTACCAGAATATTATTTCAAGGCTGCGTAAATTTGCATGCGTATTAGCATACGACACTGTGCGGAAGTCTATATCATCCAAATAGTCCTTTGCATGCTTAAGCTGGAGGTAGAGCTATTCGATTGATTATTGCTTGTTCGTTTTTCGAGTTAAATTCAATTAAGCCTATATCATATTTTTGTAAGTTTTACTCTTCTCAGCTTCGCTCTTAGCCACGGCTAAGCTAAAGTGTCGGTTTTCTTGAGTTTCTTATAATTTCATATTCGTTCCGCGTGGTTGAGCGCGAACGCGCTGGACCGAATCGTGGATTACTTGACTGAAACGAGTTGCTGATGGACTGATGGATATTTTCGTTTAAAAATCTCCTAATTGCTATTTTATATAATCAACAACTTGGTTTGATTTCATTGTTGTTCATTTGGTGAATATTTCTAAGATGCAATAAAACCGGAATGAAAAGAATTCGCGGATTTGTGTTTATTGCCTATATGAAGAAATGAAGATAAGGCAAGATACGGTTAAGAAAAAAGATCGGAAGAAAAGATACAGCAAAGAAAGATAAGACGCGGTATGACTAGATAAGATAGAATATAATGTGATGATCACATTAAAATAAGAAAGTTTATTCTAACGAACCACTCGGTGGCGGCGCCAGCTATACAATTTTAGTAGGTCGCGTCAGGTCATGGGAATTATTCAGCAGCTCGAAGAAGTATTTCAATTTTAGAGTTTGCAACATAGACTTCCATTTACATACTAGATAAAGCGTGGAAAGTCGTTTATATCTAATAATTATTGCACTATATGTTATGGGACAGATGCTGATGTTTTAAATGTAAAAAAATATTAAAAATTCCAAAGAATTTTACACAGCAATGGGTAGTAGGCATGACATAATGCAGGTCAAGAGTAAAGTAGGCAGGTCATAAAGCAGGTCAAGAATAAAATAGACAGGCCAAATGACCTACATGGTAGCGCCGCCACTAGAACCACTCCAGACCCGACTACCGTTTTTACCATGACGCCGAAAGTTCGTTGTCAGGAGTAGTCGGAGGGAAGGGTTCTCTACAGTTACTTTCTGGCTCATACATGTAGGTCCGGCCTCTGTGGTCTGCGGAGGACTTACGTTTCCAAACGACACCCGACTGCTCAGCGAAAATATGAACGATTCAACTGATTATTAGCGATTCTTTCTCAATCGACACAGACAATAAAATGATTGAAACTCAATTAAGCACAATTCGAAAGTTCATTTTCAATCCTTTACTTACAGTATTGCACTTTCCGCCAAGAGTCAACCATTACGATTCACAACTTCCTTCCTGTCTTTCTTCTCCTACTGTACTACCCTTTTACTGCCCTGCTACTGTAATCGTAATCGTAATAGTAATCTCCGGATTTCTACAGCGCCCAAACAGCGAAGTCGCGGGAACCAGCTTATTCACTGTACTACTTTACTACTTCAATGTACCTCCCTCTCTATAATTCTTCGCTCTGCATTATTTTGCGCTCTGTACTGCATTGCATACACTCCTACACACTGCTACATTGCGCAGTCAGGCGCTTATCAACTTACATAATAACCGTTGTACGTCTGTCCCGTAAACAAACACTATTGTGACGTCACTATACTGCCGCCTTGGCGACGGTTGTCTTGACGGTTGTCTTGACGACGGCTATACTGCTATAGGCCTATAATATGACGTTATTGTTATATTGTTTATATACCGTGATTTTTCACGGGTTTACAGCTAGTATAGACAATAATGGTCCGGGCATTGATATGTATAAATAGTACTATTAATACATATCAATGGGTCCGGGGACATTACGTCATCACAGTGTTGACGTAATACGTAGTAATTTCACAATAACGTTACGCGCTTTGCAATTTTCTCCACACCTTCCACGTCATCACATTGTTGACGTAATACATAGCAGTTTCACAATAACGTTACGCGCTTGGCAATATTATCCACATCATGATGAGCTAAACTTGCTAAAGTAACGTAGGTCTAAATTAGAACGAGGCCAGTTATGTAAGGCTCGAAAGTTGTGTGCTTTTAAGACGTCTGTTCTCAGTGCAGAAATGTTACATAATATGCAAGTATCCTCTGAAGCTTTCTTTACTCTAATTTACACTTTAGGGTGTTTTGGATATACGTTAACCCCCTACACGATAATGCGCGTCAAAATGTTGAGGCTGTATAATGGCTTCCTTCCAACTATAGACAATGCATCTCCCGTAGTCGAAAAGCTACATAGCTACAGCCCCCTTCCAAACTCTCCTCCATCTTCTTAAATATCTGAATCGTTTTGTTCTTTCTTTTCGGACAAAATTACAACCCTCTGTCTCCCTCTTCAATCACTCCTTTGCAAAACCACAGTCGATTCACCTGACAACGCTCCATCTTCCACTGATGACTGTCCAGTGATCTTCATTATCTGTCTCCAAACTAACTGAACGCATTGTCCTTTGTAGCGAAAATTGCCAAGGGCGGATATTGTGAATATCGCTTCATATGACGTCAACAATGTGATGACGTAAAGAAAGTTCTTAGCGCTTGACGTTAGGGCGAAAATATTTCTATTTTGCGTAAACAAAGTGATGACGTAATGTACCCTGTGACCTGATATATAATAACTAGCTGTAAACCCGTGAAAAATCACGGTATATATAAAAAACAATTATTATTGCAGTGATAACAATAACGTCATATTATAGGCCTATAGCCGTCGTCAAGACAACCGTCAAGACAACCGTCGCCAAGGCGGCAGTATAGTGACGTCACAATAGTGTTTGTTTACGGGACAGACAGACGTACAACGGTTATTATGTAAATTGATAATAATAATAATAATAATAATAATAATAATAATAATAATAATAATAATTATTATTATTATTATTATTATCATTATTATTATTATTATTATTATTATTATTATTATTATTATTATTATTATTATTATTATTATTATTATTATTATTATCATCCGAGAATTCATTTCTAGGTTGTGTTCTCTCAGAAAATCGAGTTCACCGCCGTGGCCTCCGTTAAGAAAGCGATGGATATCGTCGGGTTTGTAATAATAATAATAATAATAATAATAATAATGCACACGCCGGAGACTGGCTCGGGACCATCCCTTTGGCTGCTTGCGGCCTAGGGTTGAGCAATGAGGCGGTTAGGGTTGCTGTAGGTTTCCGCCTTGGTTTAACTCTTTGTGCATCACATCGGTGCCAGTGTGGCGAGATCGCAGATCCAGGTGGACATCATGGACTGGTCTGCAGAAGGTCGACGGGAAGGGCGGCGCGACACGCTGCATTAAATGACATTATCTGGAGAGCCTTGTCGAAGGCGGATATTCCTAGTTCTAAAGAACCGTCAGGACTAAGCCGCACCGATGGAAAGAGACCAGACGGAGCCACACTGGTCCCATGGACAAGAGGCAGGTTCATTGCATGGGATGCAACAGCAGTCCATACGTGCGCGTCGTCGTATCTTCATCTGACGTCGACAGTAACGGGTGGAGCGGCTGAGCAAGCTGCTGAACGAAAAAGCATGAAATATACATCTCTCCCCGCCACGCACGAATTCATCCCCGTGGCATTTGAATCACTAGGCCCCATCAATCGGACAGGACTAGAGTTTCTCCAGGAGTTGGGCCGCCGCATGACAGAGGCAACGGGAGACCCTAGAGAAAGCATGCACCTGTTCCAGCGTTTGTCAGTTTGCACGCAACGGTTCAATGGCGTTGCATTCAGAGGCACTTTTGGGCACGAAGTCGGAGACGAGAACCAATAAACTGTTTTTAATCTTCTTTTACAGCCCGAGGGATCTTTACTACCTCGGGAAAAAAAATAAAATAAAAAATAATAATAATAATAATAATAATAATAATAATAATAATAATAATAATAATAATAATAATAATAATAATAATAATTAATAATAATAATAATAATAATAATAATAATAATAATAACGTAATAAACGTAATAAAATATAGATAACTATATATACAGTTTCTCACAGTGATCTTCAACATAATAGTAATAAACAAGAGTAGAGTAGTAAAAAAAAGAAGGTAGAAAAGAGAAGGTTGGTGTTAGTTAGACGGTGGATGTTGACGTTGATGTGCCGTTAGAGTGTTTATCAGTCGAGGTAATATTCAGCAGAGAGAAGTATAATCGTAACTGTTGTTGAAGCGCTATTCGCTGGGTTTAAGTTTTATCTACGATTGCAGAGAAAGACTCTCGATAATAATTTTGTCGGTTTAATAAGTTGGACCGAACTTTAGTGCTGAACCGATCAGTTGAACTTTGAAACAGAATTCGAATGGTAGGCCTATGTGATCGAATTTTAGTTATTCATTTGATATCATTGATGACATGTAACATCTTACTCCAAAGACTGTGAACCTGGTTCGGTTTCACTGGCACTGCTCTCCTCTAGGTTCAATCCTAACCCTTCTGTGCGCTTTTTACCGTGAAAACACCGAGAGGTCACCCGAATCAAAGCTCTGTTCTTAGCCCTCATTTGTTCATCATTTGCACTGCTCGACTCAGCTCACTCAGTCAAGTTGACCATCGCCGAAATATGCTGACGACACTCACCTAGTCATCTCGTTCTCTTCAAACAGCTTCTCCAACTCTGTGGATTGTCTTCTTCATGTGGTTACCCAAATCTCTCCCTGTATGTCATCTAATCTCCTGTGAACCCGTCTAAAACGGAATTCAGGCTCATGTTTATAAGCCTTCGTGACCAGCTCAAGAAAATCCCAGATCCAGGGTGAGAATTGTCGGGGGGTTTGGGGGTTCAACCCCCAGTCTTTCGTTGGAACCCATAGTAAAGTCTTCATTGCACACCCCAACTCCACATGAATCAAAGTCTAACCCCCAGTCTTTTTTCTACAATTCTCATACTGCCCAGATCCCTCTATGTCCCTCAACCTAGACTCTGATTTCGATTACGATTACATACACAGTCCGTCAACATTTGAAACTGTCTTCTTTCGGCACTGACTTGAATCACTTGACTGAGCAAATGTCCGTAACATGCGCTATATAAATCTTCTGAAACAATTAATGCTTTGTCGTTTATTCGTCATTAATAGGGCAATGGCATTGGAATCGATCAATGGAGAACAAGCAGCTTGTAGTCTATGTTTAATTGGTATACACAGTCAACACGAACAACCCAAATTCAAACAAACCATACGCTAACCGAACACCGCAAGGTGTCGCTAGATTAGCCGGTCTCAGCTGAGAGGCTGTCAATCATGAAAAGAAACCAACCCGTCTATAGATAACTATAAATACAGTTTCTCACAGTGATCTTCAACATAAACGATGACGTCACAATCATGTACATCATTACGTCAGACAGACCAGACAAGATGACGCTGAAGTGGGGTTAACGACAGAACAGAGAGAGGATATTTCAGGTGCAAATATCCGCGAACTGGACAGTACGAGTGGACAGCAGTTGACAGCAACAGCGTTCCGATGCCGTTTATATCAAGAATAAGCATCTACCGACAAGTTCTGGGAGCTGGGACGTAGGCTTGAGTATGAAAATTGTGTCATTTCAGCGCGGTCAGGTTAGGGTTAAGCCTTATCTTCGGGTAAATTAGTCTTGTGTTGCTTTCTGGACTGGTGCTGGCAGCTCGCGGGTTAAACCACGCGCCAGTCAACACAACCGCCGTAAAACTCTGCTGATATATATAGGTGGTCTACAGATTCGGTAGCAGATTCGCCCTCGTAAATACTACTTGGCATTAATCGAAACTTCTCTATGGTCAGCTAACTATGTACTGCTTGTGACAGACAAAGACATGGATCAGCCTTGCGAGGACTGTTCGCCCACTCGAGTTAAAGTACGGAGTAATCGGTGAAATTTACTTTATTGGCATCGTGAAAAACAGCAGAATTACGCACATAACCTGTCCGTTTTACCGAAAGATTCCAATTTAAAATTATGAAAGTTAATAAATTTCGAGTAGTTAGGGGAGCTCGACATGGTCGATAACCGTCAAGAGCAAGACATCTATTCAGGTATGGGCAAAAACAACGGCGCTGACGAAAATTCCGGACAACCTCCTAGATGATATCGGTATCCACGATGCTCGCGTCTTACTCCTCTTCCTTGCCGCGCTTGATCAATCGTACGAATTTCACGTACTCGAATTTGCCTCCTTCGATTGGCGCCTCCTTCCATACCTGCTTAATCTGCAATCAAAGACAGCAAGGTAAGATATACAATAGATAAGAGGAAGAACAGTCCCTTAAGCTAGCCCTGGGGCCTGGGGCAGCCATGGGTATAAAGTGTTAGCGATTTAATTTTTCTTAACCTTGGCATACGATGGCGGGTGGCCAGTCCTGTCTCTCGGCATCTCATCTTCCCACTGGCAGTGTGCGACCAATGTTACTAATGCGGAGCAGAAATCTCAACAGAGATTTCTACCCAGAAGTCATCCAATTGCACCGTCGATAACGCCGTATGTAGACTATTATGAAATCCATTTTAAAGTGACTCCCATAATATGGTTTCTAACGGCCCATATGTTTTCATATGTAGGCCATAGGAAGCCCACATGTCATAAAATTTAATGTCATATGTCTTCAACACAAACGATGACGTCACAATCATGCACAGCATTACGCCAGACGGACCATACAAGATGGCGCTTCGACACAAACGATGACGTCACAATTATGTACAGCATTACGCCAGACGACCAAACAAGATTGTGCTTCAACATAAACGATGACGTCGTCACAATTATGTACAGCATCACGTCAGACAAACCAAACAAGATTGTGCTTCAACATAAACGATGACGTCACAATTATGTACAGCATTACGTCAGACAAACCAAACAATATGGAGCTGGCGTGAGGTTAACGACAGAACAAAGAGAGGATATTTCAGGTGCAAATATCCGCGTACTGGACAAATACGAGTGGACAGCAGTTGACAGCAACAGCGTTCCGTGGCCGTTTACATCAAGAATAAGCATCTACCGACAAGTTCTGGGAGCTTGGACGTAGGCTCGAGTACGAAAACTGTACCAGCTCAGCGCGGTCAGGCTAGGGTGAAGCCTAATCTTCAGATCTGTTAATCTTACAACTTCTGGATGACGAGCACAGGGAAGACCTACGAAGACAAGGATCGACAAAGTCAAGTCTTGGACTGATTAATCTATCGTTCGATAGCTTATTGAAGTGACAGGGAGAGAAGCCGGTGGAACGAAATTGTCCGTGGTGCAGCCAACCAGTGGCGTAACTTTAGTCTAAAAAGTGGGGGTACCAAAACTTTGGTCTAAAAAGTGGGGGGTACCAATTTATTCACCACTTTCACTTTTCGCATAGTGGTCATTTTGAACATATTCCCTGTTAGTATTCTCATTAATTTTGGCTCTCGGTTTACCTGTGTATCTAAGTACTTTCGCACTTTGGCGGAGACTGCATTCTCTGGGAAGGCACAATAACAAAAATATTGATTGACATTGTTTAAAAAGTGGGGGTACAGTACCCCCCAGTCCAAAAAGTGGGGGGTACCCCTCGTACCCCCCCACAAATTACGCCTATGCAGCCAACCCTCAGCTCGAGAATGGTTAAGACAAGACAACACATACGCATACATACAAAGTTACAAACATACACTTGGCTTGACTAAAAGTAGTTTCGGCCACACGTAACGAATAGAAGAGATTCGACCTATAGTCGGTGATTTGAAAAGCAACTGCATTAGCAATCTGACAGCGTGAGTGGTGATGCTTATAGTGGGGTAGGGTGGTGAACAAATTCGGTGAGTTAATTAGTGATCAGCATATATTAGTGATCGTCGATTTCCACCATTCACTTACCTCTTCTTTGCTGAACTGGTCACCGACGTTCGTGAGCAGATCTTTTACACTGTTCAGATAGAAACAAAATCGTTATCGTTATCGTAAAGTCAAAATTTCTAAAGCGATACTCTAAAGTTAAGCGCAAAGCACCAGCTTATTCAATAGCGCTGCGTCAAGTCAAAAGCGGTGTCCAGATATGGTCAAGGGAAATCCCGAGCTTGGTTGCCAGATAGATCGGAAAGAGAAGGAACAGGGGTTACGTTGAGGACGAGAAAGCTTGGAAGGCGAAGGATCGGACGGGATGGATTAGGGTAGGAATTCTTGAGAGTTGGGATTTTAATTTGAAATGGAAAAGTCTGTGGAGTGATAAGTAGAGGAGCTTATAAGGTTGATGATGGAGGGTTGCGGCAAGACGGACACTACATGGATATTATATGTATAGATTGTATCATGAACCTACGTTTAGGTTAGCTACATGGTCATTATTCATCTATTACGCCAGAGGTAGAGAAAGAACATTGTGCAACTGATGCAAATAACCGCCTACAGCAGTCCCATAACCTCAGAGCGTTTCCTTTTCGGTTGAACGACAGCCTGACAATGTATTGCTTAACTCCTGTCAACGCAGCGGTGGTCAAACAACTCTACCAGCTGCCTAAGGTCAACTTAGCACCTCCCCTCCCCCAACCTATCGACGCAACTCAGCCCAGACACTCTGAACATCCATGCCATCTGTCGACGACATCCCACTGGTTGGTTCTACGTGTGTGTGTGGGATCGCCAACGGTGACTCTTCCAGCTTACTGTGCATTACTTTGCCAACTGCCTAGTTCTTAAAGACATTTAACATTATAGGCCCTACATAAATGTTCAATTACACTAACAGGTACACCTGCAATTAAACATGTCAAGATAATATTAAAATATATGTATAATCAGCCTATAGTTTAAATTCGTTACAGGATGGTAGGTGAGTAAGGTAACGTACTATTCTTCGTGTAGTTGTCCCACTTTGTCTTCGTCGAACAATTTGAATGCGTCTAAGAGGCATGACTCCGAGTCTTGACCTAAACAACAGGGAACCACGGTGCGTTAACGATCCGCAAGTACAAACGTTGCTTATGTGTCCCACATATAGCTATCTGCATATCAAGACACCAGACGTATGTGTTCATATATATAACCACACAGCATCGCCTCAAAGATTATTATTGAGCAGTCAAAGTGTGCTCTCTGATATATAGGTATAGTTAGAGATAGAGATAGATTAGCCCTAGATATAGATATAGGTACAGGAACAGCATAAATAATTACACAGTACGTCGACTCCCATCGCAGTCTGTTGACTAGTTCTTCTGGTGACGCCATTTTGAAAGTGAGATTTTGAATTACAGATTTAAGCTGAAATAAACGTTAAAAATAATATTGCTAATTCTAATGAAGTCCTCAATGTTGTTGTAACGTTTAAAAAATATTTTATGTGATGGATTCCGGTGTATCGGCGTGTAGTCCTCAATGTTGTTGTAACGTTTAAAAATATTTGATGTGATGGTTTCCGGGGTATCGACGTGAAAAAGACTCAGTTTCAAGATGGCGTTTGGTCACACATTCTGACTGCTGCATCGGCCGGGAGTCGACGTAGTGTGTAATTATTTATACTGTGGTACAGGTATAGATATATGTCAGGCCCAAGATATAGGCAATAGATACAGGTATAGGTATAGATATGGATAAAAAAAAAGAAGGAAGAGGAGAAGGGAGGAGAAGGAGGAGGTGGAGGAGGAGGAGGAGGAGGAGGAGGAGAAGACGGAAGCAGAAGGAGGAGGAGGGAAAGAAGAAGGAGAAGAAAAAGAGGACATGGAAGAGGAAAAGAAAGCCACTGAGAAATATTTGTTGTCAACAGGTGCTACGTAAGCATCGTTTGACTACACTACATTACTAAATTGATGCTCATTAAAAAGAAGAAAGAATAGCGATCCCTTAAGTTAGCCCTGAGGCAGCCAGGGACCTAAAGTATTAGCAACTTCATTTTTCTCAGTCTCGGCCTATGAGCGCGAGTGACCAGTCCTATCCCTTGCCGTATGATCGTCCCACAGTACGACGGTGTACGTCAGTGTGCTCATTATAGCTGAGATGACTAGAGGGCGCCAGGTGGTGCCGAAGTCTCGAAACAGATTTCTGCCCTGGCGGGGATTTGAACCCTCACCTCTCGGTTGACAGTCCAGCAGGCTAATCACTAAACTATATACTATAGATATATTTTCATCTCGACCAAAGAAATTCGTCAACTAAGTTAATCAGCTACTAATGCAAGGCCGTGTAGAAGATGAATAATAATAATAATAATAATATTTATTCTTTAATTAAGCGCCTGCAAACACACTGCGCTGTACATGTACATGTTATGCGATAAATCTTAACTACTAACAGAACAGACAGCCTGCAATACACGGCGCAATTTGCAGCCTACAAAGCATGTCCGCCTATGGGACTCGATCTCTGTACCTCTCGCACTCTACGCCAGATGTTATCCAATGCGCTATCGATAAATGCGATACAAAAGCTTCGTTTGGGGGTAAGCAAACGTTTGGGGTATAGGCAAACGGTGGCTGGGGTGTGTAGCGGTGTTACATACCGTGCAGTTTCTCGCCGAAGAGCGTTAAGAAGTGGGTAAAGTTGAGTTTATCTGAACATTCAGCCAACATCTCTTTGACAACCTTCGGATCGGCCTCACGACCTGCACAACAGAACCAGAAAAACTGATCATATCTCTCTACTGACAGAAAAACTGGACATAGAATTCATCACTGCATGGCGTACACTTGTCCAAAATATTGGAGGGGCATGGGGTCTGGAGCAGAGATGCAAAAAACAAAGTTTTTTCTACATGAAAAGTTGTTTTTTGTTGTTGTTTTTTGTTGTTGTTTTTTTGTTTTATGGTTTCTGTTGTTTTTGTTGTTTTTAACATTTCGGATCATAAAAATCATGAAAAATGGCATGAACAAGACCTCCAACTCAGTTTAACTCAGTTGCGATTTCCGAACATTAAATCATTAAATCAATGTTATTAAATTACCTCTACAAACATAAGAAATATTTTTAACAAAAAAAGCAAATTTTGTGGTTTGCTTTTTCTTTTGTTTTTATTTAAAACCAAAAAGCAAAAAAACTTTTTCACCTCTGGTCTGGACAGTCAGCAGAGGCTTCCGGTGTTACGCTAATTAATGCGTATGAAATGGGACGTTTTCTTTACATGTAAATTTGTTTCATATTGAAGATATTGAAGATAAAAATAAATCTTTGTATTCATTATGAATTTCTGATAGCATTTGAGTTCTGTGTCTCTGTTCTGCTGTTTCTGAAGAAATTTGTCTATATTGAAACATAATATTTTAATATTTGAAGAAATTCTCCTCTCGATTTTTTTTGGGGGGCATTGCCCCGGCTCCTCAATTATTGGGGGGCACGTGCCCCGGCTGCCCCCCAGAGTCTACGCCTATGGAATTCATACACGTGTTTTCTGTTCCGTAAAAAAACCCATCCATTTTTGGTCCGAGTTGCACTCCTAACAGAAGCAGTTGCTGTCTGTTGGTATTCGGCTTTAGCCTATCATAGATACATCATACCAAAATATTACTGTACTGAATAATTTATTAGAAATGCAAATCCAGGGGCGTAACTTTGGTCTAAAAAAGAGTGGGGTACCAATTTCTTATGTACACGAAGCAAGGCGGAGATTGTGTGCGATCTCTGTGAAGGCAAAAAAATAAAATATTGATTGTTCAAAAAGTGGGGGTTCGGGTACCCCTTGTACCCCCACAAATTACGCCTATGTGCAAATCTATGAAAATCTATGCAAATTTATGCAAATCTGTTGGTGCACTGCATTCGGCTGCACTGTTTCAGAGTAATTTTGTTTAGTTACCGATCTGCTGGAAGATATTGCTCAAGTCATCTTGTCCAAGGATTCCATCTCGATCATTGTCCATCATGGTGAAGGCCTGCAACAGCAACCAATCCACAGGTAATAAATATACAGGTAAGATTTTTATTTATTTCACAGGAAAGGTTGCATAAGTGAGCGTTGATAATAATAGGTGGCACCACTAGGCGTGTTTACATCCACTGTGGTGGCTGGATATCACTCAATAATATAAATATAGTTCACTTAGTAAGAGTATTCAGTATCTGTAACCTACCTGCAGCGTTACCACTCCTTGGGTTTTTTCACAAGATCTTGGGTTTTTTAATCCGAACTTGGGAAATGGGGTTTTTTCATGCAGACCTTGGGTTTTTTGCTTGGGTTTTTTCTTGTTTATTGAAACCCTATTTTTCATTAATTTAATCAGTTTGTGCAACGGTTTGGATGATCGACGTCAATAAATAAATAAAGAAATGGTGCAATATGCATGTAAGCGTTTGCTATACTAGTCTATTGCTATATTTAAAATATAATTCTAAAGCTAAAGGTGCTATACTAGTCTATTGCTATATTTAGAATATAAATCAAGAGCCTAAATGTGCTGTACTAGACTACTAGTCTATTGCTATATTTAAAATATAACTCTAAAGACCAAACTGCAAACTCAGGCTGCACTTTTTCAGAAGTTTTCCCGACGTGAACTGCTGCTCTTTTTTAAACTTAAGAAATAGTACTTTGAGTTTCATAGTCTTTAATCTTTATTCTTGTTTAAAAATAAAAAAAATAAAATGTGCGATAGAAGCAATAATTCACGTGATACGGACTCTGATGAAAATAAGTACATGCATATAAACATTTTTCACTTGCTTGGAATATTAACTAATAGTTTTTAGCAATAAAAAGATAGCACTAAAAGATAGAACAACATTTCTGTAACAGAAATGGTATAATTGCATTATATTATTGTATATTATCTTATAATTCGTGTATTGGAGTCTGCAGAAAACCTAGCTTGGGTTTTCTTGGGTTTTTTTTATGTTCCAACTTGGGTTTTTCATTTTTTCAGAGTGGTAACACTGCCTACCTGTCTTTAGCTGGTTGGACGAGCTTTTAGCTTAATAATAGCCTACTTAAATTAGTCAGACTATATATAAATAAATGCGAGATTGAGTTACATTATCAGTAGGCCTACTGGAGGAAAGCTAAGATGTGCGTGAAAAAGACTAAACAGTTTTCCACTTGGTTCAGCGGTTTTCAACTTTATCACTCAATTCCTGATACCAAACGTAGATATCTGTGAATTCGGTTGTCATTTCACAACATAGAGGAGTACTGATATAAACATCGGGTAATCGGACTTGACTTTCAACCCGAAACACTAAAGTGATTTACAAAGACAGTCTTAGCCTATCAGCCGGACAGTTAACTGATCCGGAAATTGTAGTCATTGTACGAACTGTACAGGTGTAACACTGAATGCATTTGCTCGTGCACTTTTTACTCAGAGAGCAAAGTCAGAATTTTCTGCGTTGCCTAAATTAATTATCATCAACAACAACACAGAAGCCATTATGGCTGGAACGCAAGGCCTTGATTCAGTGGCCGTGGAGTACACCTCCTAAATCGGGCCACTCTTCGTATCAAGACAAGCCTTTTCGGACCGCCGACTCCATTAGCCGACGAGGCCACCGATTCTGGCTAATATTCTATTAAAAACCATCACCATCCGAGGGTGAGGCAGGCTGTCGCCGCAGCTACAGCAGCTGCTACTGCTGAATAGAGATGCTGGCAGGCTGGTTGAGTGGTCTGCAGCCTTGCAATGGCGCAGCGATATTTTCAGACGGCGCTGTAGGTCAGTTAGGAAAACAACCCTGAGAGGCCGCTCTCTTCCTTCCTGCCTTCCTTCCTTCTTCCTTGCATCCATCCATCCATCATCGCAGTAGCTGCTGCATCCATACGTTACAGCCACCTGTCGAAATCGACGCCGAGAAACGAATATAGACCCACAGGACTATACGGCCATGCAGTGAGGTGTCTGTGCACAGAAAAAGACTGACAGCAAGGCAGACTGAGCTCTCGAGAGACCACGAACAAGTACGATACTCTGTCAATCAAACGACCTTTCGTCTAGAACAATCAACTAGCCTCTTATTGCCCATTCTTACTTTTATTTCTGTTCTCTTTTATTATTCACAAGGACTACCTGTCAGTGCTCCGTTAAGTTGTGACATGATACCGAATTCCTAGAAATTTATGTTTGGTATTACCACATATTGAGGGATAAAACGGTAAAATCCACATTTTTTTTATCAAACAGCCTAAAATATTTCAGTTAAAACTGTTAGTGTTGAAACATCTGTCCTGCCTGGTCTCCTCACTAAATCGACTGTCTTGCATTCAACTCGGTCTTAACCTATTCAGATTATGATATATCTATTTCAACAATGTTAAGAATTGTCTAGCTCAACGTTCAGCAACTGCATTAGGACCTACATTACTCAACGTTCAGCAACTGTATTAGGACCTACATTACAGTTAAACTTATTACAATTCCTAATTATGGATCTGCAAATGAGGCAGATCACAAATTCAGTGCAAAAATGTTTAGCAGTCTACTGCAATAAAGCTCACAATACATGCAACAACAGATCATGTCATATGATGTGGCATGCTCTTCTACTGCTTCTACTATTATAACTACATTTCTTAGAAATAAGGACATATGACTTGTCCTTCTCTTGCTCATCTATGATGTACACATAATTTGTCCATAGGTTGCGTATATATAACTTTTATCAAACAGCCTAAAATATTTCAGTTAAAACTGTTAGTGTTGAAACATCTGTCCTGCCTGGTCTCCTCACTAAATCGACTGTCTTGCATTCAACTCGGTCTTAACCTATTCAGATTATGATATATCTATTTCAACAATGTTAAGAATTGTCTAGCTCAACGTTCAGCAACTGCATTAGGACCTACATTACTCAACGTTCAGCAACTGTATTAGGACCTACATTACAGTTAAACTTATTACAATTCCTAATTATGGATCTGCAAATGAGGCAGATCACAAATTCAGTGCAAAAATGTTTAGCAGTCTACTGCAATAAAGCTCACAATACATGCAACAACAGATCATGTCATATGATGTGGCATGCTCTTCTACTGCTTCTACTATTATAACTACATTTCTTAGAAATAAGGACATATGACTTGTCCTTCTCTTGCTCATCTATGATGTACACATAATTTGTCCATAGGTTGCGTATATATAACTACACTTCTTAGCAACATGGAGACGTCACTTGTCCTTCTGTTGCTTATATATCACTACACTTCTTAGCAACATGGAGACGTCACTTGTCCTTCTGTTGCTTATATATCACTACACTTCTTAGCAACATGGAGACGTCACTTGTCCTTCTGTTGCTTATATATCACTACACTTCTTAGCAACATGGAGACGTCACTTGTCCTTCTGTTGCTTATATATCACTACACTTCTTAGCAACATGGAGACGTCACTTGTCCTTCTGTTGCTTGTATATGACTACACTTCTTAGCTGCATTGCAATAGGCAGCTGAGCCATTATCTCTTCTATGGACCAAACTGAGGCAATGTACTGATGATGATTACAACATTGCCTTACATTAATTCCAATTGTACAAATATTCCAGCAACAGAATGTTTTGAATGCGACATAAACACACATCCAAATGCATAAGCCACTGAGAAATATTTATGGACAACATCGAATTGGTCACAGGCGCTATAGAAGTACAATTTACGTCTGATTACACTACATTACTAATTAGCTGTTTTTTTTAGTGGAAACTGGAAATTACTGTACGCAATAACACGGAAGGTATTTAGGAAGTCAACGAAAGAAACTTGTGCGCGTTAGGTCTTTAGTAAGAGAGGAACCGACACAACCATCGAGTGATACGGACATTAGAAACGTGAATACCAAGCTTTGATGATTACGATAATGGCGACTGTACTGCTACTGATGATGAATAAGTTTTTGTTGCTGTTGGTGATGATGATGATGATGATGATGATGGTGGTGGTGGTGGTGGTGGTGGTGGTGGTGGTGGTGGTGGTGGTGGTGGTGGTGGTGGTGGTGGTGGTGGTGGTGGTGGTGGTGGTGGTGGTGGTGGTGGTGGTGGTGGTGGTGGTGGTGGTGGTGGTGGTGGTGGAGATAATGATGATGATGATGATGATGATTATGATGATGACGAGGCGATGACGATAATGATGATTGTGCTGCTACTACTGATGATGAAGTTGTTGTTTTTGATGATGATAATGATGATGATGATGATGATGACGACGACGACGACGATGATGAAATGGCTGCGACAGGTGGTGGTGCAGACGAATTAGAAAACAATCGAAGACGCACCTCTTTGAATTCCTGGATCTGATTCTGTTTGAAGAGAGCGAAGACGTTTCCGACTGGTTTCTTATGCGCTGGCGCAGAGGGGGTCGGGGCAGATTCATGAACCTCCTCGGCAGCCGCTGCAGGGGCGGCTTCTTCGGCCGCACCCTCCTCCTTCTTCTTCTCCTTCTTTTCCTTCTTTTCCTTGTCCTTGGCCTAAAGAAATTATACGATTTTACCCTCACACATCATCACAAGCAACAGGTGGCTGGCCCACAAAATAAGTACATCTGTCTTGCAAAGTCAATTAAAGCATTTACGATGCAAAGCTCATTCTGTGGCAGGGGTGTTGTAAAACCGTGCTTAACAAGTACTTCCATTGCAATTTCTATTTGGTAGGCCATGGTAAATTAATATAATGTTATGCAATTTAATGTAATGCAATGAAATGTAATGATGATGATGATGATAATAATAATAATAATAATAATAATAATAATAATAATACTAATAATAATAATAATAATAATAATAATAATAATAATAATAATAATAATAATAATAATAATAATAATAATAATAATAATAATGATGATGATGATGATGATGATAATAATAATAATAATAATAATAATAATAATAATAAAAGATGATTTACTTATTTTAATTAATATTTAAGTCCCCGAGGGATCATAAATATTATGTACCTTGGGGAAAAATAATAATAATAATAACAGCAATAATGATAATAATAATAATAATAATAATAATAATAATAATAATAATAATAATAATAATAATAATAATAATGATAATAATAATAATAATAATAATAATAATAATAATAATAATAATAATAATAACAACAACAACAACAACAACAGGTAATAGCAATAAGGCAATTTATATTACGCCGCTGTAAAGCCTAAGCCGAAGAAAAAGACAATGTAATAAACGAAACGATGTTAAAAATGATTGCCTTGAGACGTCGTTGGAAGATGCGAAATGATGGTTTTGTGTAGCGCAGTTTACGATCAGGTAGGTAGAGTCAAATGTTTCTTCATTACAGAGTAATGTAGTGTAAAGTAAGTTTAAGTATGGTAAAGTGAAAAATAAGGTTAAGTAAGATCAAGTAAGAGGTGAGGTAAGGAAAAGTAAATTATGGTAATGTATGGTAAGACAGGAAAAGGTGAATTTTTTAAATAATAAGCCCTATGACGCAAGGCAATGAACGTAAGGTTTATTAAGGGCCATTAGCGGAAAATACATATAAAACGATGTATTTAGGGATCCGACCAGGCGCTATATAAATGTTTAAGCTGACAGAAGATTTATGTGTTCTGCTGGCCGTTGCTGCTGCTGCTGCTTCATCTGCTGCTGATGCTGCTCCTCTACTGCCCGTAGAGTAATGGATAACATACTGGCGTGAAGAGCTGAAGGTACCAAGATCGAACCCCGTAGACATCCGTTAATTTAAGGTCAGTTCTGCCTTCCACTCGCTAGGCGGCGGTGGGTGGTTAAATGAATAGTAGACCGTGATTTGGCGCCGTAGTGGCTGCCGCATAAGCAGTTATATTCGACTCCTGTAAAACTGTTATCATGTGTGCTTCTACTTAATACATGTATGTAAGGCGCCCTGCGTGGCTGCCGTTTCTACTATATGTATGTTCAATGTACAGCGCAGTGCGCTTGCAGGCGCTTAATTAAAGAAAAGATTATTATTATTATTATTTATTAGAACGTAGAGTTTTCGAGTCAGTTGGAGCAGCAGCAGCAGGTGCACGGAGGGGCGTTGCTGCAATTGCCCGGGGGAAATAGTCAGCCTATAACAGCTGACGCATGACCATCTGCATGTAGGACAACGTTCCAATAAAGCCGTAGCGACCAAGAACAAATAAATCAGATCTACCCAATATATAGCCGAAACTACACTGAAGAGCGTCGAAACGACTAAGAACAGTCGAAACAACCCGGATTACACCAGAAACAAGCCAATAAGCAGTCGAAACCACACAGAGAACAACAACCGAAACGATTGAAATAGCCATTGAACTGCATACGTACTGCTTTGGTCTATTGCAATTCGAAGCAGAAGATACACGCGTTATAGGCAGAGGCGGGCTTTGACAGTTTTGTGCTATAGGCCGCTATAGGCAAGCCGCAAGGACAAAAATTCCGCCCCTTACTAAACACATATATTTCCATTTAATTTCTTATTAAATAATACTATTATTTTTTTAGTTTGGCGCAATTTGTCACCCCTTGAGAAATGCCGCTCTATAGGCAGCCGCCTAAATCGCCTACCGTATACCTAAAGCCGGCACTGGTGATAGGTCCACTCAATAAATGACCAGCGAGTGAAGGCCATATAACCATAAGTTTATGCACTTGAAGATGAGGCAGGCAATGTGATATAACACGGAGCACAGTAATCTGTAGAGCAGTGTTGGTTCAGACAATGACGTCTTAGACAATGCAGTGCCGCTAAGCGATAAGCATTTCGTCGAAACAGCTGTTTACGATCCTACGGAAAGATATGGATGCGGCGTAACTATTTACGGGAAGCCGAGTGTTGTGCTTAAACTACGGTATAGGTATGATTTAAACTGCACTAGACAGCTTGACTTGATGAAAAACTCTTGTGGTTGATAATAATAACTCGTGAGCTGGGCGATTATTGCTCTGTGATCGTTAAGTCCATTTTAATTACATTTGATTCAACTGCAGTTCGGATTCGGACCGTCTCAGTCGGACTAAAAATTTGGAATTGAAAAGTAAGTAAGATGAAACGAAGCTTAGCGTATGAAGTTGATTCCTAAATCGGATTGGATTTTCTTCAAAACGGAGAACAGTTGAAGTATAGCCAATTACACAAACGTGTAACGTATAATGCTCCTGCTAAGAGCATGATGCATGTCCAACGCTAGACATCAACTAAAGCGAATGTCCAGCAGATGTCCAGTCTGCTGGAGCAGATGCCCAGCGTTACACGACCTTGAGCAAGGTCACATATAACGTGCTTTCGTCGACGTATCAATGTTCATGATTTTGAATGGCAATTTATCCAGTTATTCAATCCGCCGTTGTCATTCCACAGTTTATTCATCCCTGTACTTTCTAAGCATCTTAGTAGAAATGAAGTTCAAGTGGTTTCGAAGTCTTGTAAAGGACTGAGAATTGCAACATTTCAGTTTTAACTTTGTTAATATGGCTTTGGGTTTCATATTATTATTTCTTTGGATGTTTGCCCGACACAGATTTAAGTTTTACATTTGACAATTTCTTACAAAGTCTTTGTAGCTGAGCGCTATTTTATTTCTGCAAAAATAACTTTGAATGAATTTACTTTAATTAATTTGTTGCTTCAACTGAAACCTCCTTATACGAATTTAAATAGCCTACTTAGCTAAGCATATTCTCTTCTTCGGTGTCGCGTTTCAGTAACGTTTTAGTTCG
>OY744614.1:33441831-33506831 GCA_963556255.1 Allolobophora icterica | reverse complement strand
TTTTCACGCCGAAGCGCCACCTAGAGTTTAGACTAAATACACGAAGAACAACAATTGTTCATAAAAAATTATAATATTATGTGTCATAATCCAGAACATTCCACTGGCTGGCTGTCATACACTTCATCATTTCCTGATTTGAGATTACTGCAAGGTTGACATGCCGTTTATTACTGTAACAACACGAAACTCAAGATTTTTTGTAGCGAACTTAGGAATACCAAATGGAGGATGGTCGTCAGAGGGATTCCAAAAAACACTAAATCTACGGCAGACGCAAAGGTGATCCCGACAACAAGATGTACAAGCACACAAAAAGCGAAACAGACATGACCTTGACTAAGAGCAGCAACGTCGAGTAATTGTTCTGTGTATTGATTTGACCATCCAGCAAATGTTGATTAGTGTCATAGGTATCAAGTAAACCAGAAACTTTTGCATTAATTAATCTGCCTCCTGTACTCTAGGAATATAACTCAAAAGGTGCATTTCAAATAGTTCAAGAAAAGTATCTTTTCCAGGAGCATCAACGTAGTGATGGAAACAATGTTCCATAAATTCTTTTTCTATTTCAAACATTTCGTCACACATTCCACAACCATAAGGTCTCAAAGTAAATTGGTTAAAATTAACACAAGCAATCGATTGATTTTCAGAAAGTTGTTTTTCTTTGGAAACTGTCTTAATACTCGACCTAGATGAAGAAGCTCGGATGCTCGCTATAGTTTCTGTTGAGGACAGCTCTTTCCCATCAAGATAGTTGTCACATTCAGTCAATATGAGCAATCTCTTACTTGACCTAGTCCTCTGGCACTGACATTCTTTTGCAGAAACAACATTTTGACATGATACGCATTTGTAAGAACTATCTCCACTGCACACTATCATGTGCCTCTTGAGACTGCCATTGCATACAAATGACTTGGCACAAACATCACACTTAAATGACTTTTCTCGAGTTTGGGTTCTTGTATGGCATTTCACATGACTACTGTTTGCAAATGCTCTCTGACAAACAATGCACTGATATGGTTTCTCTCCAGAATGGGTTCCTCCATGTACGTTTAGATGACCCTTCCGTGAAAATGATTTATGACACAAACTGCAATTGTATGGTTTTTCTCCAGTGTGGGTTCTCCAATGTTCATCGAAATTATTCTTACGTGAAAATGATTCCTCGCACAAATTGCATTTGTATGGTTTTTCCCCAGTGTGGGTTCTTTCATGTAGGTTTAGAACACCCTTATCTGAAAATGAATTTTGACAAATATTGCATTTGTATGGTTTATCCCCAGTTTGGCTTCTTCTATGTCTGTCTAGATTACCCTTGTGTGAAAATGTTTTATGGCATAAATTGCATTTGAATGGTTTTCTTGCAGAGTGGGTTCTTCCATGTACGTTTAGATGACCCTTCTGTGAAAATGATTTATGACACAAACTGCAATTGTATGGTTTTTCTCCAGTGTGGGTTCTCCAATGTTCGTCGAAATAATTCTTACGTGAAAATGATTTATCGCACAAATTGCATTTGTATGGTTTTTCCCCAGTGTGTGTTCTTGCATGTAGGTTTAGATTAACCTTCTGTGAAAATGATTTATGACAAAAATTGCATTTGTATGGTTTGTCCCCAGTGTGGGTTCTTCTATGTATGTCTACACTATCCTTCCGTGAAAATGATTTATTACACAAACTGCACTTGTAAGGCTTTTCTCCAGTGTGGGTCCTTTTATGTTTGTCTAGCTGATCCTTCTGTGAAAATGATTTATGACATAAATTGCATTTGTATGGTTTTTCTCTAGTGTGGGTTCTCCCATGTAGGTTTAGATGACCCTTCTGTGAAAATGATTTATGACACAAATTGCAATTGTATGGTTTTTCTCCATTGTGGGTTCTCCAATGTTCGTCTAAACGATTCCTATGTGAAAATGATTTATCACACAAATTGCATTTGAATGGTTTTTCTCTAGTGTGGGTTCTCCCATGTAGGTTTAGATGACCCTTCTGTGAAAATAATTTATCACACAAACTGCAACTGTATGGTTTTTCTCCAGTGTGGGTTCTCCAATGTTCGTCGAAATAATTCTTACGTGAAAATGATTTATCGCACAAATTGCATTTGTATGGTTTTTCCCCAGTGTGTGTTCTTGTATGGCAGTTGAGGTCACACTTCTGTGCAAATTTTTTGTGGCATAAATTGCATTTGTATGGTTTTTCTCCAGTGTGGGTTCTTCCATGTAGGACTAGATGATCCTTCTGTGAAAATAATTTATCACACAAATTGCATTTGTATGGTTTTTCTCCAGTGTGGGTTCTTCCATGTTTTTCTAGATAACCCTTCTGTGAAAATGATTTATGGCATAAATTGCATTTGTATAGTTTTTCTCCAGTGTGGGTTCTTGTATGGCAGTCGAGGTCACGCTTTTGTGCAAATGTTTTGTGGCATAAATTGCACTTGTAAGGATTTTCTCCCAGATGCATTCTTGTATGGCGTTTCAGTTGATCAATGTCCGCAAAGTCACATTTGTACTTATTTTGCACAATATGGGTTCATGTGTGATTTTGCGAACATAGTTCTGCAAATGTGTTTTCACAAAAATTGCAATTTCATGAATTTTCTCTGCTCTTGGTTCTTGTATGCAGTTTCAGATAACAGTTTTCTGCAGATATATTGTGACATACATTGCACTTTTTCTTACAAGGGGAGCTGAGACACTTAGTTTGTGCAACGGTTTTGATACAAAATTCACATTCACATGCTATGATTCGTTGCAAGAATATTTGTTCATATTCTATGACCACACCTTCTATGATCTTTAGATCTTATATCGTTGACAGTTAATGTACATTCACAGTCCCTGGTTCAGATTGTGTCTCAGATGAAGAATGACACCTTGTCAAATGAACCCTCTCAGTAAAGGAAGACATTCAGCCACTGATCATGTAAAAGTTAATGGTTGATACGAATGCGTCCTTCCTTCCTGCTTCTTGCTACCATACGAGTTCATAGAAGCCAGGCAACAAGTACCTCACTGTAACCAACAGTTGTTCTCCGAACTGCTTGACTATAGATGACGCATGTAACACACCAGGGTGTTGACAGGGATTGGCCTTTCGTTGTGTCTCTGTAGCAGACTAGCAGTCAGATAAAAGGTTAAAAAAATTGTCCAACACCGTGCAAAAGCTTTTGGCGAATCGAAGACTAACTATGGAATCAAAGACTTCGAGGTAAAACACTGTCTTGCAATTTTTAGCAAACTCTGGAAATAAAGAAATTGCATACTTTCAAATTGAAGGAAGATCATATATAGCCATCGACAGGTTCTCCTAAGCCTATTGTGTAGGCACCTTGAGCAGGTCTTTCACTCGCAACTGCTTAGTGCCATCGATTGATGCTTGGTCAACAGATATTGGCACTTAATAAATGCACAATAAGAATAATGACCGTGGGTTGGTTTGGTGTGTGTGTGTGTGTGTGTGTGTGCGTGCGTGCGTGCGTGCATGCGTGCGTGTGTGTGTGTGTACAAAATATATAAAACAATGACAGGGTTACTTCAACACTGAAATCAATGAAAAGCTAAAAAAAGGGTGCCATACTTATCCTCTTTAGGCTGCCTGTCTCGTCGGACTTACCATTCTTTAAATTTAAACGTGAATGCCTACCCTTGCGAATTTTCCTATAAGTTATATCGACAGACGTCCAATCAATCAATCAATCAATCAATCAATCAATCAATCAATCAATCAATCAATCAATCAATCAATCAATCAATCAATCAATCAATCAATCAATCAATTTTCGTTTATTACTGATCAATACAAGCTGTAAAAACGCAACTTGAATACACTAATTAAAACGATTGCAGCAAAGTTCTACAGAATTAGATAATTTGTTTGAAACTGCATGGTTGATAAGTTCTAAAGTTCAAGAACTTGATATAAGTAATCAGTATATATTTTTAGAAAAAAATCCCGGTATGGAATTAGAATCGTCCTTGCGAGAGAGGGCTGCAGTGCAGCATAATAATGGAGTTATCAAGTCTGATTACACGCTCAGAAAAAAGTAACCAAAGTCACATTCACGATATATCCGAAAAAGACATGAATTCAGGGACATGGACCTTTAAATGTAAATGTATAAATATACAACTGTGCTTAATTTTTCAATTACGTAAACAGTGGGAAATAACTTACAATTACTAGTGTAGCACACGATATTGCAGTCCCATTTTCTCTCTTTAGTAAAGTTTAGTCCAATTCCTCAAAATGGCGTTCAGCGTTGCCAGCACGATGGAAGAATTCTTCCATCGTGGTTGCCAGTGAGGTTTTTCAGATTTCCCTAGATTTCGGTCAAAAAATCCCCAGAAATCCCCAGATATAATAAACACGATTTAATTAACACTTCAGTAATAGGTTTGACATATTTTAACACTATTTGACAGCAACATACTTACAGTTACAGTAATAACAAAAAATTCCTAAAATGAGTGTTTTTTTAAATTGCCACTTGTCAAAGAGTCAAAGTTGTCGGCGAGTCGGCATCCAAGTCGACAACTTGTGTTTCGTCAAGATCACATGACTGCTTCACCGGACAGCCAGCGTGTTTCACACAGTTTCAACACTTTATGTTTCTGGGCCTGAACTACATTTTGTATTAACTGGAAGTACATCAGTCATAAAGGTAGTTATGTGAGAGAAGCGGGGAAAACGGGCAATGAGCCTGGCAGCCGCGTTCAGAACAGACTGCAGAGATGAAAGGCGAGCTTTAGGGAGCCCAGCAAACAATGAATTGCAATAGTCAATGCGGCAGCAAATGAAGGCATGGACCATAGCTATATCTTTAGGCTATTCCGTAAACACTGTTCGATCATACCCTGTGTTATCAGGTCTGAGTTAGGCCTATGTCTCTTTTGAGGAGGAGTTGTATAAATATAGCCTAATTATGATTCAACCGCACATACAATGTGAAGTGTCTTGTAGTAGGCCTAAATGGTGAAAGCAGTAGACGAAATATCCAACCTTGTAATACGAACTCGTTTAAAATAAAGATTTCCATGAAAATATTAATATGTAAAATAATTTATATCTGATTTTAATGTTTGTTGAGAGCGGATACGAGTAAGTTACGCGCGTGGTCTATTTTAGCAAAATCTTCTCAGCTAAACGGCCAACAGATTCAAATCTATTGCAATTACAATTAGGCCTATGTTAACAGAATCTTAAAATCTTCATGTTACATATGACGTCATACTAGGTTAACAACGATTGTTCGTGCAATATCGGAAATAATTGACGTCATTCGTTACTATGGTAACTATTTCATTCAATGGATGCGTCACCCTACCAGAATGGCTAAATTACGTCTGTAGATGTATATATATTCAGCCGGAAATGTCAGAAAGGACTGAAGATCGAGCAGGTTTATCTTACAGCAACTTGATTTGAATGCGGAACAGACCGAGTGGCGCACATTTCGGGCGTGTGAGCCTATATATGAGTTTTCACTTAGCCTGTGAGGACCAATGCGCATCCAACAAGCTATCATGTCTTTTCCAATGAATGAATCTAAATGCAAAAGAGCTTCGATATGTCTAAGTGCAAGTGTAAAGCAGATTGAGCCATAGAGGCTTATAGGTATCAACTTCCCACATGCTTTCTAGATGCTGCCAGCCGAGGATGAAGTTGTGCGATTAATTTATTAATCGCTATAGTAGGGGATGCTTATCTGTGATGATATAGGTACATTTGACGTTATATTGGAAACTTCCACAATTCATTCGTGTAACCCTCAAGCGACGTTACCAAAGGTTTCTCCAATGATCTGCCTTACTCACCTGATATAGGCTTACTATTTCAATTTCTTAATTTTCTGTCTCGAAACCATCATTTAGTCTGGTCTAATTCTAAATCCGCGATTTTCATCTCTACATGCGATGGTCAGATGTAGGCTAAGCTCACAAAAAACGTTTGAATGCTCATTGCTCACAGGCCCGGCTCAAGACATTTGGCGGCCCTAGACAAATCGGCGGCCCTAAGCACAAACCGTCCGAAAAATTTTAGATTTTCGTCATGCTCATTTCATCCATCTTTTTGAGAATTTCATCTTACAAAAAGTTGATGACTTTTTAGGAATTCGCCTCACAAATGAATGTTATGACCTTTTTACCTGGGCAATTTATCATTTCATCCATCTTTTTGGGAATTTCATCTTACAAAAAAGTTGATGACCTTTTTTTAGGAAAATGGAAAATTGGCGGCCCCTAAAAATCGGCGGCCCTGGGCGGCTGCCCACTTTACCTAACTGACGAACCGGGCCTGATTGCTCAAGAGGGTTTTACAGCACTAATGTCCATCTACGAATAATAACCTAAATCATAAAGTCGAAATTTTCAGAAGCGAAGCGCATAAGTGCAAAGCACCAGCTTAAAACGAGCGCTGCATCAAATTAGAGTGATTGCAGAGTGATACCGACAAAGAGCAAGATACAGCTGCTCCGGAGACCAGCGAGAGGAAAGGAGACAGAATATTTGTGTGCGCTTGATTATGATTCTGTGTGTAAGTTTGGACATGAACTTGTATGCAGCTTTTGTATGCCATTTATGTACGTACATATGAGTAAGCATGAGGAGGATAGAGTGATGGTAACACTCATGGCCAGGAGAGCAGCAGGAGAACAGCAGTACGCGGTTCGATTCCCGCAACCTCCTCGGGCGGGCGCCTAGAATTGCTGCCACAACGTGTGTTTAGTTAAGATAATTAGTTAAGATAATTGCACTGTCATGTCTCAATGTAATCTTACTGCGTGCGTTTGTCGATTTGTTACTTAATTTTAGTACATTTATTTTATTTTAAATGGTTATTATAACTCCAAGATAAAGTAATTAGTTTAATAAATCATTCCGTCTCAAAATGTGCGCCCCTCTTGAGTTTCGCCCTGTTGCTTGGCACCGCTGGAACACCCTTCACCACGGCACTGATTACTATGCAGATGTGTATAGGCATACGTATAATCTATTGTATGTCTGTGTGTGTCTCTGAGGGTGTACTGAGTACAAAAATCGAATATTTTTGTGAATATTTCAAATGTCTGTGTGCGAATTAACATCATGATGTAGGCCTCGACGTGACCGTATGTTATGTGGGCTTACAGGCGTTCATTTGGAGAGAAAAGGGAGATGGAAAGCGAGGAGTGCGACAGCGGCGTTGTTGATGTGGAAGACCGTTCAAGCGAATGTCCTAGTCGGTTGCCTCTTTGCTTCGGAATAATTGTCACGATCACTTGCTGGTGAATTCTGAGCAGAATCGATTATCAGTTACGACGATCAGTGACTGAAAAAAACAATACAGTGATGACCGATGTATCATGAATCCTGTACAAAATCGATATGCATCTTACCTAATTGTCATTTTAATCAATTAGCTGCAGTGTACATTGTCTTATAAACCTTAACGCTTAATTACAATTTCTTTAAGGCAACTTAATTTTCTAACTTAACCGTAGCCAGCTTGGTTTAAATCATCTAACTGCAAAAACAGCAATGTCGAAGGTAGCATAATGTAGGAAGCCGATTTGTTTATATTTTCATACTGGCGTTTCCGAAGCTAATGGCTAAGGCTCTGCTTTCGTCAGCAACGTTGGGTGTAGGCAGGGGCGTCTATCCCCCTAAGTCATTGGAGCAACGTCCATTTCCCCCTCTTCTTCCCCCTCCCCGTTCCTCCCCCTAAAATGGTGGTACACACACTGACAGACTCCCCCTATTTCTTGGATGGAGCATTTACTCCAAGGTTTCTATGGTGTAGACGCCTCTTGGTGTAGGACATATTATATGAAACCCTTATGTTTGCACTCTTCCTGACAGGAAAAAGACGCTATATATGTTGCTTGATTCACAATTATTGTCTTGTCAGCTGCACTTCGGCAGTATAGGATTCGTAATGCAACTTATAAAGTAAAGCTACTATGGACTAAAAGTTATAGGCCACAATTGTTTGCATTACGCCGACCAAGTCCCTCGGACTGTTCGTGGCAACTGGCAAGCCTAGTTTGCGGCTGAGCATATAATTATTGCAGGGCAAACATTGTTGACAACTACAAAAGTGGGCGGAACAACTGGCAACTGCACTGCAACTATTAACGTTATCTGGTGTTCAAACAACAGGCGAAAACAAAAGCAAAGACTGTTTTTAAAATCGACTGTTTCGACTGATAATGCATTCAGTTTTTAATATTAATTAGGCATTCAGTTTTTTATATTAATTAAGCCTAAGCAAGTATGGGTCAAACAGTACCTGTTGTTGTAATGATAACTTCTCCCAAAGGGTTGTGTATCAGACAACGTGAGTTCTGAGTAGGTTGAATGTTCCCGAACCGATCTCTGAAAATATTCATAGTATAGGCCTACTCAACAGAATTGTAGAAAAAAGATTGGGGAGGGGTTAGACTTTGATGAGTTTGAACTATGTGGAGTTGAATATTTTATCCGTGTTTTGCAAACTGAGAAATTCACAAATGCAAAAGAAAGCTTAAACTCCTTAAAGTGACGACCAGGGCTGTATTCGAGGATATATACGCGGGTATACAGCGTGTACTCACCTCTAGAGACCGTATACTCACCTCACAGAATATTTTTACTCACCTCTAATAAGTTTCGGAAAACTAACCATTAGCGTATACTCACCTCCAATTTCTTTCGGAAAACTAACCGATAGCGTGTACTCACCTCTAATTTTACCACTACAGCCCTGGTGATGACATCCACAAATTTATTAGTTTACAATTCGCATGGTCACAAATCTCACAACAAACCATTACCAAACATGATAGGCCTACATCATGGAAATTTCTTCTCTGTCAGAGATTCAGAGTCAAACAATGCGAAATCACACTAGCACAACTGAGGGGTTCGAAACGACCCCCTGGGTGTGCAATGACGACTTGACTGTGGGGGTCCTAAGAAAGACTAGGGGGTTGAACCATCCCAACCTCCGACAATTCTCACCGTGATAGGCCTACTCAATGAAAATATTGCGACTAGATGGGATGCTCCAACAAAAAATATGAATTTTAATGCAATTCTCAACTAAGCTGCTTCTTTGGCGCCCATAAAGACTCAGCTGAAAGCATCGGCGTATTGTTGCAATAGATTCGTTCGATTTCCAGATGAGTCTGGTTGCATTACTGATTGATGGCCAATAGCATAGGCCGGAGTCAGTTATTACATAATTATATTCCACACTGTAAACACAACTCTGAGAAATATTTATGATGCTATTGTAAGCATTTCATTACATCTGCACTAGTTTAGCAAAAGTCTTCACAACATGCCTGTTTTTGAGATTGTTATGAAGTGATGCAATTTGACATTAATATAGATATAGGCCCTTATATTCCGCATTTTAACTTTATGGAGCGTGGTACGAATTGCCGGGAGGAGGTCATTTCAAAGCGAGGGACCAATGCAGACAAAAGTACGATGCTAAGCCATGGCAGTCCTAGACCGAGGGACAAAGAGGTCGAGCAGATCCAGAGAGCGGAGAGGACGAAGTGAGGCAGCCGAGATGAGTTATAAAAACCTAAAAGCCTAAACGATCTCCAAATTAAGGTAGGCCTATTGTTTCATGAAACAATTTAGAAATCTGTAAATCTTTCGTAGAAATGACAAGGATCGACTTTTGCTTTATATTTTTGTTAAAAACACATATTAACGTTGCTGCATTCATTGCAATGTATAGGTAGATAATGCGGCACCATCGTGCAGCGTGGCTGAATCAGTTAAATATGCTCAACTTCGAAATAATTGTTCTGTTAACGACGTCTGGAAACTAACGCTAACTCATTTCTTTTCAAAAAGATTTGCATCTCTCTGAACCTGCATACCAGACTCTTCCAGTCTTGTTGTCAAGACCTTAAACCTCAAGACCAAGACCAAGACCAAGACTTTGAACCTCAAGACCAAGACCAAGACCTTGAACCTCAAGACCAAGACCAAGACCAAGACCTTGAACCTCAAGACCAAGACCAAGACTTTGAAACTCAAGACCAAAACCAAGACCAAGACCTTGAACCTCAAGACCAAGACCAAGACCTTGATGTAGTCGGATTGTACGGCGATATGACCAAGACAAAGACCAAGACTTTGAAGCTCAAGACCAAAACCGAGAAAAATATCCAAAAAATCACAACCATATCCAGACTTCTATTCCTTACTAAAAAAATTGTCAAGTCGGACTACTCGCTATTTTAATCAAAACAGGAATCTTTTATTTTATTCAAACAAAACGACTCCAAATGCAGACTGCAGAGAAGTCCTTCATGCGAAATGTTATTCCAAATGCCTGTTGTATTTTATAAAAACCAATTCGCTCAGAATTTTCTGACCTTTGCGTGACCTGTGGGGCCTCATAAAATTTCTGCCATGTGAAAATTACGTTCTACAGGTGCTGAAATCGCTGGCACACACAGCAGCTTGTCAAGCACCTGATGTAAATGTGGAAATTGTGAGTCTGTTTTGAAATCGTTCCATGGTAAATAACCGGAAGTTAAAATAAATGTCCAAAATAGCAGTAAAGCCTCACTCACACCATGTAATTACTAAAGCAATTTATTGGATACATTTTTAAAATCCTTGCGTTTTGTTAAATGATTGTTCATATTGACAGCCGGTCTTGGTCTTGCAAAACCAAGACCAAGACTTTGAGCCTCAAGACCAAGACCAAGACCAAGACCTTGAACCTCAAGACCAAGACCAAGACCTTTGGTCTCAAGACCAAGACTTTTAAAAACGAACTCGAGTGCACTCGAGACCAAGACCTTGGTCTCGAGGACAACAAGACTGGACTCTTCACAGTAATGTCTGCGGTCATGGTCAAAGCAGACAATTATAGTGTAGCTAGAATATTCCATCTTTTATACCAAATCTTAACTGACACCTCTGATTGAAAATCGGTTATAGTTAATCGGTTATAAATTTAGTCTGGGTTCATTGCACCGGAGAAGTTCCTTAAAGGCGCTAAAGAATTACTCAGCATTTTCACTAGAAATGCAATTTACAAAGTAGATCTACCATGGATTTAAAAAGATAGGTTACATAGGCCTATTGTCCACAATTGTTTGGGACAGTAGGCCTGTTCAACTAAAAAGTACCTTGATTTTTTGCCTTTAACTGCATGGCTATAGTTTCCGAATGCTTGCATTCCTCCCAAATGGGCCTGTTTTTGGTTGGCCACTGCAGCTGTTGGCAACGCTTGGAAGGCGACGCTGTCCTGAGTCACGGTCATCGGTTTGTCTTTGAGAAGCCCCTCGAGTCTTAAATACATGTCGCCATACAATCCGACTACATCACCGTCCGATCCTTTGCTCAGAACATCCAGAACGAACTGTAAACAATATTCGACTGAGCTCATACTGGTTCCAAACCAACACTCAGAACGTCCGATTTCGGTTATCTTCTCGTCCTTCAGTTCATCGAGTTTCTTCAGAAGTTCGTTCTGCTGTTCATCGATCGTTCTCTTGGCTTCTTGTGCTTTATCTCGAACATCTTTCTGTGCTTCGAAGACGTTAGTAAGGAACTTCTGTTTCTCCGCTCTGAGTTCTTCCCTTTCAGACTTGTACCACTCGACACGTGAACTCAGAAGCTCCACGTTTTCTGTCAACTGTTTTCGAATTCCCGCTGCTTGAGAAAGAGCATCATGGCACGCATGCTTATTGTGCTCAGCCACGAAGCAAACTGTACAGATGAGTTTCCAACAGTTGGAGCAGTACAGAGTGGCTCGTTCCTGCGGGTGCTGTGGACACATCTCCACATGGTTCTTCACAATATCTTCAATATTGAATGCTTTGTTGTTTCCGATCGTCAGTACAGTGTGCGAACTGGTTGCCTTCAGTCGCTTGTGAGTGCCGCTACATGCAGCACAAAGATGTTGCTCGCAATCGTGGCAGTACACTATCGCTGGCGAGTTCCCCTCGTTCTCCAGACACGCCCCGCAAGTTGCACCGCCCTGGGAGGTAACCTTCTTCAGCTCCACTAGCCGTTTCGCAAGGTTGTTGGTCGGAAGGTGGCAGAAGCCACGTCCAGGGACTGTAAAGGTTGCTGAACAGGTGGGGCAGACGGCGTTAGATCCACCTACACCGTTCTGAATGTTGCAGTGTTTGGCCAGACACCCCGCGCAGAAGGAGTGCAAGCAAGGCAACAACTTTGGATCTGAAAACGGTTCATTGCATAAGTAACACTTCGTCAGATCCTGAACTTTCTGAGTTGCAGCATGTTTTGAGGCGGCCATCTCTCCTGCCTTATACGAATTATTATTAACTTTCAAAGTCGCAAGTACGTGATTTAGGCTACTGCGTTTTAATTTCTGTTGTACAAGACGCCTCTTGAAGACCAGGCCGCTGTATACTTAAGCCGAAGCTTGACTAGAACTAATAGTAACAAAGCACTTAAGCCGATGTTTGCAGATCACGAACTATAATTTACAAAGATTAGCTCTTTAACTGATATTTGTTCTAGGTCATCTCGTGATACGCAGCGACAAGGACCAATATACACGGTGATTCAATAAAAAGTAAGCCAAACTTTTTTTCATATAAGTACTTCTAACATGAAAACAGTATTTAATATTTTTGTGAAGAAACTCTGAGCAGTATAGTTTGATTATTTAATTAAAGAAGATGTTCAAAATGTCCTCCTTCTGCTTGCACGCAAGCCTGGAGGCGCTGGCGCCATTGGGCAACAGCATCGTCGTTTATCCTATGATCCAGACCATCGTCGGAAGAAAACTGTTGGGAGACTTTTGCAGGATACAAACGCTAGGCCCTATGTAGGAATTTCTAAGCGCACTAAATGAACCGTCTCTATTATTACTATCAGGAACGTAGGAAGCTACAATTGCGTTCTGTGCCAAGCTAAATATAGGCCTAGTGCCTTCGCGACAGATCAACTTAACACATATGTCAAATAACGACAAAATTTGTTATCTCGTTATTTACTATAGGCCTAAATATATTCAAACGACAATTTTTAAATAATACAGGTCAGGTACCTCTATTAGTATTATAATATAGGCCTATACACTTTCATTTGTTGTTACTTAATTTTATTATATTTATTTCATTTTAAATGGTTATTATATTTCAAGGTAAAGTAACTAGTTTAATAATGAAATCATTCCATCTCAAAATGTGCGCCCAATTTTGAGTTGCGACCTGTTCCATGGCATTCTGGAACACCCTTCACCACTGATTACTATGCAGATGTGTATAGGCATACGCATAATCTATTGTGTGTCTGTGTCTCTAGGGGTGTTGTGAGTACATAAATTTTTCTTAGACGATTTCCTAAAAAAAGGTCTTAAAATTTTTTTTGCGGTGACACCAGCCCTACTGACGCCGCTGGTCACCGGTAGCGTATACTCACCTCAAATTTTACCACTACAGCCCTGGCCATATATATATATATATATATATATATATATATTTGATTGATTCGTAATGCAGGATTAATAGATTTTGTATATATATTAATAAATTATATATTGAATGAATTATATATATATGTATATATATATTGTATTGCTATAGCCACGCAACGGCTAACCTCTAGTTAAGCATTACTATATGTTTTTCGTTTCATTTACTCGGCTCCTCATTATTGTGCTGAGTCCTTCTGTCCCATTTTCTTTTCTTTTCGTTACTGCCTCAATTGCTGGCAGTCCTTAGTTCAGTTATTAATGTTCATGCTCAGTATTGTCAACCTCTAGGAAGTTTATGTCTTACAAGTTGGTTTCGCCTTTGTAATTAAAGATGTAAGTATACGTGTCCCTACTAGCGGGATATTTCCCTTCTGGGCCTACCTTTGTAACCATCTTGCATTCCATATTAATTTTCGTCTCATCGACGCATTGTATAATTATGTTCTTGGTTCCAATAAAGGATTATGTTATGTTATGTTATGTTATGTTATATATATATATATATATGTATATATATATATATATATATATATATATAGGTCCTTGTCGCTGCGTATCACGAGATGACCTAAAACGTATATCAGTTAAAACCTAACCTTTGTAATTACTAGTTAGTGACCCACATAAGTAGGCTCAGGTGCGTTGTTAATGATAGGCTTAGACAGACTTATTGTCCTATAAGGCTATATTCTCCAACAGACGCGTTGTACAACAGAAGCTAAAACACATTATAGCCTATAAATAATATGTATACCTACGACGTGTTACTTTGAAAGTCAATATTCTTATACAGCAGGAGAGATGGCCGCCTCAAAAGAAGCTGCAACTCAGAAAGTTCTGGATCTGACGAAGTGTTACTTATGCAGTGAACCGTTTTCAGATCCAAAGCTGTTGCCTTGCTTACACTCCTTCTGCGCGGGGTGTCTGGCCAAACATTGCAACATTCAGAACGGTCTAGGTGGATCTAACGCCGTCTGCCCCACCTGTTCAGCAACATTTACAGTCCCTGGACGTGGCTTCTGCTACCTTCCGACCAACAACCTTGCGAAACGGTTAGTGGAGTTGGAAAAGGTCACCTCCCAGGGTGGGGCAACTTGCGGGGCGTGTATTGAGAACGAGGGTAATTCGCCAGCGATAGTGTACTGCCACGATTGTGAGCAACATCTGTGTGCTGCATGTAGCGGCATTCACAAGCGACTGAAGGCAACCAGTTCGCACACTGTACTGACGATCGGAAACAACAAAGCATTCAATATTGAAGATATTGTGAAGAACCATGTGGAGATGTGTCCACAGCACCCGCAGGAACGAGCCACTCTGTACTGCTCCAACTGTTGGAAACTCATCTGTACAGTTTGCTTCGTGGCTGAGCACAATAAGCAGCGGGAATTCGAAAACAGTTGACAGAAAACGTGGAGCTTCTGAGTTCACGTGTCGAGTGGTACAAGTCTGAAAGGGAAGAACTCAGAGCGGAGAAACAGAAGTTCCTTACTAACGTCTTCGAAGCACAGAAAGATGTTCGAGATAAAGCACAAGAAGCCAAGAGAACGATCGATGAACAGCAGAACGAACTTCTGAAGAAACTAGATGAACTGAAGGATGAGAAGCTGACAGAAATCGGACGTTCTGAGTGTTGGTTTGGAACCAGTATGAGCTCAGCCGAATACTGTTTACAGTTCGTGCTGGACGTTCTGAGCAGAGGATCGGACGGTGATGTAGTCGGACTGTACGGCGATATGTACAGAAGACTCGATGGGCTTATCAAAGACAAACCAATGACCGTGACTCAGGACAGCGTCGTCTTCCAAGCATTCCCAGCAGCTGCAGTGGCCAACCAAAGAAACGCTAACTACCATGCAGATGGACGTCCAAGATCAAGGTGCTCTTTTAGTTTAATAGGCCTCCGGTTCCTAAATAATTGTGGACAATAGGCCTATAACCTAGCTTTTAGTCCATAATAGATGTACTTTAAAAGTTGCATTTCTATTGAAAATGCTGAGTAGGTCCATATTTCTTTAGCGCCTTTAAAGAATTCTCCGGTGCAATGAACACAGCTATGCTATATTTAACCAATTTCTAAACAGACCTATAGTGGTCAGATAAGATTTGCTAGGCCTGTTAGGATAGTAGGTTTTAGCTACATTTATGTCTGCTTTGATCGCAGGCATTACTGCAAAGAGTCTGGAATGCAGGTTCAAATCTTTTTGAACAGAAATGAGTTAACGTTTTACTATTTGCATCCAGACATGGTTAACAGAACAATTGCGAGTTGAGCATATTTAACCGATTCAGTGCCACAGCGCACGACGATGCCGCGTAATATAAGCTCATACTTATACATCGCAATGGGACAGCAACGTTAATTTGTCTTTCTAACAAAAAATACAAAAGCAGAAGTCAATTCTTAAAATTTCTACAAAGGATTCACTGATTTCTAAAATGTTTCATAAAACAAAAGGCCTACCTTAATGTGGGGATCCTTTAGACTTTTAGGTTTTTATAACCCATCTCGGCTGCCTCACTTCGTCCTCTCCGCTCGTTGGATCGGCTCGATCTCTTTGTCCCTTGGTGTAGAACCGCCATGGCTCAGCATCGTGCTTTTGCCTGCAATGACCTCCCCTGGCAATTCGTACCACGCTCCTTACAGGAGGTCTTGCTGCTCCTATCCGCTGTCCTAAATCTTTTCCCTCGAGGCTTCTCGCACTGGCAGCCATAGGCGTAGACTCTGGGGGTGGGTAGGGGGCAGCCGGGGCACGTCTCCCCAATAATTGAGATTTACTGTACATCCAATGCAACAAGTGTAGAATTAAAAACCAAATCCCCCCAATATTTTGGACAAGTTTACGCCAGTGCTGGCAGCGCCTCTGATTAGGTCGTACTGACAGAGGCGCTTTAGAAATCTTTAAATATAATAAAACAATACCGTAAGCCTGTTGTTTTAAAGTTTAAATCCAAATTAACGTATACTTCTTACACCACAAACTGTACGACAAAAACGATTTTTCTCCTAATTTGCATTAGTACCGATATTAATGTCCAACTGCCTCACTTCATATGAAATCTCAACAACAAAAGCTTGTGCAGATGCATAGTCTAAAGTGTTTCTCAGAATTGTATACATGCAGTGTGGAATACATTGCCGGATTTAGACTTGCTGAGCCCCAGCTATATACGCTTGGAGGCCCCTTGTTAAGAAATCACTGCAGAACGTCTCACTAAACTTGAAAACATATTATGTGCCTTTTAATTATTTAATAGCGTAATTGCATCACTGAGAGAGGCGCTTTATAAAAGTTCAGATACAATACAATTTAAACTAAAGATTAAAATTATTTTCAAATGAGTGCGAGATGGGATTTACTACGCAAGCAGTTTTAGAAAGTTCTACATAATATATATATATATATATAACATATATATATATATACATATATATATTTACACATGAACTTTAAAAAATATATATAAATTTTTGAGGCCCCTGCGGATTGTGAGGCTCTGAGTTCTAGCTTTTTTAGCTTTTGCCTAAATGCGGCACTGGTGGAATATAATTATGTCATAACTGTGAATAAAGTGTGCATTTGATGGTTGCATTGTGGACTCTGACCTATAATATTGGTTATGAATAAGATATACAGTAATGCCAGCAGACTCGTCTGGAAATCGAACGAATCTATAACAACTATTCGCTGGTGCCTTAAACTCTGGCTCTATTCTCCATGGGCGCCAAAGAAGCTGCTTAGTTGAGAATTGCATTAAAATTTTATCTTCTTATGTTGGAGCATCCCTTCTAGTCGCAATGTTTTAATTGACTATCATGAATATTTTCACAGAGCTGTGGCTAAGGGCGGTAGGACAACTCAGAACTCACGTTGCCTGATACACAACCCTTTGGGAGAAGTCATCATTACATCAACAGGTACGGTTTGACCCATACTTGCTTAATTACTGGCTTATTAAAAGCGGAATGCATTTTCAGTCGTATTTTCATTTTCATTTTCAACCGATCGAAAGCAGTCTTTGCTTTTGTTTTCGCCCGTTGTTTGAACATCAGATAGGCCTAACGTTAGTAGGTTGTAGTGGAATTGCCAGTTGTTCCACTACTTTTGTATATGCCAACATTGTTTGCCTCTGCTATGCTTTGTAATAAGCTCAGCCGCAAACTATTGGCCTGCCACGAACCGTGTGAGATGACTTTTCGGCATCAATGATTCGATCTATTGTATTAAATTAATAGATCGAATTATTGATGCCGAACAACTCAGAATCCTACTCCCCAGAGTGCAGGTCACTTGTGAATCGTGCGACCTAGAGTCTTTTTCTCTAGCCAGGAAAACAGCACTAACATAAGGGCTTCATGTGTCCTACATATAACGTTGATGTTGAAGCTAGAGCCTGAGCCAATGGCTTCGGCAAAGCTAGTTTAACAGTATGAAACAACTGGGCTTCCCATGTTCTACCTTCGACGTTGCTATTTGAAGCAAGACGATTTAAGCCAAGATGGCTACGGCTAAGTTATAAAATTAAGTTGCCTTAATGAAAAGTGTAAGCGTTAAGGTTTATAAGACAATGTACAGCTAATTGATTAAAATGACAATTAAATAAGATGCATATTGACTTTGTACAGGATTTATGATACATCGGTCATCACTGTTCATGTTTTCAGCCTCAAATCGTCATAACTGATAAACGATTCTGCTCAGAATTCACCCGCAAGTGACCGTGACAATTATTCTGAAGCAAAGAGGCAACCGACTAGGACATTCGCTTGAACGGTCTTCCACATCAACAACGTCGCTGTCGCACTCGATCCTCGCTTTCCATCTTCCTTGTCTCTCCAAATGAACGCCTGTAAGCAGTGGCGGCGATCTTGTTTGACAGGTGGGGGGACACGGGACACTTTTGGGAGCACATGGGACACTTTTGGACTGATCTGGTCAAAAAGAGGTGAAACATTTTTTTCGCGCGATTCTGTTAGACTTTTTAGGAGTTTCTTTAAAATTTGGGGGAACAACTGTATAGTGTGTTCCCCACTCTTAAAGGTGGGAGGTCTTGCCCCCCTCGAACTCCCCCGGGATCGCCGCCCATGGCTCCGGATGTCATTGAGGACCGACAGACCGAGTTCCGACCAAACTTGACACCTCGTGGACAGTTGAGCTGGCGTGTGCGATGTGCTATTGACATTGTCATAACGGGGTAAATCGATTCTTGTTCTCATCGATCTTTTACTCAACCTTGCGCTGTCCTGTTTACGGTAATGTGATGTGGTGTGGCACGGTTATACCCACTCAGGCGATCACTTTGCAAGGACCGTGAGCAAGCCCTTCACGCAGTGGCGGCGATCCTGTTTGACAGATGGAGGGGACACTTTAGAACTTATCTGCTAAAAAAAGGTCAAAAAAATTTTCGCGCGAGAAACTTTTGACCTTTTTCGGTGTTTCTTCAAAATTTGGGGTCCAATGTATGGGGTTTCCCCCCACTCTTAGATGTGTCC
This sequence comes from Allolobophora icterica, assembly GCA_963556255.1. Taxonomy (NCBI): domain Eukaryota; kingdom Metazoa; phylum Annelida; class Clitellata; order Crassiclitellata; family Lumbricidae; genus Allolobophora; species Allolobophora icterica. The sequence continues at coordinate 33,487,873 of OY744614.1, read as the reverse complement.
CCTCGACCCTCCCCCGGGATCGCCGCCCATGCCTTCACGCACGGTTGCTCAACTCCATCGATGTTCTGTCGTATGGTCGTGTGTGCACTTCTGGACTTTGAAGGAGGGCAGACTGCCTGAATGGCCGACTGCATGACATGTTACAAATGTACGCGATTTTCTATAGCGATCGTATAGTGGCCTCGACCCTGCTCGTTCATTTTTCAATGAATTGATCGGGTGAGATCCTTCACCACCGCTGCCCGTTTGAATAGGCGCCACGACATTTAAGGGGCCCCTTGTACGCAGGGGCGGCGCTACACCAGGGCAAATGCCCTGGTAATAAAGCCTTTGCCCTGGTCGATGCCCTGCCAGAATTTTTCCTCTGTCCAGAATTTGTTCGGGCATATTTGTTATATCCTGAGATGAAAAATTCATTTAATTCACTGAAATGTTAAAATTTGCTTTACAAATCGAAAGGCGTTCAGCTTCCGGGGGCTTCGCCATCTGACTGAATTTGGGGCTCCTAGAATGCAAGGCTTATGTTTCATTGTTCAAAAGTTTGTGTTGATTAATCTTCACTTTACAGTAGGCCTGTGTTTCTTTATTTTTAAAGATTCGTTTTGTTACAAAGCGAATGTTGAAAGTATTGTATTGTATTGTATTTCAAAACTTATAAAGCGCCTCTACCCAGTGCCCATCAGTCAGCGGCGCTTCCAGTGCGAAAGTCCTCGGAATAAAGGCAAGTTGTAAGACAGCGAAAAGCAGTGGCACGACCACCAGATAGGCCTTTAGGAGTGCAGCCCGGACCGAAGTAGGAAGCTGATTCCGCAATGAAGGGCCAATATTTACAAAGGAACGAGACTGGGCCATGGCCGTTATCATTCGGGGAACATTAGGCCTAGGCCTACGAAGTTAACTCGATCAGAGGAACGAAGAGGGCGAAGGGAGCCAGCCGAGGTAAGATCTAAAATGAGGATAAGTAGGCCTACCTTTATTTATTTAAACATTCATGCGGAAATATGGGAGAACTGTGGGAGACGGGCGATTAGTCTGGCAGCTGCGTCAAAAACAGATTGTAGAGGGGAGAGAGTATAGACGGACTGTGGGGAGGCCAAGAAAGAGGAAGTTACAGACTCACAGTAGGCCTAATCAATGTGAGAGCAGATGAAGGCATGGACAGTGGAGGTGAAGACTGGAGAGGAGACAGCACCAATCGTGGGCGTCCGAACATGGGAACATGGCGTGGAGCATTTGCTGCCTGGATTTTTCGCATATTTTACATAAATTAAATCTTCTGATTATTATGATTGTTAGGCCTACAACAGTCCCAACACAATTTTTAAGCAAAAAGACACTTAATTATTTAAATAAAGTCCATGACCATTATTTATTTTTAAAGTTGTCACGTGTTCTACGTTCATGAATAACCATGCAAAAGTGCAATTTTTAACCCCCAGCCCACAAAAATTTTCCACCCCCTGCAGAAATTCCTGGGGACGCCCATGGTACCATGTTGCAATACATCCACATGTTTAATTTTATTGACTGTTTAAATTTGTATCTCTGTGGGTGAGCAGAAGCCCCAGTGCATCGCTTTGCCAAGGGCCTACAATGCTCTTAAGACGGCACTGCTCTTTCAAACTGCTTATCCACCACACTGCAGGCTGCCTCTATGTCTTACGGACTGGTCTTCTGGATATTGACCTGATTACGGCTTGGTTTTGGTGTGCCATCGGTTGATACCTTGTGCATTAGACACCGGTACAATAGAAATTACAAATTAATAATAATAACATAGGCATGGGCTAATCGGCGTTAATTCTTGTCATTATACGTTTCAAACTTGTACCAGAAAGCGATTCCAGTTGTTTTTTTGAAAGAATTTAGCATTATTTCGACATAGGTGCAAGTTAGAAAAGTAACAAAAATAAAAAAGCGTATCGCCGACCGGCCGGGATTCGAACCGATAGCTGTAGGTCTACAGTCTTAAGCTCCGAATCTCGAGGCCGATTTGGGCGACACGCTTAACAGTAGCGCCACGGACGCTCTGCATTAGATAAGGGTTAAAAACCCTACTTATTCGACAGTTGTTAAACGCCTTCGTCATGGTGACGTTATAATGCTGTTAAGTTGGGGTTCTGTAGACGGGAATGCATAGTTTCGAAGATTTCAAAGCAGAAATTTGATTGTAGGCATTTTATAAGTAGTTAATAGTTTGTAAAAACTTTGATTTTAGCAAACTGTAATTGCGCTGTGTGTCAAGCGTTGAGATACCATCCCTCCAACTAATTAATTTTAGCGCCCCCAACTTAACTTAACCAATAACGACCAAATTTGTGATCTCGAATATAATATTTATTACAAATAGGCATATATGTTCAAATGACAATTTTCAAATAAGCCCCCAAAGCCCCTATCTAGCTATTAATGCGGATGACATGCCATATTTGGTATCAAGAGCCATGTGCCGAACAGAACGGTGTATTTGATGACGATGACTTCATTTGCATCCGATGCTGCTGGCTAAATTTTCTTTTAAATTTTAGCGACGTTCCTTTTAAGTTTTTATTTTATTCAGGCTAAAGTCTAAGTTCTAATTGTAGCATAAACTATCTCACGAAAGTCAGTTACCTAATGCTATAACAAAGGCGTATTCCCTAGGGCCCATTTTAACCACACCTATAGGCTAGGCTATAGGCCTAGGATGGCTTCATTTTTTAAATGCTCAAACTTCACTTGTTGCATCTGGTTACTCAAATATATAATTACCAATTTATTATACAATAAATATCTTACACATTTAATATATTATATACAAATTCTGTTCTATATTTGTTCAGAAATTGCAGTTTTCCCTTAAGGGGCCCGTTTTAGAGTACTTTTCCTATAAGCTCAGCTATTGGGCCATTAGTAGGCCTAGTTGGCACTATGGCCAAAGATCTTAGAGTCGTTAATATTGGGTGCTCCAAATATCATATATATTTAATAACAAACTTACTCTCCACCATAGATGACATTGTATTATTATGTGCCTCTACGGCTGCGCCTTTTGTGCTTGCGCTAATGAGTAGTCTGGGGTCACGTGGTATTGGGATATTTCGTATTTATTGTTTTGATTGTGAAATAACGTTTATTTATTCGCTAATAATAGGGATTTCGCAATAGTTTTCGTACTAAAGAAATTTTAAGTGAATTGTAATACTATTTCAGTTGTATATAAAGCCAAATTCTTGCAAAAACCAATTTATAAAGTTTTAGGTATTCTACTTTTACTACGGTTGCTAGTTGTTATAAACTGATTTGAAAGGAGGGGGTTAGTGGGAAGTTCTTTCTTTCAAGCACGTGGAGTACAGTCTTTGAAGTATCCAAACCAGCGTTTTTATTGTTAATTCAAAGGTATCTGTACTCACTTCAAAATCGGAGATCGGTTCAATTATACTTTTACAAACGAAAGGTTTTCGTAATTTGTGTGACTGACGGTAACAGTTGTAGTTACCCAACCCAATAAAATTTACTGTTTCATCACTTGAAGAAGTTCGGTTGTTTTGGGTATTTTAAGAAAATTATAGTTAAATGTTATGAAGAAGTGTAGGGGGTCAACCGGAAACTCGAAAACGCGGAAAATACACAAAGGCCCGATTTCCGAAAACAGTTTTATCGAAATCGCAGAACTCCCGAAAACTATTCAAAGTTAAATTTTAAACTCATACGTGATGTAGACCTAGCGTGTAGAAAGGTAATGCTGCACGGGTGCGTAGCAAATCCCTGAATCCCCGAAACCAATTTCGGCTGGATCCCCGAAATCGATTTTCTGAGTCTATGTCACGTATAAGAGTTCAAATTTCAACAATTCATTTTAAACAGAGTGTTATATTTCAAACATTGCAATTTAATTTTGGGAATATTTGAATAGTTTTGGGATTTCGACCGCTTTCTATAAAAGTGTTTTTGGGAATTGGGCTGTTGTGTATTTTAGCATATTCGGGTTTTGGGGATTCAGGATGACCCCCATGCTGCAATATTAATACCAGAAATCAGCACGCTTACAAGCAATCTTTCTATTGTCATCTTAGCCATCACATGATAATTGTTTGTATTCAACCAAAAGCGCTTGTCTAACACGAGGAGTTTCAAATAATGCCGAGGAGATGAGTGATTATGTTTAATTTTATTGAAAGTATAGCTTTACTGCAGACTTAAACAACTTGATTTACAGTAAATTTTGGCTTGGTATTGTAAATTGGAAATACTCTAAACATATGGACTCTGGTTAACAACTGTATTTTTTACACTGTTTTTGTTTCATGCCTGTTACTACTGGTGTAATATGGTAGACTGTAATTGTAATTATCAACAAACTGCTATTGTGCCAGTGTGTAATGTACAAAGCATCAACCGGTGGCACACGAAAATGAAACTTCAATCAAGTCAGTAGTACAGTACGCAGAAAATCAGTCTGCTGAAATAGAGGCGATGTGTGTTTGACAATTTAATGAGTCTTTAGTTGAGCTGAAATGGCACAAGAGACTGAGGAAAACGAACAGATTCGGAAAACTGTTTTCAAATTTAAGTCCAGCAACCAAAAAGCTCATCTGCCAAGAATAGTTGTAGTTTTTGACAGTAGAGAAAGATAAACAGACGACCTGCTTGAATAGTGATAGGTCTGAGCATTGATTTATTTAAATAGTATTGTGGCTGGCCAGAGCACAAGTGTTTATCTGAGGTAAGATTGATGTGGTCACTATAATCTAAACAGTTGTGTCTAACGACACCTGTTTTGATGTACAAAACAGGTGATGTACCTTATTATCACCCTCTGGGGTGTTTAATTATTTTATGTATGATATTTTTCAGTTATTATTAAAATGGAAGAAATCACAGTTGTTAATCCACACACACCAGCTGTGCAGCCAAAAGCTGCTTGGGGTGGTTGGGGACAAACGCCCGTCCCGGTGCCCTGCTCCCTTGGAGATGTCATGAGCCAGGAGCTTGCAAAGGAACTTCAGTTGCAGAATGAAACAGCTTCTAGCACACCTCTTGGGTAGGTACAATATTAGAATTTGAGCCCTAAAACAGTTTGGTAAGATTTTTGTAGTTAGAACTTAAAAGACAGTTTGGTGCCTAAAAGAGTTAGGAATGGAGCTCTATTTTGTATATCGCAGTAATGCTCCAACCTTTTACTGAAGTGCACTCGAATAAAATAAATAATATTGTATGGCCAACCTTTGCAAACTGTAAAGAAGGGTTGCTTAGTTTTCAAAATGCTATTATCACACCTGAATTTTCATGCGAAAACTCTAGAGCTTTAAAGTATAGTTAATAAAAGTGAGTAATAAGATTGTTATAAGATTTCTAAATGTCCGCATAGGTGTTGACTGATAGTCTGTATCTCCTTCTTGTTCAGTCTTGGTCATGATCCAGAAGATTTCTCGGCGTTCGTGATTCCGGAGTCCTGTGATACATCAAGCGATCTACTTATTGCACAGATGTTGCAACTGCAGTCGGATGAGGAACATGACAGGCAGCTAAAGCGAGAGGAAGCAAAGTGGAATGGTACTAGCAAAGGTCAGTTTGGGCCTCACTGCGGCCCTTGACATTAATACGAGTTTGAGTCCCTTGATCTGTAGAAAAGTTTTCTTGTTCTGTGTCAGGAGTATCTTACGGTCTGATCTTCTGGATGTTGACCTGATTACGGCTTGGTTTTGGTGTGCCATCAGTTGATGCCTAAACTTATTAGACACCGGTGCAATAGAAGTTACGAATTACAATTACTCCTAACATGAAGAAAGAAAAGTCTATGTTCTATCTGTTAATATAAATATCAATTTTACAGGTTATAGATGTATTGTTTATTGTAAGTCAATAAGTAGTTCCATTCAGTTCTGGTGTTTGTTTTGAATATGTAGTGAAGTTTAGTTATACTTTGTTACATTTAAAGCCGCATCCATTCAGTTTTTATGCCATTAGTTTAAGAATTATACTGATTTAAAAATCGTGTGCCAAGTCATGTTTTTGTCACATTTCCAACTTTTTAATCTGATTGAGGCTACTACTGAACATGATCAGTGTGGAATCATTCTGCACCTTTCAAAGAGATCAAGACAAGGTCACTAGAAATGTTAGTTTTTTGACTCCGTGTTAAAGTAATCCTAGCTAGAAATCATTAATCACGTTATATTTCACATGTGATGACAGTCAGGTAATTCGTTGACTATGTTTTCAGTGAAAATAAGCTTTGACAAGTACCGCACTGTACATCCGATGCTGCAGGAAGATCTCGATCAGGAAGATATGAGCCAAGAAGTTGAAGAAATCAAGGACAAGAAAGGTAAGTTTTCAGAGCTTTTGCGTTGATTCCTTTAATTCATTTTATGATTAACTACTGATGACTGGGAGACAAATTTCAGATGTCAAACTGCAGTGTTTAGTCTAGTCCCCCTCTTCTGGGAGGGGAAACAAGGTTTCTGGGCGACCAACCTATTTTTTTTCATTTCGTCCATCTTGAAAGAGTTTCAGACTTTTTCAACTTTCATCCTAAGTTTTTGAACGCTTTCATCTGGAAAAAAAGTTGATGACCTTTTTTTTAGTCATTCGTCCAACTTTTTACGCTTTTCCTATAAGAATTCCTCTCTCAAAAACGTTGATGACTTTTTTTAGGAATTCATCTCTCGAAAAGTATATTACTCGCCTCTCGGGGGGACCATGTATCCTGGGGGAATTTCCCTCCCGAAAAGGTTTCTTCATCATAATATTGCTGGCCTCTGGGGGGAAACACAAATCCTGGGGGGAGATTTCCCCCCCAAAGACGTCTAGATTAAACACTGGTCAAACTGATTGTGAAACTGTGAAAGTTTGAATTCAATTCTTTCATAAGTGTGAAAAGAGATTAGAGAAGTATAACTGAGGTTTATTACATAACTCTTATAGTACTTTTACGTGGAAGGTTCTGTGAGTTTTAGGATATTTCTGCGACTACCTCAACATGAATTGTTAGAATGTTAGTGCGTAAGACCGATGCACTGGTTTTTTGACTGATAACATTCTGTTGTTCACTTCTTGGTTGGTGAATTTCATCAGGGAATCAATTTCCAGCCAGTACAGCTTTACTTTTTATGTTGTTCTTTTCAGATGCTGTGCCATGCTTCAACAAATTTGGAATCGCTGGGAAAGGAAAGAACATCATCACAAAGCACGATCCAGTTATATGCGGACGCAAAAATGCCAGCAGGGTCATGGAAACCGTATGTGTTTCAACTGCTTTTGTAGCATATCTTTGCTTCTGATTTAATTTTTATTTATCAGTTAATTATTAATTTTTCAGCAGCTGTTTAAGAAGCAAATAAGGAACAGCAGTTATCTATATAAATGAAGATATAAATGTAATTGTAGTCATGATTGGTCTATGCAGTAAGTACTGACTGAACTAACCAGCTGTTAGATCGTGTAACTCAGTTTTTGCAGTCTCGCTGTAGTTTTCTTGGCAGTCCAGCTGTATTGGTGTGGATTTTTGATGTTATGACTGAATTCTGCACACTTCTGTGACCGTATTGGTTATGTTTTACCTGGGACTAAGATTGCAAGGGATATGAAGCTGATGAATATAGTGTCTTTGGTCTAGATTATGTGTGTGGCTGAGTTTTACTTCCGGTACCCTTGTACGGATCGGCTAGTCAAACATGGGTCGCTTACAGCTGACGTTATAACTAAATAAAAATGACTTTTATTAATAAGAAAACGCATAATTATGTCCCTAACTGTAAATCGCTAAAAAAAACGTCTAGACCGATGCCATGTGCTGTATTTATTTCAAATCATCCTCTGCTAAGTACCCGGATGAAGCCACAAACATCGCCTGCGATGCATCAGAAAAGACGAGCTGTGATTGGCTGACGCGTTGCCGCTTCATATCCCTTTAGCAATCTTAATCCCAGGTTTTACCTATTCTGTCATTTTGCAGTTTCTTTGTTTAGCAAAAAATTTGCTCGAACTTCTGTGCTGATATAAGTTGGCCACATGAGGGTTACTCTGAGAAGTTTCTGTTGATCTACCTAATGTAGTTTTATATTCTGTAATGGAGGAGCGTATATATCACAATTCATCGTGCTCATATTTGGAATTCTACAATCAGTTAGGCGATAGCATCCAAGTGGGGCAACTCGAGTCAATGAGGAGTTGAACGTGGTGAGCATAATGTGCTGGCCACATTAGATAACAGATGCATTGCTACTATGTATAAAGTAGCAGCTGTGCAGTAGTTTAAAATGTGCACCAGTAAATTATGTCTGTTCAAAGTATATATATTTCTTGATGTGTCTGTATTTCAGAGAAGATTACTAACTGACGTGTATGGCTTGAAACTTTGTGACAGATTATATACGTTTCTGTTCATTGCAGTTCCCGCCTGGATTTGAGACTGGAGATGGTGTGACATATAGCATGTCAATTCCAAACAAGGTTTACAACAAGTTGAAGATTTACTCATATATAGAGTCGAAGAGAGCACATCGCAATCATGAGAAGAAAGAACATTCGACGATTGTAAGTTTCTGATTTCACGTAGATTAATGACAATTTTGAGGAGCATCTTAGGATATATGAGTGCTTGAATGCACCCAGCATAGATAGCACTTGAAATTTGATGAAATAGTTAGTTATTTTTAGATGTCGAGCATGGACAAGCTCTGGGTAAATAAATAATAAGGCGAAATATGCTGTAAGCATAAGTGAGCATTTAAATTTATGTGGTCATAATTGTATGAGATAAGCGAGCATTTAGATTTCGATAAATGTTAGAGCATAAATGTAAGAGCTTAGGGAGCAGAATTTCTTAACACAGAATACCTCTTTAGCTTTACTTACGTCATTTAAATTCAGATAAATGTAAGAGCATAGAGAGCAGGGTTCCTGAACAAGAAATTTCTCTTGAGCTTTTATTTACAGCATTTAAATTTCGATGAACATAAGAACACAGAGAGCAGAGTTGCTGAACACAAAATATCTCTTGAGCTTTTATGTACAGCTGAGCACTCATAGTTTTGGAGCCTCAGTAAACTGTTAAGAATATTTTGAGCTTTTAGCCAGGATGAGCATGCCATGGGTAAGGATTTGAGCATCTGCAAGTATTAGTTATAAGTGAGCATTTTATAAACTGATGATTATTTGCTGATTTTCAGGAGTTGGCTGTTGACGAGAAAACCCGTTTGATCATGTATAAGTTGGTTAATACTGGTGCGCTGAACTCCATCACTGGTGTCGTTAGTTCAGGAAAGGAGTCCATTGTCTTTCATGCAGATGGTGGGAGGTAAGGCAGTGTGCATGGTACATTTGTTATAAAGGTCATCTTCTCAAGTTTTCAGTGTTATTGTATTTGGTCGTAATTATACATAAGATGGTAACAGGAAGACTTCAAAGTATTGTTGTGTCATATTTGCTGTTTCACATATGGCAGTTGTATTATGTTATATCGCTTTTCTGAAGCTGTGAAGTTGTTTTACATGAATTAATATGATTGACTGCAATGTGCATTCTGAATATCTGTGATCTATGAAGTATGTGAAGCTGAATCTAAATCAAGGCATTTAAATTGAATTAAATTAAATATAATATCTAAGAGATGCTGCATAAATGGCTATCTAAAATATTTTTATCTTAGATATCCAGCTCAGCTAAAGAAGAGCAACTTACGGTAAAGAGTAGGTGTGTTAGTGAGTGATTCTGGTGTCGAATTTTCAGTATCCAAAACCATGTGGTTCCTGCTGAGTGTGCTCTGAAGGTCTTCAAGACGACTCTCTCGGAGTTCAAGAACCGCTACCAGTACGTCTGCGGAGACGTGCGATTCTTTAAAGACGAGTTCAGAAAGAAGAATCCACGAAAGATTATGAAGATCTGGGCCGAGAAAGAAGAGATGAATCTGAGAAGGCATGTGGTGTTCTTAAGACTATCTCTCTCTGACTTCCTAACCTAGTTTTGTGTATAATTGATATATAATACACTATGTAACACGATTTTTTGTTCCTGGGCAATGAGCGTTATTTCCTGCTTAATTGTGCCTCGACTGTTGTCTCAGACATTATGATAACAGAACAGAACGTTTTTTATTGGTCCACACATTTGATTTACATTCGTTCCTTAACATCAGGTTGTTTAACCCGTTACAGACTTGTTTACCTTGTAACAGATACTATTTTAGTAAATCAATGTTTGTATTAAACAACAATACACACAACTAATTTAAGTTATCATATTAACATGTTTATTTTAATACATAAGATTACCAAATTTCAAAGCAATAATATATGTTCCTTAGATTGGTATCATTGGTAAGTGCTGAGCTTGAATTTTTAATAAAAGAAAAGAAAAGAAACCTGAATGATAAGGATCAGAAATATTAATAGGACACAAAGGGAGACCCAGAAGGGATGGTGTCCCGCTAAGGCGAGCCCCCTATTGCTTGTTAATTCCCAACATGGGAGTCGAATATAAGGACCAGGAGATTAAGTAAATTAATATAATGTAGGATAAAGTAAAGTAGCGGCACTATAGAAGTCAGTAGATTAGATTAGATTAGAGGCACTATAAAAGTCATTAGATTAGATTATTGTGCACCATTGTATCTGTAGGTTTTTAGGGCTGGTACACAAATGGTAAGTAAGCAAATGGAGGAATGTACTTGAACATTAGAAAATTCACTTTTCTTAACACTTTAATAACGAGCGTGCACTGTTATGTATGGACAGCTAATCCCTCTTGTCGTTAAAGGTTTAAAGCATTGGAGCCACTTTTGTTGAGTTGCTATCAAATCATATTAATGCATCAGTCAGTCAGTCAGTTACTTGTAAATAAATTAACCAGGTAATTAAATTATTTTCCAGAATGGAGAAGTTCCAGATTCCATGTCCAACTGTTGTGGTACTGAAGAAGCACATTCTGGTTATGTCTTTCATCGGAGAAAATCGAGTACCAGCGCCGACGCTAAAAGACGCCAAGCTGTCGACCGTCGACATACAGATTGCCTATGAACAATGCTTGCAGGTAATCTTCGTTTTTCTCTGTCTGTGAACTTTTAATTACTCATTGAGCAGTGTCCATGGCAATAGCACAAAGCATTAGTTGCTGTCTGGTTGAGTGTAGGCTATGAGCAACCAGCTGTTCTTATGTCCATAGGCTGCCTTTCTGTCTTGCGGACTGACCTACTGGATATTGACCTGAGTACGGTTTGGTTTTGGTGTACCATCGGTTGTTGCTTTGTGCATTAGATGCTGGCGCAATAGAAGTTACTAATTACAATTTACGTGTCATGAAAATGAACTACATTCTCTGGATTGTGTAATCAGAGTTGCACATTTGTATAGTGACTTTTTAAGGGAAGTTTATCAGGGTTGTTTAAGACTTGTCTGGCACAAAACCATGATCTGACGGAATAGTTTTCAGTTGCTGACAACAGACAAAGCAAAGAAAGTTCAAGAAGGTCGTGGCATATGTTCGCTACAAGTCAAGTCATAATCAGAAATCACAGTCTGTTGGAGAAAACCAGTTGAATTCCAATAGGTCAGAGTATCCAGAAGTTAGGTCTTAAGTTAGGCAATGGTAGGTAAGCAAGAGGTAGGTCTTAAGTTAACACGGCCCAACCCAACCTTATCACAGTGCATACCATCGGAACACAGCTAATTTTCACCCTACAGGCCACAGTAACAATATGTAGCCTATGTGCCTTGCGTACAGACCCACTTAACATACAGTGCACCAATCACTCGGTGTGGTTGGCTACACAGGTTGCTACTGTAGCATTTGTAAAGGAGCCGTGTTAGCAAAGATGTTGATTGCAGATGCTAGTGACACATACTAGAGCATTAGCCTTTTCTTCTCGAACAATCTTTTGCTGCATATACAATTCGGATTGGTGCAGCTCAGGAAAAATGCCCAGCTTATCTTCGTATTTACCTGATGAAATCTACTACTGGGAGATTCCTAGAAGGTGCTGCACACAAGCAGTAGATGATGTCGTTTGTGTGTTTTAGCACATGAAGACAATGTTCCACTCGTGTCGTTTGGTGCATGCCGACCTCAGCGAATACAACATGCTGTGGTTTCAAGACCAAGTCTACTTCATCGACGTTGCTCAGGCGGTTGACGCGATGCATCCTCATGCAATGGAGTTCCTGCTTCGAGACTGCAGCAACGTTTCCGAGGTAAGTGATTGCATTCGATGCATTTCTTGAGCTTACAGGTATTCACATTGTAACATATTTGTCTTTTTCTGTAATACATGCTTTCAGACCTCTCCTATTGCTGTTATGTAGTTTGTTTTAATTTACGTTTCTGCTCATGTTGTTTTCTTATTCTTGTTAAATGTCAAGGGCCATCCATATATTACGTACGCAAAAATCCGGGAAAATTGGACCCGTACGCAAGATCGCCTAAATCCGACCCCCCTCATTGCGTACGTAATATGTGGATGGCCCCCAAGTTGTTGTTGTGATTGTGTTCACATTACCGATGCCAAAACAAATTTCTTTTATATTTTATAATACTTCTAGACACTGGAAACTCATTGTAACGCTGTCTTTGGAAACCATACCAAGAACCACCTTATAATGAGACCACTCCTAAAGTGGTCATTTTCTACATCAGAATTAAAATTGGGATCCACATCTTCGTCACGTTATGTCATGCAACGTTTTGGCTGGCCGTAGAAATCTTCATTCCACTGCACGGGGTGAATTAGTTGTTCCTTTTGCATGCACCTTAACAATGCAGTGTTGAGCTTTTTCAGTGGTTGGTCCATCCACCTGGAATGATCTCCCTTTGGATCTGTGTCTTGTCGTAGCTATGGATTCTGCTTATGTACTTTCTACAAACACTTGAAACTTCTTTTCCACCGTGGTTGGGCCGGGAAAATGCCTCTGAGTAGTTATCTTATAGAGGTGCTACATAAATACTCTAAATGAATGAATGAATAAATATCAGAGTTTGTGTAATAACGAAGTTATAACGAGGCTGCAGTATTTTAACGATGCTGCGGTGTATGTATAACTGTTAGGAACCAAACGTTAAGTAATTTAGTAGCCAAGATGTTTTGTTAATGTGAAAATCTGTTGTGCAACAGTTCTTCACAAGAAGTGGAGCGGTTGGAGTACCTTCGCCACATGACTTGTTCAACAGTATTACGGAGCTGAATCTGGCTGGAGAAGGACCAGAATTTTTAGCACAAGTACGCTTTTCAACTTATCTACGAAGTAATTAGATTAGATTTGAGTGATGTTAAATATAATCCAGCAACCAGTTATACAAGCAGAGTTTATCATGTGAGGTCATGTCTCTAAGTACTTTAAAAATGATGTCTGGTAACATTAGATATGGGAGAAGGTACAATAATTACTGTAATGCACTTGACAATGTTAATTTGTGGCCTTCAGCCAGCCAGCGATATGCTTTTTGCGGGTGTCTGACTACAGGCCAAAATAACTGCACGTCCTTTTTATATGTATTTCTAGGATGTTTGTAGCTGTGGTGCTGTGTATGTTTATATTAAGTTACACCTTTTCTGGTCTATCAGAGAGCCATGTCCTGTGTTTAGGGATCAGCCGGAAATCGCCTCGGACATTTGCCTCGGCCGAATATCCCGTTTTTCGGCACTATTCGGAAGTATTCGCCTCGGCAAATACTGGGCACGCAAATAGCAAATAGTTGTCAATACAAATTTTTTAAACTTATTCAATTAACTTACACATATAAATTAGCTAGTTCTTTCAAACTTGTAGTTCTAGAGACTAGAACTTTTTAGTTTTATAATTATTTGTTCTTACTTCATCGTTTTATTTTATGAAGTTAATTAAACGAAGTTTACATTTAAATATAGATATAATAAAGTGTAATTCATTGTTTGTGAAACTTTGTTTCATTTATGATTTGCCAGAAATCACAAGATACAATAGTAAAATATATTAACAAATTTAAATAAAGTAATTAAATTAATGATTAATTTTTCACTACATGAAAATGTGAAGCTTCCCATATGGAACAAATGGTACCCGGTTCGTACCCGGATCCGGCAAATAGTACATCCAAATACTCGGATCCGGTACTCGGTAGAAAATGTCTACCCGGCTGACCCCTACCTGTGTTGTATAAAGGTCCCAAGACATATGCAGGTCTACACACTTATACAACTGTACATACATGCATACACATGTACGACGTGCATAACTACTTAAATAGTCACAATTGCTCATACACTGGTATAGGAGCAGTGTCTGAATTGCGTCTTACTGTAATTGGGTATCGTGAGAAACAGTACTGGATGATAGATTGGATGATAGGCTGTCAGGTGTAGGGCAGAGGTCAAGACTGACCTGTTCATGACATTTCCCTTGCGTTAATCTCTTCAGGTGTGAAGTGCTTATCTTCAGGTAGATAATCAAAAACGACGTCTCGTCAAGGGCAATTCAGCCTCTGTGCTTGCTTGATCAGAGCAGATTGCTTTTCTCGGTTGCCGAAGGTGTCAACTTAACCACAGCAATTTTTAACATTAGGAGCTCTGATTAGATTTTTGTAATGCAGGTGTTTTATGAGTGGGTTCTTGTGAATGACCATGTGTCATTCTTAAGATAATTTGCTACTCTCTTATCAAACCTTCATCTGATTCAGTCATTTGCTGATAAAACTGTGCTAACAAGCCACTGAAATCTTATTTGCATTGATTGCCATTGCCATTACATATATATATATATGCCTACATGTAAGTTGTCAATTGGATTTTTATTGAGTTTGGTGGTGTGAATATTAGTTTGTTGTTTACAGGAGATTTTTACTCGAGGAAATGGGATTGCTACATTTTGTTGTAGTAGATTGATCACCTTAAGTAGTTAATCATTTTGTTAGGAGTTAATGCTGTATAGTTGGACTATTTGTCATTTCTTAATATTTATTCATTGATCCACTGTTTGCAGAAGTAAGTAAGGCTGTGCCATTCCCATGAATTGGTACTAACTCGAGTGCTTTGTGGGCACGTTTGAAGAAAATTAATTCTAATAATTGTTTCAACATTGGTTTATTTGTAAATAAATGTCAAGTTGATGTATGATTTTAAAACAGGTTGATGAGTGTTTTACAATGATAACAAGTATTATTATATTCTGCATAATTTTTGTCAATAGATCGAAAAGTATGAAAAAGACGAGGAGAATCTTAGACTCGGTATGAGCAAGACGGACTATCCATTTGATTTCTTCTTCGCAAAGGCTTGTGCTGAAAGAGAGCATCAGAAGGAGCTTCATGATTCCGAACATCAGGATGATGACTCGAACTCTGATGCCGAGGATGAGGATGATGGTGATGAGGATGATGATGCTGAGGAATGTAACGAGGATGCTGACAAAGTTCCAGAAGACAATGTTGCAGATTTGAAGAGCTCATAAGAAAAATGAATGTGCTGTTAAACTGTTTTTCACACAACTTGCAATGTTCACAATCCTGTTTTGTTCTCCTTCGTATTGGATTATCTTTCTGCTAAGAAATTGGCTTTAGATGGGTTTCATGTGAAAGATCTCTAAGGAAAAGTTGTCATTTTGTGGTACGCTAGTCTCTATGTCTGGTGAGCATTGTATGTTGTTGGTCAACTGTACATTGAGCATGAACGACTTGCTGTTAGAACTGCAACGTAAGTTGTACTTTATAAGCAGTGCGGGATTTAGGCATAAGCTAAACAAACTACAGCTTATTGCCTCATGATCCGCAGGGGCCTAAAAAATTCATAATTTTTGGGGGGGCTCTTTTAATTTTATGTGTGCTATATGTATATTATGTGGAACCTTTTTAAATGGCTTGTGTAGCAAATTCCATCTTGCCTGAATAAATGCATTCATTTGAAAATCATTTGAATTTTCACTTTAAATGCCATGCTATTAAATAACTAAAACGCTTATATGTTTTCAAATTTTATGAGACCTTCTGGTATAATTTTTTAACAAGTGGGCCTCCTTGCTTTATACAGCTAAGGGCAGGCCTCACAAAGTCTAAATCCGGCACTGTTTATAAGCCTTTTGTAGTGTTGTGTGATTTCACAATATGTTGCCCAACCTTTTTATGTCACCTGTTGGGAGACCTGTAAAGTATTTAGTTGTAATATGACACTCGTGCAACACTTAGAAAGGCCTTGCTTAGGTTTGTGGATGAAGATTTCTGCTTCATTTGGTTTAAATGAGCTGAAAGTTATTATGTGACATTAATTGTTATGCTTTGCCATATCAACTAGTTTTAAGTACTAAAGATGCACATACCAGTTTTTAGATTGGCATGTCATTTGGGTGCTAGAATAGAAATGTGCCATGCTGCTGAAACATAACTACAAACGCTAATGTAGCCAGCTGCTTGTTAACATAAGTTGTCTAATACTGAATTACAACCGCCTACAGCTAATTATGTAGCTTTATTACCTGACAATACAAGTCTACAGTTTTAATTGAGCCAACACTTTAATTGAGCCAAAATAGTTTAACACTTCAACGACAAGCTGCATTGGTTTGCCAGTCGGTTTCAATACAGTCTTGTCGTTAAAGAGCATGTGTTAGGTAGAGTACTTCCTGTTAAGTAGAATTGCTAGTTCAGTTGTAGGTAGGATATTCCCGTTGGCCACGTTTGTTCTGGATACTTTGAGCATAAAATATATGTTTGAAGACTTGATTTATGAGTTTCATATGTACATGCATGTGCAGTAACCGTCATGAGGAGCCTCTTTTTAGTTACTGGGTAAGGACGGACTCTGTTTTTCTCCATGTTCTCTACCTTTAAATAAAATGCAGTTGAGTATTAAATCTCTTCATGTGGACACCTGAATTGCACAGACTCCAATTGTACGTCCTCTGCGACGTCTGCTTCAGTAGGGGTCATCCATGCAGGTTGATCGTGAAATTAACCCACTTTGGCGTATACCCTCCCTGGGACCTCTTACAGACGTCTGCAGTCCAGTGCTCAGTGCTAAGGCCTAGTTTAGCCTACCTTCTTGATCTAACAAGGCCAGGCTGTGGAGTTTGGTACTTTGATCTACAGGGTTTGGTTCTTTGATCTATGGGATTTGGTACTTTAATATACGGATTTGGTACTTTGATCCTAGCACGTCCTGCAAAGGGACTCGAATCGGATCCTCCTCAGTTCAGGCTGTCTGCTGCCTGGCTTTAATTGATGTCTAAAGATGCAGGCTCTATTCTTTACTTACTATTATTATGGGGTCGTTCATTAATTATGTCATCAAAATGGGGGAGGGAGGGGTTTGGAAAAGTTTGACAATTCTTGACAAGGGGGAGGGGGTGTTCAAGACAAATTGACGTCAACAATAGTTTAATCAAAACGCAACCATAGATTCTGAAAGTCTTTATGAGTGACCTATAACTTTTTTGTCTGTAATTTAATCAAACGCGATATTTTCTTCATTTTAACTTATCTTGTTCATTGTTCGAAGATTAATGAGAAAATACGCTGCATAATCTCTTAAATGCAAATATCCTTGGTTCTTTTTGAAAAGCTAATATTTCGAGTTTCTTTTTCAATGGAAAGATAATTTGCTGTGTTTGGTGGGGGGTTAATTTTTGTTGACAATTTTATTAGGGGGTCCTTGAATGTTTGACAGTTGTTGACAAGGAGGAGGGAGGGGGTCAAAACTGCCTAAAATTTGTTGACATAATTAATGGACGACCCTCTTGTGTTCATGTACCAGTTGTGGATGTGGACGTCCGGATTGGGGATACCCCCTTCCCCTTGACCACGTTTGGTGTGACCCTCGTTACCTCTTCAGGGTGCATTTGACTGACCGATTTGTAGTCACCCAGTGTGGGAAAACAATTCTGGGGAAGGGTTGAACATTTTATCCGAATTTTGCAAACTGATGTCAACGAAATTTGAAAGCAGCTGATTTCAACGTTAGCAGTTGTGCAAGTCAGACTCGAATCAAAATCTTCCTTTGTTGAGAAAATTCATAAATGCATACATGATACACCATGGAAATTTCTTCTCGTGGTCGGAGTCAAACATTGCTAAATCACAATAGCACAACAGGGGGGATTGGAAACGACCCTCCTGGGGTGTGCAATGAAGACTTAACGGTGGGGATCCTAAGAAAGACCACCCCCGACAACTCCACCCTGTAGTCACCATTTGAACAGAAATTTTCGATCTATGCTGGAGTCGACGTATTTTTCGAATTGCTCGTGAGTTTAATTGGACTAGTTGGCAGTTTGTGGTCTTCGCTTGGATCCTGGCTTTAGAGTTCTCGTGGCCGACTTGAGTCGCGGAGGTTTCAACGTCCGAACCTCGACGTCTACGATCGAAGGAGTCTTTCGACAGTTCACGGTTGGTATGACTAAGTTTCCTTTCGCGGTTCCAGCGACCGTCTTTGACCCGCTGGTGACCTCATTACTGGTCAACGTCGGTTTCAGGGACGAATATTCGCCGCCTTTCGATTGGCTGATCTGTAGGCCAAGGACGTTGAAGGCGCCGATAAGGTCACTCGGTGCGTCGACTGGCTGTGCACTGGTTGACCCGCCTATCGCCGAGGCGTACTCATCGACCCGCTGAAGCGGTTGTTGGGGTAAACTCGTCGACCCGCCGTACTCGTTGACCCGCACTGCGCGGCCTGCGTTGGTCAGCCTCGCTCGTCCGCGAAAGGCACCTGGAGCTAGAGGGTTCGAGGAGCGTCCCTGTACCGTCGGGCCCATCCGGTTGGAAGGTCCTTGCGGCGTCGCCCTCTCGTACTTGTCGAAATCTATCGTCGATCTGCTACGCGATGCGTAAACGTTGTCCACGCATGAGCGAACCGCGTGCCGCTCCAGGCAGAGCTGGCAGATGAGGTCGGCCGAAGCGGGTGCCGCATTGGACTTGCGGGTGTTGTCCAAGTCTGGATTACCGCGACGAGAGGGTACTCTGCCCCTGGCGTTCTTTCCCGGTGCTGCCTGGAGAAGGCTGTTGCTGTTGATACGTAGGCCTATCGGTCTTCGCAGTCCGTTTTCCAGTTCCACCGTCTGAGTCTGAAAGCGTTCCATCTGGATCAGGCGATCGAGAATCCGCGCCTCGGTCTGGAATTTCGGTCGGACGTTCGTCAGGGTTCTCCAGTCCCTTTCGACCCTCGACATTCCAGCCAGATCCAGCCGCATCAGGTCCTCCGAAAGGGGAGTGGCGAAACGATATTCGTCACGGTCCGCTGCTGCCTCATCCTTTGTTCGTTGGCTGGATTTGGTCTGATCCGTGAGAAAGAAATGCGAGTCGTCATCACTTGACGTCGAGTCGGAGTCATGGTCTTTTCCAGATGGACGACCTGGATTCATCGGGTGGTCGTCCTCTTCTCCGGACGAGGACTGGTTCGTTGGAAGGTCCCTGGGGACCTCGGTCTCAGTGCTTGGTGTTTGGCTGATCATCGTAACCAGCTTAGGATCGATGGCTCTGGACGGATTCAGTCTTGCCTTGGTCGTGATTACGATCTTATGATGCTTGTCATCCGCCGTCTTCTTACCAGAACTGGAAGGAATTGTAGAGTTAGGCAACTTGTAAGGAAATTCCTAATTATTTTATTTAGGCCCTATATATAGGCCTACAAAATGCTGGTATAGCGCCACTTTCACTATGCATAGGCCTAATAAAGAACTGATAATTATAATGTAAGGTAAGATCAGAACCAGTCTTGTTGTCCTCGAGACCAAGGTCTTGGTCTCGAGTGCACTCGAGTTCGTTTTTAAAAGTCTTGGTCTTGGTCTTGAGACCAAAGGTCTTGGTCTTGGTCTTGAGGTTCAAGGTCTTGGTCTTGGTCTTGAGGTTCAAAATCTTGGTCTTGGTTTTCCAAGACCAAGACCAAGACTTTTGTCAATGTGAACAGTCATTAATTTTAACAAACGGCAAGAATTTTAAAAATTTATCCAATAATTACTCATACAGTTATTGCTTTAGTATTTACACGGTGTTAATGAGGATTCACTGTTGTTTTGGACAATTATTTTGACTTCCGGTTATTTAGCATGGAATGATTTCAAAACAGACTCATGATTAATTTGTACATTTACATCCGGTTCTTGAAAAGCTGCTTTGTGTGCTAGCGATTTCAGCACTTGTAGATCGTGTTTTTTCACAGGGCAGAATTTTTATGAGGCTCCACAGGTCACGTCTTGGTCAGAAAATTCTGAGCAAATTGGTTTCTATAAAATTCAACAGGCATTTGGAATAACATTTCGCATGAAGGACTTTGGTAAATACGAAATCGGAATTCTCTGCAGTCTCCATTTAGAGTTGTTTTGCTTGAATAAAAGAAAAGTCATGTTTTCATTAAAATAACGAGTAGTCCGACTGGACAATTTTTATTAAGGAATAGAAGTCTGGATACGACTGTGATTTTTTTGGGTCTTGGTCTCGGTCTTGAGGTTCAAGGGTTGGTCTTGGTCTTGGTCTTGAGGTTCAAGGTCTTGGTCTTGGTCTTGGTCTTGAGGTTCAAGGTCTTGGTCTTGGTCTTGGTCTTGAGGTTCAAGGTCTTGGTCTTGGTCTTGGTCTTGAGGTTTAAGGTCTTGACAACAAGACTGATTAATAGTTACATTGAATGCATAAATAAGTTGCAAGTTGGATTATTTATGTTCAGATTTCAATCGAATCTACTGCATGTGAATTTTAAAAATTGTTTTTGTAAAAATTCTGACGTACACGATCATTAGGCTACACGCGATCGCTCAACCTAGGCTACCATCACGTAGTGTGCACACTACTGTTAAGCAGCATAGCATCAAAGTCTGTGGCCCGATATTCTGGAATTAATTGCCTATTGAAGTTACTGGGTTACCTACTATACATTAATTTAAACAAAAACTGAAACTCTCTCTTGGATGCACTCACATGACTGCATTATGTGTTTATTTGCAAAGGCACTGTTGTTTTTTCTTGCACGGACACTGTTGTTTTTTTCATCTCTTTTTAACTAATGAAAATTAATCTGTATAGCCTACCTTAGTTGGAATCCATGTGTACTGATAGTTAAGTTCTTTAGTTAAGACCTCTATTAGGCCTATTGCTTCTTTTACATGTTGATCATATAACTTGATCAATATGTTACCGTTCAAAGTAGGCCTATTGATTGTGCTGCCATTTAGGCTACTTGTATTGCGATGGGCCTAAATGTTAACTATAGGTGGCCCTGCTAAGCGGGATCAAGATCCCTTTTGGGTCTCCTCTTGTTGCCAAAGTTCAAACTTTATGTTGTCTTTTCCTTGTACTCAAATGGCTTCAATAAAAGGATTGATTGATTGATTGATTGATTGATTGATTGATTGATTGATTGATTGATTGATTGATTGATTGATAGGCTTGAGCTAAGCGTCGCGTTAATTCTTTTCATTATACGTTTCAAACTTGTACCAGAAAGCGATTGGAGTTGTTTTTTTGAAAGAATTTAGCATTATTTCGACATAGGCCCTAGGTGCAAGTTAGAAAAGTAACAAAAATAAAAAAGCGTATCGCCGACCGGCCGGGATTCGAACCGATAGCTGTAGGTCTACAGTCTTAAGCTCCGAATCTCGAGGCCGATTTGGGCGACACGCTTAACAGTAGCGCCACGGACGCTCTGCATTAGATAAGGGTAAAAAACCCTACTTATTCGAGAGTTGTTAAACGCCTTCGTCATGGTGACGTTATAATGCTGATAAGTTGGGGTTCTGTAGACGGAAATGCATAGTTTCGAAGATTTCAAAGCAGAAATTTGATTGTAGGCATTTTATAAGTAGTTAATAGTTTGTAAAAATTTTGATTTTAGCAAGCTGTAATTGCGCTCTGTGTCAAGCGTAGAGATACCATCCCTCCAAATAATTAATTATATCCCCCAACTTAACAACCAATAACGACCAAATTTGTGATCTCGAATATAATATTTATTACAAATAGGCATATGTTCAAATGACAATTATTTTCAAATAAGCCCTCAATCTATTAATATACAACTGCCTCCTCTTGCCTCAAGTTTGCTACGCCTATATATGTATGTATATATATACACACTAAAACTTTCGATAAAACTCATGTACACAAAAGCGCATTATTCGAGTCATTACTAGATCCCCAAGAAATTCCCATACCTTCCAATTATTCCAGTCCATGGGCTTATTGACCATTGCCAGTATAACATCTTATCAAATCTGCGATTTCATGCACCGCTATACCTTCAATTCACTACCCAATGCATTTTTTAACTTTTTCACAAGTACTTCGGATATTCATCCCTACCCTACTAGGAATAAACCCAACTCTTACCAGATTGAATTTGCACGTACTAACATACGGAAATTCTCAATAACCTATCTAGGACCAAAACTATGGAATAGTCTCCCCTCTGATTTACGACACATTCCAAGTTACTATGTTTTAAAAAAAAGCCTTCGTTCACACCTACTTATTAGACAGATTGCCCAGTGACAGCCTGCTGCGACCACCTCCCATCTGATTTATTTTACTTTGTTGTTTTTTTTTGTTTTATTTTGTTTTTTTTGTTTTTCCTTTTTTGCCACTAAGTCTTACTATTCTGTTAACTAGTTGCCCACCTTTTGCAAATTCGTTGTCTCTAAATAGGTCTACTCAAAGGCTCATGTGTACATGGCCGTCGTCGAGTTTTGTTAAGTAAATGGGGGCCCTTACTAGCGGGACCCTGGTCCTTTTAGGGCTTCCTATTGACCACTCACAGCATGATATAGCCTTCTAAACCCATGAATATCTTAATGTTTCAAACCTTTTCAGCATCATAGTGGCTATTTAAATTATATTTTCTTGTATATTGTCACGTTTGCTTTGTGGATCAATAAATTGATTGATTGATTGATTGATTGAGTAGGGCCTACGGTTAGCAGTTGGTTCTAAAATTATAAAGGATGTACTTACTTACTTACTTACTTTTTGAGCAATGCCAATCAATATTTTATCATTGTGCCTTCCTAGCATGGGCGGCGATCTAGGGGGGACGGGGGACATGTCCCCCCAACTTTAAGAGTGGGGGGACACTCCATACATTTGTGACTTGTCCCCCCACATTTTGAAGAAACACCAAAAAAGGCGGAGAAATGTAGCCTAATTGCGCGCGAGGGTTTTCGCAGCGTTTCTGACCAGACGAGGTAAAAATAGAATTTTTGAGCAGAAGTGTCCCCCAAAATTACGAGAAAGAAGAAGGCATTGGTAAAAAAAAGTAAAAATATGAATGAAAAGTTTTTTGACGAAATCGTAATCGTAACAAGGAAAGGGTTACGAGCAGTCTTGCTGTCCTCGAGACCAAGGTCTTGGTCTCGAGTGCACTCGAGTTCGTTTTTAAAAGTCTTGGTCTTGGTCTTGAGGTTCAAGGTCTTGGTCTTGGTCTTGGTCTTGAGGTTCAAGGTCTTGGTCTTGGTCTTGAGGTTCAAAGTCTTGGTCTTGGTTTTGCAAGACCAAGACATTTGACAATATAAAGAGTCATTTAACAAAACGCAAGGATTTTAATAATTTATCCAATAATTACTAATACAACTGGTTTAATGTTTACACGGTGTGAGTGAGGCTTTACTGTTGCTTTTGACATTTATTTTGACTTCCGGTTAGTTACCATGGAATGATTTCAAAACAGACCCACAATTTGTAAACTTACATCCGGTACTTGAAAAGCTGCTCTGTGTGCCAGTGAATTCAGCACTGTAGAACGTATTTTTCACATGGCAGAATTTTTACGAGGCCCCACAGGTCACGTCTTGGTCAGAAAATTCTGAACGAATTCGTTTTTATAAAATGCAACAGGCATATGGAATAACATTTCACATGAGACTTTTGTAAATACGAATTCAGAATTCTCTGCAGTCTGCATTTAGAGTTGTTTTGTTTGAATAAAATAAAAGATTCGTGTTTTAATTAAAATAGCGAGTAGTCTGACTTGAGAATTTTTTTAGTAAGGAATAGAAATCTGGATATGGCTGTGATTTTTGGGTATTGTTCTCGGTTTTGATCTTGAGTTTCAAAGTCTTGGTCTTGGTCTTGGTCTTGAGGTTCAAGGTCTTGGTCTTGGTCTTGAGGTTCAAGGTCTTGGTCTTGGTCTTGGTCTTGAGGTTCAAGGTCTTGGTCTTGGTCTTGAGGTTCAAGGTCTTGGTCTTGGTCTTGGTCTTGAGGTTTAAGGTCTTGACAACAAGACTGATCAGAACCGTTGTAATGCCATGCAGACCTCTGTCTCTTATTCGCACGAGACTTCAGTCTGCATGTTTGAAACTGCGGCCCTGTAAATAGATAGTATTCCAAAGCTCGTCGATATTTCTACCTACGTGTTTCTTACGGGATGAGCTACGTTGGCTACCCAAGGCTCCCAAGCGAAGACGCTCCGAGTTTAAGATCCTCTTACTTATGCTGAACTGTCTGACTGATTATGCTCCATCCTAGTTTAAAGTGTCATTCTGTCCATCTGCAGTACCAGGTGTTCTGGTTGTAATTCTGGTTGTAACTTTGGTCTAAAAGTGGGGGGGGGGTACCAATTTCTTTCCACTTTCGTTTTTCACATGAAGACCATCTCTGGGAAGGCACAATAATAAAATATTGATTGACATTTTTTTAAGTGGGGGGTACGGTACCCCTCGTACCCCCCACAAATTACGCCTATGATGGCGAATAGCTGAAAGTCGTTCCTATGCTGAGTTTAAAAATGTTATGCACAAGGAAGTTCACATACCTATCGATTAGATGATCACTGATGTATCCTTTGAAAGATTGTTGGAGGAGACATGGTTGGAGAAGGTTAGGTCGCCATGTCTTGTCTCTAACCGCCCTCGGACTGATAGCAAGTTGCGTTCTGTAAATCTCGTGGTTCTTTGTTGTCGGAGTTAGGCCTGTGTTGCTGATTGACTTCTAAAGACAATCGGACCAGGTAACTGCACCATATATATGTACTGCTACAAGAGTTGAATGGATTATATCTAAGTACGGAAGTACACTTCAGATCAGGGGCGGATCCAGGGGGGGGCCAATCCGGCCATGGTCCCCCCATTTGAAATTTTTCTTTATTTACACAGGCGTTTTATGGGCGTTTTATGATGTTTACACAGGCGTGGCCCCCCCCCCACCGTAGCAGGCACGTAACTAGCCTTTTTCGTTTGGGGGGGCTTAAGCCTTGAACATGGCAACATTTATACAGTGTTCATACGAATTTTAGCCGTAAGCATACAACGGCTTGACTTGTTTGGGGGGGCTTCAACTTCGTTTGGGGGGGCTTAAGCCCCCCCAAGCCCAACGCTAGATACGTCCCTGCACCGTAGGCGTGGATGAGTCAAATGTACACACAGGACGTGGGTCATGTAGACTGAACTGAAGACATGCAGTAAAAAGGTTAATGACTGAAAAAAAGGTCATCAACTTTTTTGGGGAGATGGTAGGTATGTAAAAAAATTTGGGCCCCCCCTGACAGACCTTCTGGATCCGCCCCTGCTTCAGATAAGCACAAGGCACTAACTTGATCTTTGTCTATCTTAGTCTACAGAAGTGTAGAGCCATTGTCTGTCAAGATCTAACGTTTTCAGAGTTGAATACCCTCCGTAGCCTGGTACAGTAGATGGATGAATTGGATAGATTGATGGATGAATACGTTTAGATAGATAGATAGATAGATAGATAGATAGATAGATAGATAGATAGATAGATAGATAGATAGATAGATAGATAGATAGATAGATAGATAGATAGATAGATAGATAGATAGATAGATAGATAGATAGATAGATAGATAGATAGACGGATAATAGATAGATAGTATCAGATTAGAACAGTTTAGAACGAAAGACAATAGTATTACTAGCAGTTGGACTGGGAAGAGATTTAGCAGCAGTAATATCTAAGTATATGGAGTCCTGTGTAATATCTAAGTATATGGAGTCCTGTAGATATGAAATAGCCTTTCGTATACTCACGGAATGTGCAACGACTTGTCTTGCATCTCGCAGTTGAGCTGTCATTGACCGATATTCACTCTAAAAGCAAATAAATCCTGATTTATTCGCTGATTATACTTAATATTATACGCAATTGACCTATATACATAGGTCGGGTGCTTGTTTAGAAATCTCTCAAACTTTATGTGAAGTTGTGAATTAAACGAACGACCATATTACTCTGAAGTAGGCCCTATTCGTGCTGAAAAGAGTAATAAAAACCAAATAAAAACCAAAAAGTCCCGAAAAATCTAAGTTTAAAGTGTTGCATTTTGACGGTGGAAGACCATTCATTATGATTAAGGCGAAGGCTGTTACACAGGCTGAAAATTAAGCACTTTGAGGACGTGAATGTGTTAAGCATTTTGAGGACGTGAGCGAAAAGCTATCAGAAAACTATTGTGGAACGTTTGCTTGTTCCACACCGACTGAAATAGGCTTACACAAGCATGCTTACTTGCGATAGACAGCTAGTAGCCTACGACACATTGCATGTATTGTATGAATGTATCTGAGCGCTTATATAACTCGTTTTGACAGCTTTACAAAGGCGCCATAACGCGGATCTCGAAAGGTGCGCCTTAAGATGAGCAGAACATGTCTCTGAGCCATCGGTGGCAATAAAGTTCTAATTTCAAGTGGAGACTGTTCCATGAAGAATGTCCAATATATGAGAAGGATCGACGTGAGCGACTGGAGCACGGAACCAGCAGGTTCCCACAGGCTGCAGAGCGCAGTGTTCGTCATCCTGGCTGGCTCGATACAGGAACTCGGAGTTCCCTGGTGTTACAGAAGGAGTTCGCGTGCAAGAAGGTGTAAAATGTTATCTATATTAAAAATTGGACATAAGAAGCAGCAGAATATTAGGCCTACTTAAATATTGTTCGTCTGATACGACGCAGCGCTCGTGAATAAGCTGGTGCCCTGCGCTCAGCTTTAGAGTAGCGCTTTAGAAATTTGGAGTTTACGATTATGATTACAATCCCAGACTATTTATGTCCCACTGACGTCACTGCATTCAATGGCGTCCTATGTTGGCTACCAGTTCCGGCAGATGATTTATTACACGAGCTGAGGTGCTACAACTTATGATGCATAATCCGATTCAAGGGGTGCCTCGAGAGTAGGAACAATTAATTATATTATTGACAGTAGATTCACCAGGTGTAAGTCCACGTCCAGGTGTGCTTTACGGGGATTACATCCGCCACAGGTCTATACTCACCTGACCAGAAGAATGCGTGTCATCGATCCTCTGTGTAACGTTATGTGTAGGCTATACCTGCGCATATCAGTTATTGTATCCCTGCATGCTTTTCTCCGTCTCCGAGAGAGAGAGAGAGAGAGAGAGAGAGAGAGAGAGAGAGAGAGAGAGAGAGAGAGAGAGAGAGAGAGAGAGAGAGAGAGAGAGAGAGAGAGAGAGAGAGAGAGAGAGAGAGAGAGAGAGAGAGAGAGAGAGAGAGAGAGAGGGAGGGAGGGAGGGAGGGAGGGAGGGAGAGGGAGGGAGGGAGGGAGGGAGGGAGGGAGGGAGGGAGGGAGGGAGGGAGGGAGGGAGGGAGGGAGGGAGGGAGGGGAGGGAGGGAGGGAGGGAGGGAGGGAGGGAGGGAGGGAGGGAAAGGCAAACTTACAAAGAGACAGATAGAGACAGACATACAGACAAACAGAATACAGGTAGGTATACAGAGACATTCCGTGTGCATCTGTTTGAATTTCTGAAACGCACGAAGTAATGTAGCACCATGCAGTCCTAATGCATACAGTCTAAGAGGAAACTTCAGACAACCCGTGGATTGATGCCAACAACCCAAGAGGCAGACTAAAGTCTAAATTTGGGTAATGCCTAAGGTCTCGTTGCTAAGGAGAGAATGTGGACAATCTTAGGGGACTACGAAGACAACCGCATCCATGGAGCGGGCAACACAATACAGACGATCCCATGAAAAACTCAGCCCAACGACTAAGAGGCAAAAAGCAACCGAGGATGGAGGGATTGCAGTTCATGCATCATCAATTATGAAATTGATTACAAATTAAATACAGTTAAAGCTGCTTCATGATTAAATACAAAATGCTTCGTGTAATCGAAGACAGGAAGATAATCGATTATATTGAACCAAATGCATCTGCAAAGATCCTCTTACCTCTGTTAGTCTAATCGGCTTTTCGTCTGAAAATAAAGATCATGCCAATTAGTATAATGTATTAATGGACATTCAATAAATCATCCGAACTTGTGCAGAATTATTAACATTATTAAGAATTATTATTATTAAAATTATTAAAGTCTTGCTACTTTAAATATTAGTCCTACAGCCTTTCACAGTGCCAGACCAGTTAGGCAGAACAGAGCAAATGAACTGGAACCAGAGGCGGATCCAGGGGGGCCAATCCGGCCATGGCCCCCCATTTGAAATTTTTATTTATTTACACAGGCGTTTTATGGGTGTTTTATGATGGTTACACAGGCGTGCCCCCCCCCGTAGAGGCGGTGATGAGTTAAATAATGTACATAGGACGTTGGTCCTGCAGACGTACAATTAAGACATTCAAAAGGGTTAATGACTAAAAAAAAGGTCATCAACTTTTTTGGGAGATGTATGTAAAATTTTTTGGCCCCCCCCTGATCGACCTTCTGGATCCGCCCCTGACATATGAAGAAAGGTTTAATATGACAAAATAGATTAGAATTTATATTCGGATAAATACTTAACACATATTAATCTACGTTATTCCCCAAAATACTTGTACATGCAACAAAACGCCCTACAAGACATTGGACCTGCAGGCTAGGACATGAGTAGTATGACACAAGCATGGCGCGCAACATAACCTAGGATGACATAGATTATGCTACTCAACATGACTAGTATGACATAGGCCAAAGTACGACATTAAACATGGTCTAATATGACATAAGTACGCAGTGCTCGAAATGGAAAATTTTACGAAACGGAACGCTAGTCAAAGATATGGGAGCATTCACGTTAATTTCATAGTATTTTCCACAATAATTCATTTGACGAACCGGAACGGCGTTCCGGTGCGTTCCGGTCCATTTCGAGCACTGTAAGTACGACATTCAACGCGTCTCTATCAGTGTTATAGTTAGAGGTTGTCAAGTCGTCTGCATTACAGAACTATGTATAAACTAGAGTATTTGCCCGTCATATTATGACGGCAGTGTATATATAATATAGGCCTATATGTATCGTTGGTTAAAATGCTCCGATCGCCGTCGTCAAGACCGCAGTACTGACGTCACAAACGGTTTCTCTTTCATAATAGAACAGAAACCGTTTGTGACGTAGCCGTTTATCGACAGACACACGCTCTATGGATATTATATGTATACATATTATATAAACGAATAGTTATATAGCGCATTTTTAAACCTCTCAATGGTGCGTTTGACCATAGAGACTTTATCAATTATTGGTATTAACTTATCTACGGTCGCCTCAGATAAGCTGAACATTTTCTGAGAGGGTTCCTGGAATGTGCTAAATAATAGGAAAGTTACATTGCATACTTATGCTGTATATTCCGATAGCGTAGTCAGTCGAGAGGTCGGGGGTTCAAATCCCCGCCAGGGCAGAAATTTTGTTCGAGATTTCTGCTCCACCAGCACCCCGAGCCAACTCAGCTAAAATGAGTACACTGACCGATACTGTCGGTGGGAAGATGAGACGGCGAGGAAGAGGACTGGCCACCCGCCCTCATATGCCGATGCTAAGAAATGAAATCGCTTACACTTCATACCCATGGCTGCCTTAGTGCTAGCTTAAGAGACTGCTCTTCTCTTCTACATTACATAAACATTGCAATAGAGCTCATGCTTGTATAATCTAGACAACAGCAAACCAATTTTACCCGATGATGGCGATGCCCGTTGAGACCGGCCCTGACGACAGGAGCTTCGAAGACAGTTCCAAGCAACGCGGCTTGGTCTACTCCTAAATACACGCCATCCTAACCATTCCTACGACGTCGCGAGTTCACGGTCGAGTGACTTTCGACGTCACGCTTGAACGACTGCTTTCGTCATCCTTATATGATAATCTCAACGTTACGCGGCACTGATTCGTGGGAAAACACGACGATCAATTTCCGAATATACAGCGTAATTATGAAAATCAAGAGTGGCACAGTCGACACGGACGGTTTACATCAAGGTTGTCATCGAGACGTTGGAGTCTTTATCGACCTGCCTTATGAATATTTCAGCTGCCGAAGCGTAACCCGCTCAGACGATAGGAGCTACAGCTGTCTGGACTCGAGCGCGCGCTATAATGGAGAAAGGAGAGCCGCATAGCAGCATGCAAGCTACCAATCGATCAGAAGCGCTATGCACTTGCTCCAGTGACTTCACGTGTTATCTACCTGGGTCATGTAGGCTTTAGCGCCGCGCCCATAGCGTTATAAGTCCGAAAGGCTTCCGTTGTTAATGGCAACGTCCATCGGACATAGCGCTACGAATGTAGGGCTTCCGTTGTCATTAGCAACGTCTTGGGTAGGCAACAACGCTACGTCTGAAGGACTTCCGTTGCCATTAGCAACATCTTGGGTAATACCCAAATACACTACATACCCAATGTTACATACCCAATGTTACATACCCAATGGGTATGTAACAACGCTACGTCTGAAGGACTTCCGTTGCCATTAGCAGCATCTTGGGTATGTAACAACGCTACGTCTGAAGGACTTCCGTTGCCATTAGTAACGTCTTGGGTAGGTAACAACGCTACGTCTGAAGGACTTCCGTTGCCATTAGCAACGTCTTGGGTAGGTAACAACACTACGTATGAAGGACTTCCGTTGCCATTAGCAACGTCTTGGGTAGGTAACAACACTACGTCTGAAGGACTTCCGCTGCCATTAGTAACGTCTTGGGTAGGTAACAACGCTACGTCTGAAGGACTTACGTTGCCATTAGCAACGTCTTGGGTAGGTAACAACACTACGCATGAAGGTCTTCCTTTGCCATTAGCAACGTCTTGGGTAGGTAACAGCACTACGTGTGAAGGGCTTCCGTTGCCATTAGCAACGTCTTGGGTAGATAACAGCATTACGTATGAAGAGCTTCCGTTGCCATTAGCAACGTCGGGTAGGTAACAGCACTACGCCTGAAGGGCTTCGTTGCCATTAGCAACGTCTTGAGTATGTAACAGCGCTAGGTCTGAAGGACTTCCGTTGCCATTAGCAACGTCTTGGATAGGTAACAGCAATAAGTATGAAGGGCTTACGTTGCCATTAGCAACGTCTTGGGTGGATAACAGCACCAAGTATGAAGGGCTTGCGTTGTCATTAGCAACGTCTTGGGCAGGTAACAGCACTACGTCTGAAGGGCTTCCGTTGCCATTAGCAACGTCCATCGGACTGACCATACCGCTAAGCCTCAAGGGCTTCCGTTGCCATTAGCAACGTCCTCGGGGAGATCATAGGGCTTTGAGGGTAGGGCTTTGTGGTAGCAAAATCGTTGGTCAACGTTCACATAAGACGAACAAAGCGTCTGTCTAATGGCAGAGCAGACGATTCTCCATGGCAACAAAATGTGCGTTGCCATGACAACAGCGGGCTCTAATGCTCTGCTGATCTTCGGCCTACGATCGTAAATGTTTTTATCAACGACCCGTTTTTATGACGATAATGATATATGATCATGGCAATGGTACAGAACCCTTTCATCGCAAAGGCCGTGGACGCTGTTTGAAGCGGTCTATTGTGGAGTCAATTCACCTGGAGTGATCGATCGGCTGTGAGCAGAGTAAATCTACTATTCAAACGCACACTTTGGCTCCTATTCGTGGGAAGTATAAATTACTGACCATCGTCAAAGTAGAAGTCGAACCAAATGTAGGAGTGGTAAAGGCGAACAAAGGGTCTGAAGACTTCGCACAAGATTAGCCAATCAATCAACCAACCAAGCAGTCAATCAAGTCAGTCAGTCAGTCAGTCAGTCAACCAATCAACCAATCAACCAACCAATCAACCAATCAACCAACCAACCAACCGATCGATCGATCGATCGATCGATCGATCGATCGATCGATCAATCAATCAATCAATCAATCAATCAATCAATCAATCAATCAATCAATCAATCAATCAATCAATCAATCAATCAATCAATCAATCAATCAATCAATCAATCAATCAATCAATCAATCAATCAATCAATCAATCAATCAATCAATCAATCAATCAATCAATCAATCAATCAATCAATCAATCAATCAATCAATCAATCAATCAATCAATCAATCAATCAATCAATCATTCAATCAAAAAACCAATCAATCAACTGATGAGCAGATCATAGAATAACACCTTCAGTATGAATAACTCCAGAGTCGGATTGAGACTATTTTGGGGGCCTTCCTAATTCAATCATCCAAGGGGCCCAAGGCCCAACTGGGGCCATAAAATGCAGCATTAGACGAATTTATTTTAGGCATAGCTGATGCTATGGGCCCTAAGGTGGAAAGCGATTATGGGAGAGCGTTGGTCTTACATTGATCCAGGATCGGGTGCATGATTAGATTCAAGTCGACTTACATGTAGATGATTGAGTTACCTTTATATTACCTTACTGTACCCTGCAGGGTGGGAATTGTCGGGGAGTTGGAGGTTCAAGCCCCTAGTCTTTCTTAGGACCCCACAGTTAAGTCTTCATTTACCCCCAGGGGAGTCGTTTCCAGCCCCTCAGTTGTGATAGTGTGATTTAGCATTATTTGACTCTGGGTCTCTGACAAAGAGAAGACATTTCCACGGTGTATCATCTATGCATATTTGAATTTTCTCAACAAAGGAATCGATTTTGATTCGAGTCTGACTTGCAAAACAGCTAGCGTTGAAATCAGCTGCTTTCAAATTTCGTTGACCACAGATTGCAAAATACGGATAAAATGTTCAACCTCTTAGTCTATTTTCTACAATTCCCACACTGACTGTACCCCCGAGACACGTAAAAGTAAGCACAGAAGCATGTAGGCGTTATCGCCACGCCTCTGAATGTCAATACAACGCAATGCATTAACGGTTTCAATAAAAAATCCTGTTAA
Organism: Allolobophora icterica; assembly: GCA_963556255.1. Lineage (NCBI taxonomy): Eukaryota > Metazoa > Annelida > Clitellata > Crassiclitellata > Lumbricidae > Allolobophora > Allolobophora icterica. Next base: position 33,454,893 of record OY744614.1, on the reverse strand, counting down.
GTAGGCAGTAGATCGAATTCGCGCGATGCCAGAAATTGACGAGATTGTTTTCCCTCGGACGTAAAACATATTGATTGCAACCATTAATGTATTGCATTTCATTGGATTGATTGTTGGCTGGGATTGCACTGTGAAACAGCATACATGCACTGATATAAAGAGAAGGTCATTTGGTTCGCAAAATGAGCAGCATAAGTCAACCTACCAGTTTCCGGTTCCGGTCTGCTGTCGAAAAGCATTTGCATCATGTGATTTGATTTCTATCGAACGTAACAACATTTTCAATATTAAAAGCAACGACATGGGAGATAGATAAAGGTAAAAGCCAACCCTGCCAGGATGCTCATGAACAATTTATGGGACGCATATGGGCCTTATAGGGGTCCTATATGGGAGCATGGGTTCAATATGGAAGCATAGGGCCCATACGGGAGCATGGATCCCATACGGAAGCAAGGTTCCCATATGGGAGCATGGGTTCCAAATGGGAGCATGGGTTCCAAATGGGAGCATGGGTTCCAAATGGGAGCATGGGTCTCACATTGGCGCATGGGTTCCATATGGGAGCATGGGCTCCATATGGGCATATTGGTTCTATATGGGAGCATAGGTTCCGCGTGGGATCATGGGTCCCATATGGGCTCTGTGGAAGCATGCTGACAGGGTATTAGGCAACGCACTTGTTAACACTGACGCCTCTGTTGAAACTAATCAGCAACAGCGTGAAACTGAGTTTGATCATCTCTCGGCTTAGGCGCAATTGCGCGTATGAACTAGCCGCCATGTATTTAATCTAATATAATAATTAATAATTATATTCTTTATTATTTCAAACCGACAGACGCAGTAATATTACATTGAAACATAAAAGTACAATCAAGATCTTAATTAAACACACGGGAAATTGGCAGCCATGCAAGGCGCCGCCCTAGAGGAGGGTTACGGGAGTCGATCCGCGTACCTTATGCTCTCCTGGCCAAGAGTGTTACCACTACTCTATCCCCTCCTAATGAACATCGTGTGTGATATAATGGGAATTGGAGGTAGAGTTAAAAGGAAGTCACAATGGGCGTCCGTAGGGGAGGGGATAAGGTGGCATTTGTCCTCTGGATTTATATGATTATTAAAACAGTCCCAACACGATTTTCAATGAAAAAACACTTAATCATTTAGGTAAAGTCCTTTATCATTATTTATTTTAATTTTTTATGCAAATTGTTTTCTATGCAAAAATGTCATTTCCCCCTAAAAATGTTGTTCCCCCCAAAAAACATTTTGACGACCCTTAAAAAATTCATGCGGACGCCCATGGAAGTCACAGTGTATTGTTTTGGTAAATTCGAACGATTAATCACAACGTATGAAATTTGATAGTTACATTCTGAGGTTGCCATGATCTTAGATAATCTTCCACTTTGGAGTTTTCCATTTCCGGTGGTAGATGAGCTTGCGTCAGCGTTCCGCTGTCTTTCCTTCTATCTACTTTTCCATTCGCCGAGTTGGTTGTTCTTCCATTCGATTCGTTCAGGATCCTCCTTCAAAGTTTAAAACACATACATAATTACGCTGGCGTCCCTTCCAGTTTTCTATTTTACTGTGTAGGAGTCTATTGTTTTGCTAACTGACATATTTCTTGTTCTAATGACACTTAGCATCATATAGACTAGCTCAGACAGCGCCTGTGTGTTATTTTGTTCTACAAGGGGCGCTATATAAATGCAATAGTTGCAATTGCGATTACAAACGAAATTTCTATTTAAAATTTCATACAAAAAAATTAAAGTGTTTTGAAACAACTCAAGAAAGACTTCAGCCAACAGATTGTTAGCCAGAGTGTTGGCAGTGTGAGGTCAGTGTGTTGTCAGTGTGTTGTCAGTGTGTTGGCAGTTGTTTGCAGTGTTTTGGCAGTTTGTTGGCAGTGTGTTGGTAGCGTGTTGGCAGTGTGTTGTCAGTGTGTTGGCAGTGTGTTGTCAGACTGACCACAGACGCCGATGAAAAGTTACTCTAGATGGCGTTACACAAATGAATGATTACATTACGCTTTTCTTATATATTGCGAATTCAATTGTAAAGCATACTGAAGCATAAGAAAGTTGTAGTCCGAAGTGTGCTTTTTGTTTTCTTTTTGCTATTTTTAGTTGTTTCTGACAAATAGGGGCTTGTCTGATGTGAACGGACTCACAATCCATCGCTCGCAACATATAACACAGGCCAAACATGAACTGAAACTCGTTAGGAAAGGCTCAAACGAAGTAGATTTGTTGTTGTCAGGGGCGTCTATCCCCCTAAGTCATTGGAGCAACGTCCCTTTCCCCCTCTTCTTCCCCCTCCTCGTTCCTTCCACCCTAAAATGGTGGCACACACACTGACAGATCTCCCCCATTTCTTGGATGGAGCATTTGCTCCAAGGTTTCTATGGAGTAGACGCCCCTGGTTGCTGCTGATGACGATGATTGTGATGACGATGATAATTATGATGATGACGATGACAATTATGGCCTATTATGATATTCCTATTGTTGTTTTATGCGCATGACGCCGATGACAAAGACGATGATGACGAGGAGGATATCGCAATGACGTCAATGATGATGATAATAATAATCTTCGTTTAATATTTTCAAACTGACAATTGCGCAGTATGATTACAAATCAGTATGAACGGATGATCGCAAGTTATTACAGGAGTCGAATATTAACTGTGTACGGCAGCCTTGAAAGGCGCCCATCACGTCCTACATCTCATTTTCACAAACGCGCCATCTCGCGAATTGATAGGCTGAGTGGACCTTGGGAGGGTTACGGGAGCCGATCCCGCTACCTACTCCGTGCCAACTTCACGCCAGTGATGTTACCACTACTCTATGGACCCCCCCAATGACATTAGTGATGACGAATACGATGACGACGACGACGACGAAGTTATGCACAGTTAATGTCTTCTCTTCATGGCCAACGTCGTTCTGAACCATACGTCGTGCAACTAAACTAAAACTACAAGTTATAATCAAAGATGCAATACATGACTTCTGTGGCGTCACCTACCATTGATTGGAAAAACTCAGAACTTGAAATGAAGAAAACCCGATCATTGTAACGACATCAAATCATCAATTTGTCCTTAGCCTCAGAGTTTAGGCCTACTATACTCCGTCTTTCTTCCTTACGAAACAGCACGCGCCGTATTTAATTTAATTATTAATATTCACAAAAACCCGCGTCCATGCCTACTAGCGTTTTGACATCTTTCGATTCCCTCGAGGATACGCATCCGTGCGGTCACGACGTCTGATGACGTATTCACAACTGTTTAGCACCAATAGAACAACACTTCAGTTTCATTAAACAACGCGATGTCATGACCACCTGTGTTGACGTATGCAGTCACGTGGTCGGCACTCAGCGGCTGTGCCAAACGCTCGCAGTCTGAAGAATAACTGAGGTAACACATGGAACACTTGTTCAGTACTGCAGCCTAAACGTTGAAATTCCGCAATCAGACTAACTGTTTAGACTTATATATACCAAGGAAAGCCTATAGTCCTCTATATGTGGGGGTATACGCCAGCATCTTCTCACTTGTCGTCTACAGAAATTGCGCAAGGGATGTAGATTATAGGTCGAGATTTTTCTCCGTCCAATTGAGAAAAACACCTAATCCGCTATTGTAAACACTTAGACACATTTACAACAGAGTATATATATATCTGCCGCCTTGCTATTTTTATATCCACCAATGTCAGCTATAGATCTCGAGATATATAGGTTGTTGATCTAGGCTAAATCCGGATCCAATCACAACGCACAATAGGTCAACTGTCGTCTGCTCAATTTTGAGCCTAGCTTTATCGAGACCATTTTATAGTCCTCTCGTTTCGACTCAGATTTCCGCCAATATCGCTCCTGTGTAGTTGGACGTACGTGTATAGTAGACCCTACATTGCAATCCGTGTGTAAGCTCTATAAGCGACTTACGCGAAACACGCGAAAGCAATTGTAGGAACAATTGTGGAAGGACAAAGACAAAGTCTAGGACTTTGCTGTGCAGCACAGGCAAAAGCAGTCAACAAATCTGGATTTCATTATGACCAGGATTATTACCGACAAACTGCATTCACGACAGTAATGGCTACTCATATCAGTTACTAACGTGACTAAACCACTCCTGTAGACACGTATTTCTCTGATAGCAATGCGATGTCAACGCAGCCTACAGAAGTGTCTCCTGTAACAGCGATCAGACGCAAGTATTTGACTATATGCTGGACATTGGACAACCCACAGCTATTACTAGACAGCGTCTGTCTCTGCCCACGCTAACTGTACGAGTCTACTAGAAACACTGTACCATGATACCAATCACAGTCCGTTTGAGCAATCTGATCCGAAATAAATTTGAAGGCGACAGAAATGCCATCAATAATCCGCTCGTTTCTGCTACACTCGTCGGCAGGGGCGCCACTGCAAGTGAGTCACCCCGTGCCAGAACACGCCCCGACGCGTTGCACCGTGCGCTCTCCTGTCGCCATCACAACCGGTCATCAAAGGAAGAACAACTGAAGCCATGTCATAACTGCATACCGTCATGTGTAGTTGTGTACGCAATCACAGTGGCCTAAGACCACAAATACGGGCATACATACGAATCACCGGATATTTGTAAAAGTAAGGGTTCCTAGGACGACCAGAGTTATAAGGTGACTGGCAATCTAATCTAATCTAATCCAATCTTATCTTACCTTACCCTACCCTAACTTACCTTACTTACCCTACCTTACCCTACATTACCTAACCATACCTTACCTAACCTTACCTTACCTTACCCTACCCTACCTTACCTTACCCTACCCTACCCTACCCTACCCTACCCTACCCCGCCTTACCTTACATTACCTTACATTACCTTACCTTATCTAACCATACCTTACCTAACCTTACCTTACCTTACCTTACCTTACCTTACCCTACCCTACCCTACCCTACCTTACCTTACCCTACCCTACCCTACCTTACCCCGCCTTACCTTACATTACCTTACATTACTTTACCTTATCTAACCATACCTTACCTAACCTTACCTTACCTTACCTTACCTTACCCTACCCTACCCTACCCTACCCTACCCTACCCTACCCTACCCTACCCTACCCTACCTTACCCTACCCTACCCTACCCTACCTTACCCCGCCTTACCTTACATTACCTTACATTACCTTACATTACCTTACCTTACCTAACCTTACCTTACCTTACCTTACCTTACCTTACCTTACCTTACCTTACCTTACCTTACCTTACCTTACCCTACCCTACCTTACCTTACCCTACCCCGCCTTACCTAACCTTACCTTACCCTACCTTACCCTAACCTACCTTCCATACCTTACCATACCATAACTTACCTTACCCTACCTTCCTTACCTTATCTTATCTGATCTCATCTCACCTGAAAACTTTTACCGGATCGTTTTCACAATGCGTTAGGCATAAATCGTTGATCGTTTCTCAGCCAAACCGCATTCCAAATTTATAATGAAGATTTCATGCACTGGGAAATTCATGGGACCGTGTGTATTCAGGTCCTCTCCTGAGTTCCTATTGTTCTGTATTAATTCCGTTCTTCTACATTCATCTCGCAGTGTTCTTCATACACATGCCAATTCAACGTAATCATCCAGAGAAACAGAGGTGTAGTGGGGCGGGAACGCGGGGGAACGCCGTTCCCCCACTTTTTTCCAGGGAGGGAACGCGATCCCTCACTATTTTGCAGCATTTCTGCTGAAATAAATGAACAAAGAAGACTTCAAGACTCACAGTTTCAACTGCTTACTTACTGGAGCCTTTCGCTACAGTTGCTACTTCAATTTCCAGGCGTTCCCCCACTTCATTTTTTACTTCAATTTCCAGGCGTTCCCCCACTTCATTTTTTAGGACTACACCACTGCAGAGAAATCAAATCAATCACTTGCTATCGCTCCGTCGAATCTTCCTTTCGTACTGTGACTCTTAAGAGACTAAGTTCCCACTCGGTGAATGCGCAACCAAATCCAATTTCTCAGTACATTTGCTATAATTATGTGACCGTTTTTTCTCCTATACTTTCGTTCTCAGCAATCATGCGTTGCTTTCTATGTTCCGTTCAACGGACTTCCCATGCAACCAGGCCCGCATTAAGGGGGGGGGGTGCTAAGGGTGCTGCAGCACCCGGGCCCGCAGATTTTTGGGCCCGCATTTTCGAAGTACATAAAAAATTTGAATGTAAGAACAAATTCCCCCCAAAAAATCATCAAAAATTCCCAGAAAAGGTCATCAAAGTTTGTGTAAGAAGAATTCCCAAGAAAAGGTCATAAAAATTCCAAAAAAAGGTCATAAAATTTTCTGTGATGAAATATTCCAGTCACAGCACCCGGGCCCGCACAAGTCTTAATGCGGCCCTAGCTGCATGCAACACTGCGACATAATATTATCCACACCTCGAACGCCTCCACTAGTCTTCCGATATCCGCTGGGTAACTGAGTTTAGAGACGTCACATAAATTTGTTATTATACATCGCTCTTGGAAAACTTGTAAACAAAACAATCAGCCGTTTGATGGTCTTCTTAGTAAAGGCATATATAAGGAAATGAGCGATTATTATCTTACCTACCTAGACTAATCCTCAGTTTGACTTAGCTTACATTACCCAATCGTATACCCTGCATGCATGCAGTAACTAATTTAGTCGCCTTGTCGTACCTTATCTTACTTCACTATCTGACCGAGCCTTCGTAATTGTAACTGTAATTGTAACCGTAAAGGTAACTATAACTGTAACTGTAACCGTAACTGAAACTGTAATTTTAATTGTAATCTGACATTTATAAAGCGTCGTCACTTCAAGAAAAAGCTCATGGCCTTTCCTTAGGCCTCCATTGCCTTCTAAATGTGCAGAACTTACATTAGATCAACTTACCTACACTACACGAACATTGCAAATGTACAAGTAAGCACGTTTCTGCCAGCGTGAAGAACACATAATCATGTAGTTATTTTTACGTCTCACCAGGTGGAGGGTGATTCCAAATACCGGTACGAGGTTCGATTGAAGAACTTCGGAGTAGGCCAAGACGGTAGACGCACTGATGGTACGGGGCTGTAACCGACAACACCGTCAAACGACATCTTCAAATTTTACCAGACTTCCCTTAAATAGGTCACGAACTTTTCCTCTGCCGCAAAACGTCACATGCATCCCTTCACTTCGTAAAAACAACTCAAGCATCAGTCCCTGTTCTATAGTGTTTATCTGTAAAAGCTGTTGTCTATTATCTGCTCCACTATACATCCATATTATATCGACTATCTTCCATTTACGCATGAAGTTGGTCGGTCTGGACCCGCTGGTGTGTACCGTGCAAACATGTAGCACATCCTGTAGCTAAAAGAGCCATTGATTCGGCAAAGGTTGCTTCTTCGCGAAAGGTTACAACGTAGGCAGATCCTGCGGTCCTCAAGCCATACATGATGCATGAACATAACCAGCACAACTTCACAACGTCACCTGAATTCATTCACTGAGCCACTCATGTATCGATGTACGCAGGCGAATAGTGTACTTTGTAAACTACTTTCTGTACAAACTATCGAGATCGCAAACACGGCTACACTCTGTTGACATGAACCTCTGTGCTTTTGCGTCGACAACTCAGATCCGATGACTGCAGTTATACGGCCATATATTATTGAACCTAATGCAATAGATTCAGAAGGCCCTTATCAAGTGTTTTGGCCTGCCGAAATCACACGCAATATACCTATAAATAATGATGGACGTATACAGAAATTCTCTATCAATTTGCACACCATATATTATATATATGCATACACATGAGACAGGAACGGGGAGAGACATATATGCACTGACGACAGGCCTATAGTTGACTGTTTACCAAATGAACCTTGCATGTGTAGGCTCCTGCATGTAGTCCTATATTATACACGAGAGTGGTAATTAATTTTCGATAATAAATTCAGGCCGGTCTCCTGCCTTCTGTATAGACATGTATACGATCTTTGTGTCTTTGCGTTTATAAAGGTGACGAATGCCGTCGAAAGGTTATATATATACATATATATTATACATATATTATATATTATGCGTATATTATATATTATATATAGGCACCGACGATTAAGAGCCCATATTATATAAAATAGGACCGTAATCACGCGGGCATACATATGACCATATATATATATATATATATATATATATATATATATATATATATATATTTGACAGGTACATTGCATACAAGAGTGCATGTTGTCTGACAATAAACTTGGCTGAGGCTTCTGCGTTCACAACTTATCTGAGTGGTTGTTTTCAAATATTGATGGAGAAGGGAGTATAGAGGCAGAGACAGAAACAAAAGAAGAGGCAAAGGTGGATATAGAGCCAGAATGACCTTACCTAATAAATCCTGAGCTTATGAATCATGACAGTTTACCTACAATGGTAATCCCGCAGATCTGCACGTCCATTTCTGGTAGTCACTTTCTCTCTGGTAATGAACTCTCCTGACGTCATGATGTTCAACTTTGTATAAAGAAACAACAATTAATTCAGACTTCAGAGCTGTTAGATATTTCTTCACGACCCAGTCCTTGTGGTTCTAGAATCTAGATCGCCCTCACCGCCCGCATCCACTTCTCCAGTCTTTCACAAATTATTGTCAATTATTTATTAAACGTTCTACAATCGCGATGGCGCAACTGCTAGCGATTGTGGCTATTAGCTTGTGGGGCAAATCTAGAGACAGTCAAATGACCAGCTTATAAATAAGGTCAAAATCAATTGCTAATAGAAAACAGTCCTAGTCCCATGGACAGTTTTCACCGATAAAACTACAAAACAATTAAGCGTTTCGTCACAGTGACATATAATATCCTTTAAGCTGGAACGCAGCAAAATGAAGTAGGCCTATTCAAACTGGTATTGCCAGAATGGCCATGTTCCATTACTGATTTAGGCTACTCTAAGCAGGTCATGGATTGACAACTAGCTCTAAGCCCGAAGATTAGATCACTTGGAACTATAGGTGTTTACTCCAATTTGAAAACATGAGTCGCGTGCCAGAATTCTGGGCCGCGGGAACAAAGACACCGAAGTGTTCCATTTTGAAAGCTAAAAGGTCATGCTTCCCGACCTCTCACGGATGCGCCCATGCATGCAGGAATTAAGCTTTGGGCTTATATTGTTGTCAAGACGGATGCTGAAGGGAGCCAAGCAAAGATCGTGTCTCATATGTGGCCCAAAATATTAATGATCTTCTTTTAAGTCGTTGAAAGTTAGCCGACCCACTTTTGCAAATCACATACATTTCTTATGACTTTTTCACAGAAATTTCTTGCTCGTCGCCGAGTTTTCGTGGTTTATTTAGTCATTCCTACAACACTGACTCAGTTTTTGTTGAGTAGTTTTCACACACTTGGGTCGAGACGGATTTGCAATTTCCCGTTTCATTCAAAATAGACCTCCCGGGGTGTTATAACCCATCTATAAAAATTACGCACAAAACTGTATTACCTTTAACCATAACTTTTCTTCTGGGCGCCAAAACCCTTTGCCCTCACCGTGACAACGCTCTTGTCCCCAGGGGCGTCTATTCCATAGAAACCTTGGAGCAAATGCTCCATCCAAAAAATAAGGGGAAAGATCTGTCAGTGTATGTGCCATCATTATTGGGGAGGGGGGAAGAAATGGGAGGGGAGGGAAGTTGCTCCAATGACTTGGGGGTGGGGGGATAGACGCCCCTGCTTGTCCCTATTCCCTCGAATCCATTTCCCCTAGCGTCACAGTATGCCAGCGGTCAACCAAGCTGCAGCTGCGTCAAAGGTCACAGATAAATGTAAGTGCCTATCGTTCACTTTTGAGCGGATGGTCTCAAGCTTTCTAAATCGATTGCTATCTGGACTCCATGGGCGGCAATCCCAGGGGATGCTGAGGGGGACAAGACCCCACCTTTAACAGTGGGGGGGGGGGGACACAGCACACAGTTGTCCCCCACACTTTGACACTTTGAAGAAACACCAAAAAAGGTTTTAAAAAATTCTCACCTCTTTTTTTTAACAGCTCAGTTCAAAAGTGTCCCGTGTACCCCACCTGTCAAGCAAGATCGCCGCCGCTGCTGGACTCTGTTCGCTTTGCCGGTTCTTTCCAGTGCCGAGTTTAAGCATAAGTTAAAAAAGCTTACAGCTTAGGTCCTCATAATCCGCACGGGCCTAAATAAGTCAGATTTTTAAGGAGGCTTTTTAAATTTCGATGTGTAGCCTACTGTGTAAACATGTATATATATAATATATAATATATATATATAGGGTGACACGAAAGTTCGTTCACCGTTTTCAAAATGCGTTGTCTCAGTAACGGCTGCATATTTCTTTATTAAATTTTGTCAGTAGATGCATAAGTCAAACGAAAGATACTGGTAAGAATTTGATTATGATCCGTTCCGTGGTTGCCATTATTTATAAGAAAATGTAAAGACCACCAGTTTTTGCGGAAAAAACTGCGTTCATCAAATTAAAACAGTAAAGGAAAGGTGTAGCCTCGTACACAATGAGACACTGTTGTTACCTAGGACATACAGACGTAGGCTATTAGCGTACAGCATCTCCTTTCTGCTTAATGACAGCACTGACTCTATCCGGCATAGACTGGATCAGCGTCTGAAGTGTCCTAACTGCTATCGATCTCCACGCTCGTTGGAGGCGACGTTTAAGCTGATCAACGTTTTTTGGCTCAGGATCTTTATAAACGCTGAGAGATAAAATACTCCACAAGTTCTCAATAGGAGAGAGGTCCGGAGAGTTGGGTGGCCAATCCTTCGGCTTTATGTGTGACGGGAGGTTGTCGTCTAGCCACTTCGTCGTCATACTCCTAGATCATTGTCAAGAAATAACTTTCGTTGCATGACACTGCCGTTGTCATTTTCTCTCTCGAACGCTGGCTTCACAATCTGTTCCAGAATGTTGGTGATGTCATTAAGCAGAAATGAGATACTGTACGCTAATAGCCTACGTACACATGTACGTCTGTATGTCCTAGGTAACAACAGTGTCTTATTGTGTACGAGGCTACACATTTCCTTTACTGTGTTAATTTGATGAACGTAGTTTTTTCCGCAAAAACGAGTGGTCTTTACATTTTCTTATAAATAATGGCAACCACGGACCGGATCATAATCAAATTCTTACCAGTATCTTTCGTTTGACTTATGTATGTACTGACAAAATATTATATAGAAATATGCAGCCGTTATTGAGACAACGCATTTTGAAAACGGTGAACGAACTTTCGTGTCACCCTATATATTATAATAGAACCTTTTTAAACGACCTGTGTAGCAAATTCCAACTCGCCTGAGTTACCGTAATGCATTCAGTTGAAAATAATTTGAATTTTTCACTCTAAATACCATGCTATTAATTAAAAGGCATATAATTTTATGTTTTCAAGTTTTGTTAGACCTTCTGGTGTAATTTTTTAGCAAGTGGCCTCCAAGCTTTATATACATGCAGGGGCGTCTATCCCCCCCCCCCCGGTCATTGGAGCAACGTCCCTTTCCCCAGCTTCTTCCCCCTCCCCGTTCCTTCCCCCTAAAATGGTGGTACACACACTGACAGATCTCCCCCCCCCTATTTCTTGGATGGAGCATTTGCTCCAAGGTTTCTATGGTGTAGACGCCCCTGTATACATGTAGCTTAGGATCTCACCAAGTCTCAGTCACTGCATGGTTATCTCTTATAGTAGTCTTTCTGAGTTCAGTGACACCTACCGAATGTATTCTCATCGTGCAGATGAAGGAACTTAAAACTTGTCGCTTCAGTAATCGCTACGCTTCCTATAGCAATCGTGAATTGATCACTTGTCATTTAAAAATTCAGTTCAGTTCAAAACGTTTTTGTACAATGTAATGAATTCAAAGTACTAAATGCGCTTTGTTATGGAAAATATATGAAATAACAGTGCACGTTTAAAGTTAACAAAACCTGATGAAATGTGACACTGTTGAAAATGTCTCATGAATTCTGTTATAAGAAACTAAATGATCCTAACAGCGGGACTTTTCCTCCCTTCTGGTCTCACATTTGAATGCGTATACTAATACTTATTTGAGTGGCTGTAATATCGACTGTTGTTATGATTGGTGTTCAATAAACTGATTGATAGTTTTTTTCAGGCAGTAACATAAATGTTCTGATGGCATTCATCAGCAGGTATACATCAAAACATTATACCAAGATACAAATTAGTAAACTAGTGCAAAAACGGTGCTAGGCGCATTCCGAATCAAGAAAATACCATTTAATGTGTAATCTAAATTGACTCAAAGTAGACATATTGGTAAGAACAGTAGGTAACGAGTTCCAAACAGATGACCCACAAAACAGAATGGAAAACTGTCTAATTTTTGTGCGAGTGAAGCCTTTGTGATAATTATTATAAGATTTAGTATATATAATATAGTGGTTATGCAACTCTGAGTTCTGATCGAAGTTATATAGATATTAGCTTGTGTTTAAATCTATACACTAACAGGCCAAGCTGCAACTTATTTGTATACAAGACAATGACAATATTCTGTTGTTTCGAAAATAAATTCCCTCAAAAATTACTTTTACCTGAATAGACTTCCCCAGCTATAGCCATGTTACCCATATTCTCTTAAACAGTTGGAAACTACGGAACAAGTTGCGTTTATGTCAGATTGACATTGTAATTATTAAACGAAATCGATTGTTTGAATGATTGATTGATTGATTGATTGATTGATTGATTGATTGATTGATTGATTGATTGATTGATTGATTGATTGATTGATTGATTGATTGATTGATTGATTGATTGATTGATTGATTGATTGATTGATTGATTGATTGATTGATTGATTGATTGATTGATTGATTGATTGATTGATTGATTGATTGATTGATTGATTGATTGATTGATTGATTGATTGATTGATTGATTGATTGATTGATTGATTGATTGATTGATTGATTGATTGATTGATTG
>OY744614.1:33341831-33439331 GCA_963556255.1 Allolobophora icterica | reverse complement strand
TGCCACGCACCCACTGAACTTTCTCTCTGGGTCCATTCGCACCCAAGGCTCCCAAGGAGTCGGCGCCTATGGTCAATGACCGTCATACACGTTTAACTTTAAGAAAATTTTAGTCGAATAATCTCTATTTATGGACTTGCGTATTCATATAGCGCCTTTTCGAAGAAAAGGACCGGAAGGATACATATCGTGACCAATTACATGCCAACGACATCTGGTGTAGGTGTATCTTCACTGCGTCTCACGTTTCGCTTTATAATGACTAACGGTTACATCTTCGTATTCCAATTGTTTAAGCGGAATTTGAGTTGCTTTGTCATTCAAGGTCACTTTCGGCGTCGAAGTACATATCATTATCACCTATTATTGCCTTTGTCTCACCTGGCCACGTGCTTCAAAGTAAACCTGTCTGCCTGTCAGCACGTCTACCTGCCTGAATGTCTGCCTTTTGCACAGTTATCGCCAAAGCTTTATATATATCCGTGTCGTATCAACGAATCAGCTGTGGAAAGGAAAATGGGCGTGGCTCTGAAAGCGGTCGACGAATCGCGTCGAGATCTGTTGGAAGCCCCGCCCATGAAGACGTCATCAGCTGCAGTGAAAAAGAGAAATAAGTGATGGAGACATCAGACATTTATGTCTCGTTTTGATGTAGACTTTGGAGAGGAGTTGTAGCCGCCTGCTGAATAGAGTCAGACTTCGACTCTGTCCGCTTTGTAATAAGGTTCCTCACTCCCTCTCTCCGATCTACAGTGAGGGTGACTCTTTGCTACAGTGAGGGTGACTCTTATGCCAAGTTAAATGATAAAAATTTATTTAAAACAAAGGTTTAAATAGAAAATACAAACGTTGACCAACTTTGCTTCGGTTTAAGCCTATCTCTTTGTTTAAACACTTCAGTCCGGCCCAGACCAAAGTAGAATCGTAGGACTTAGTCTTTGAGTGCAATTTTCACCAACGAACTTTGACCTTGAAGAGTTTGTTTTGCGCCTCCGGTCCACAGCATCCGTTGCATCAGGAGAAGAGGCTGACCAAGTTCTTAGGTGTTTCATAGCATCGATGTCTGACCTTAGTCGTTTCCAGCTTCCCTTCCAGTACATCTCTCACGACGATCTGTCGATCGACGATCCAGGAGGCAGTTCCAGCGAGGACGATGGAGGGACGGTCTTTCCGTCAAACCCCTCTCTCGGCATAAGCGTTCACGGAAGGGGTTCTCTGCAGCCGCACCCTGTTATCCAGGGACCTGGCGAAAACGAAGCAAGCAGCTCCAACTCGGATCAAGGTCGGTCAGAGGTCAAGTTCAACCCGGATCAGGTCGACTGCATCTGCAAGGTCCTGCAGCAGAGGCGAGACATCGAGAATCTCACACGATTCCTCGGATCGCTGACTTCACCCGAGCTGGCCAGAGACAGCGAGGAGTTGTTCAAGGCCCGCGCGGTGGTCGCCTTTAACCAAGGAGAATTCTCACAGCTGTACTCCATCCTAAGTGGACACAACTTCGATCACTCGAGCCACGGTCAGCTGCAGCAGCTCTGGTACCAGGCGCACTACGCCGAGGCGCAGAAGGTCCGCGGCCGGCCACTCGGAGCCGTCGATAAGTACCGTCTTCGGAGGAAACACCCGCTTCCGAAGACTATCTGGGACGGAGAGGAAACGGTTTACTGTTTCAAGGAGAAGTCCCGCCAAGCGCTGAAGACGAGCTTTAAGACGAACCGGTACCCAACCCCAGAGGAGAAGAGACTGCTCGCCAGGAAGACCGGACTGACGATGACCCAGGTCAGCAACTGGTTTAAGAACAGAAGACAGAGAGATCGAACATCGACGCCGAACTACTCGGCATCATCATCGTCGTCACTGGCGCCACTCCCATTTTCCTCTCATCCGCAGTATCACCAACAGCGTCAGCAAACGACAACCATTGACTCTTCGTTAGCGTATGTACACAGTGATTTTTACTAGTTTTGTTTTAATGGCATATTGTGGAATTGCGGGCCTAGCATAAGTGCATAACCCCAGGATTTTCTACGTAAATTTAATTAGAGACAGTTGGCGTATACTTTTTGCTGGAAGAACAAGATTCGGTTGGTTTGAATTATGGGCTATTTATTTTATTTATTACAGTGATTTTATATTTTTATTTATTTTATTTTATTCCGGATATTTCTATAGCGCCTCTCGAAGTCAACTACTACTCAGAGGCGCTCCCGACTACATCATTGGTATATATACTGTGCCGGAATTTTCACGCCGAAGCGCCATGAGCAATTGCGAAAGAAGGACTTGCCCAAGGTCCGTACGCAGCGGCTAGAGTGGGATTCGAACCTGCAACCCTCCGGTCACAAGGCGCCGAACTTACCACTGAGCCACCACGCCCACAAGACTGTTGTCCGAGTTGTATTTGTTTGCGCTCCATTTTGGATATGTCATACACAATTATGTAACTGCAACATCTATAATAGCGCTGGTGTCTAATGCAAAAGGCATCAACTGATGGTGCACCAAAATAAGAAGCCATAAACATGTCAATATCCAGAAGATTATGTTGGATTGGAGTAGAGTAGATCATATATATAGGGAGTGGAGTGCATGGATTGTTTTCGGGCGGAATGAATTGGATTGGATTGACTCAGATTAGAATGGGCTAGATTTATGAACCGGGTAATAGATCGAATGCGATGTTAACTCTGCGTATTGCGGTTTTTAAAGTACCTTATATATAGGCCTACATACATACATACATATATTAACATGAATTGTATGTATATAATATTATATATATAAGCTTATATCGAGTTAGCGACAATGTATATATAGAATTGAAAGTTGCTATTAGAGCGCAGCAGGTTTTAGGACCATGTTTATAAGTTGATCAATATTTTTAACGGATTTAACTAAGCTTTGTCAGCAAACATTTCTAAGATTTTGTGGCTCATAATGTCAACTACACTCTTCCAGTGTTGGGTAAACTCAGACAAGAAATGAGTTAAATCAAAACTCAACTCATGCACCTCAAAATGAGTTTAAACTCAAACTCAACTCATCCTAAGTGAAATGAGTTAACTCAAACTCAGTTGTTAAAATGAGTTAAATCATAAACTCACACGTTTCATACTAGCACGTTCTAATCGAGCAACAATTTTTCCATCACGCGTATACTTGTAACAGAAAATTATTTTCCATCAAGAATACACGGTACTTCAGCCATGTTGTTCTTAACTGTTCACAATATACAAAATATGCAGTGCTTAAACACTGTCCGCTAGCAGTGTTTACGACCCTCCCTGTCGTCACCACTCACCAGTATGGAAAGCCGACGATATAAAAAAAGGCTTGTTTCAACATAATATGTGCCGAGTACCGAAGAGTGAGTTGAGTTTAAAATAAATGACAGTTACAACTCAAACTCACAGAAAATATGAATTAACTCAAACTCATAACTCACACTCTTTAGATGAGTTAACTCAAACTCATAAATCACAGCAAGTGAGTTAACTCGTGAGTTTAAACTCATCTGAGTTAACTCATACCCAACACTGCACTCTTCAAAGTAACGTCATCTCAGTATCGCATTGATGAGTTGGGATAAGGTATATCTGCAGTGTGAGGTATAACCCCGTTCATGTAATGCTCGCCTATACATGTATGTGCCTATAATAAATTTTATGAGGAGTATATATAGCCTGAAGTTCAAGAATCGTTTGTCCGATGCGCGGCTATTTGCAACAACAAACCAACAGGTCGATATTATTTTTTATAAACGTAAGAGTTACATGCATGCTTCAAACGGAGGAGGAAAGATCTCTTATGGCTACTATAAGAAAAAGACAGTCTTGTTGTCAAGACCTTAAACCTCAAGACCAAGACCAAGACCAAGACCTTGAACCTCAAGACCAAGACCAAGACCAAGACTTTGAACCTCGAGACCAAGACCAAGACCAAGACCTTGAACCTCAAGACCAAGACCAAGACCAAGACCCAAAAAAGTCGGATTATTCGCTATTTTAATGAAAACATGAGTCTTTTTATTCAAGCAAATTAACTTTAAATGCAAACTGCAGAGAAATCCGAATTTGTATTCAAAAGTCCTTCATGCAAACTATTATCCCAAATGCCTTTAGTATTATTTTATAAAAACCAATTCGCTCAGAATATTCTGACCTGCTTGGTGGGCCTCAAAAAAATTCCGCCATGTGAAAAAATACGTTCTACAGGTGCTGAAGTCGCTGACACACACACACACACACACACACACACACACACACACACACACACACACACACACACACACACACACACACACACACACACACACACACACACACACACACACACACACACACACACACACACACACACACACACACACACACACACACACACACACACACACACACACACACACACACACACACACACACACACACACACACACACACACCTACACACACACACACACACACACACACACACACACACACACACACACACACACACACACACACACACACACACACACACACACACACACACACACACACACACACACACACAACCACACACACACAGTAGCTTTTCAAGAACTGGATGTAAATGTACAGTGAGTCCTTTTTAAATCGTCCCATGGTTTATCATACCGTATGATACAGAATAACTGTTGCTGCTGCCAATGGGTTTTGCTGACCAACAAGACTTGTATCCATCCATAGATATTGGTCGTATGATGCAAGCAGGCTTGATACAGAATTCTTGAGTTCTGTTAAATGACTGTTCATATTGACAGCCGGTCTTGGTCTTGGTCTTGCGAGACCAAGACCAAGACTTTGAACCTCAAGACCAAGACCAAGACCAAGACCTTGAACCTCAAGACCAAGACCAAGACCAAGACTTTTGGTCTCAAGACCAAGACCAAGACCAAGACTTTTAAAAACGAACTCGAGTGCACTCGAGACCAAGACCTTGGTCTCGAGGACAACAAGACTGGAAAAAGACAGCTAAAGTAGATTGGTCACATATACTGAGATGGGATTCCCTGCATGGAGAGAAGAATGGAGGTAAAGAGAAGGAGAGAAAGACCTAGACGGATGCTGCTGCAGGACAGGATGGTGGTGGATGGATAGAGAACACTGAAGGTGGAAGCCCAGCATCGAGAGGAGTGGCGCCAACGACAGAGAACTTGAAGGAGAAAGAGAAAAGAAGTTTCATGACTTAGTTGACCGCGAAATGATGGTGAAATTCAGGGTATATAGGCCTATATACAGGCCTACAAAGAGATGGAAGGCAAATTACCAAATGACTTGTGATAAAGGATATCTTCCTGTCTTTGATATAGCCATAAGCTTATAGCATCGTCGCCTTCTAAAGTAATTAGACAAAATTGTCTGCAATCATGACGACCGTAATTTTGCTTTGACGAAAGTAGACCGTTAAGTGTATACATGTTAGCCATATTATAATGTCTGTGTTGCATAGGCCTATATATATATATATACAGCACAGCACGTGTTGCTCTTTGAGAACGCATGACATGATGTTCTTAACGCCAAAATCAAGCGGTAGCAAATTGACACAGTCCAACACATAACTTAAGTTTATCGTAGCGTTTAGGAACCAGCTTGCGCTCTTCCTATTTCTGAAAATGGTAGGAAAAATGCACGATTGTAAATTGTAAATCGTATACTTACTCTGCACATTGTTTATAATAATATCGCTTGAGAGATAACCGTAATCGTATACAAAGCCAAATCCAAATTTATACATTCCTACTCTGAGGTTATAAGCGCGGAGCACCAGCTTATTTATGAGCGCATGTTCAAATCAAAGGGCTTGTCCAGAGATGGTCAAGGGAATTTCCGAGCCCGGTTGCCAGGAAAATCAGAGAGAGGAGGCTGAGGAGCTGCTATGATGGGTTTTGTTGAGGACGAGAACGCTTGAAAAGCGGAGGATTCGATGAATCAGGGTAGGAATTCTTGAGAGGTGAGATTTTAATTTGGAGTACACATGGGAAGCCTGTGGAGTGATAAGTAGATGATGGTGCACGGATGGGCGGCGGCATCAATCGAACCTTCTGCTACCAAATGTTAGAAAACCCGTCGGAAATAATCAAGATATACCTATTGCACACTGCTGATGCTTCGAAAAATTGCGCTTTATAAATTATTATATGCCAAGAATTGAATTTGTATCAGACTGTTTTTAAATCAATTGCAAATCTTTTCCAGACTCTGCGTTAATCAAGAACATTGTAGCGAAATAAAGTAACTTCATTTATTTAGCGCCATTGTAAGCAGTCGAAAGATTGTCTATAAATTACTAAAGCTATTGTATATATAGAAAAACTGCTCTTTTCAGCCGTGCTTGGGCTCTGGAGCGCCTCAGAGTATAGGAATCTTGAAGGGGCGCTATATCAAGCTTAGATTGATTGATTGATATCAGATTTAACAAATGGATTGTATTGTTCATGTAGAGTATATCATATCCTGCAGTATCAATCACATTTCTGTTCCCTAAAGCATCATGTAAGGTTGACTGAATGTGCAAAGAAATGCTCATATGAAGCAACACCAGTGTGCCACTTAGATTATTATGGGTATAGAATAACTTCTGGTCTAACAGATGCACAGCTGCTTGCATTCCAAATTCCGTGCTTTTATATCGTATCAGAGTATAAACTCATGAGGCTAAACTCGGAGTAACAAGGAAATTGTACCCTGCAATA
The DNA here is from genome assembly GCA_963556255.1 of Allolobophora icterica. Lineage (NCBI taxonomy): Eukaryota > Metazoa > Annelida > Clitellata > Crassiclitellata > Lumbricidae > Allolobophora > Allolobophora icterica. Next base: position 33,432,616 of record OY744614.1, on the reverse strand, counting down.
AAAAAGGCAGGTATACTCGTAATCATGATCTCCAAACTTCTAAAGCGCCTCTTGAAGACCAAGCGCAGGGCAGCAGCCAAATCACGAGCGCTGCGTCAAATCAGAAGGGGTTTTCCAAAGAGTATAGTACACAGGAGGTCCAAGTCCGGTTTCCATGGGGCCAGATAATGAGAGGAGGTATAGGGCAGCTGTTGAGGCGGGTGTCGTTAAGGGAGAGACGAAGAATTGGAAGGAAGTATGAGCATATGCACGTGCAATATAATATGAAAAGAAAAGCGTATATATATACAGTGTACAAGCTATAATATAATAACACCATCTTTGACATGGCTGCCTTAGTCACCATATAATCAATATTTAAGCACAGTTTGAAAACTGTTATTTTTGACCGTGCTGGAGTCGGGAGCACCTCTGGTTAGTTCTCTTGAAGAGGCGCTATATAAATCTATGAAAGAATGAATGTAAAGTAATCAGTAGCATACAAGTTACATTGTGCCAGTCTTATTATCAAGGAAGAATGGAAGGGAAAAGGACGAGGGGGAAGTTCTCGAGTGGTGCTAATGGATTGAATGATGAAGGACGGTTACAGCAGTGAGCTGAAGGAGAGGGCTAAACAACGCGACGAATGGCGACATTTGACTTACGAACCTGCCTATAGAGAGGCAGAGAACAGGAAGAAGAAGAAGAGTCTTATTATATATGCTGGTTCTTTTGTTGTTGACAGAGTATCATTTTAAACAGTGATTACCTTACCTTACCTTACATTGCCTTAAATTGTGTTGCCTTAACATATCTTATTTACGTAAGCTTAACATACGCGGTTGATAAGCGCACACACTACTGTACTTGAGGGGTATACATAGGCCTAACTATAGGCCGATTTTATATAGCAAATAACATAACTTAAATGTTGAACATAAATATATATTTTCATGCATTATGTATGTATATATACTATTATGGAAACAAGCGAAATTCTGTTCATAAACGTGTTGCTCGTGAGTCTATCATTGTCTTCAGGGTATAATAAACAAAAGATCTGATGTCACTCGAAGCGGAAACCGTCCCGGTGGACATTGGCTGCGCAAATCACTGGACAATGCGGACTGACCGACCGACTGACCGCTGCCACGTGTCCACGTGCGGCGCAGACGAAGGAGTCTGATGACAAGGTGCGCGGAATTAAGGCGGGTAATTGTTGTGTTTAACACGGGCGCCGCCGCCGCGACTCCGGTTTCATGTGCCTGCCTGCCTGTTGTCTATCTATCCATCAATAAGTCAGTCAGTCAGTTAGTCAGTCAGTCAGTCAGTCAGTCAGTCAGTCAGTCAGTCAGTCAGTCAGTCAGTCAGTCAGTCAGTCAGTCAGTCAGTCAGTCAGTCAGTCAGTCAGTCAGTCAGTCAGTCAGTCAGTCAGTCAGTCAGTTAAACCCGTCTGACACGATGCAGCGCTCGTGAATAAGCTTGTGCCCTGCGCTTAGTTTTGGAGTAATGCTTTCGAAATTTGGAGTTTACGATTTGAATTACTATTACCAGTCAGTGAGTGAGTCAGTGAGTCATTGAGTCAGTGAGTCAGTCAGTGAGTCAGTTAGTCAGTCAGTCAGTGAGTCAGTCAGTCAGCCAGCCAGCTAGTCAGTCAGTCAGTCAGTCAGCCATTTATGTAATCAGTCAGTCAGTCAGTAAATAAGTAAGTAAATAAGTAAGTAAGTAAGTAAATAAGTATGTATGTATGTACGTATGTATGTATGTATGTATGTATGTATGTATGTATGTATGTATGTATGTATGTGTGGATGTAAGTAAGTAAGTAATCGAGTCGACCATTCTGTGCGCATGCGTCAGTCTGTCAGTCATCTCCTACCTAGAGGTCTATGCACCGTCTAAGTATCAGATCTTTCTCGCTCTGCGCATTATGATCGGCGTTCTCTGTCAGCACGTGTCTGCTACCGTGTTAGTCGTACATCCTCCGGTTTGTCTGAACGTGTTCATCAGTGTGTCTGTTTCTCCGTCTGCCTGTGAGGTTAAGTCAGTCTCTTTGGATTATAAATGGCTGCAGTGGAACTATAATTTCGAGCAGATGAAGTTCGAATGGCAAACAGGAGGACCGTGGTTAAGAGGGCGTCGGGTGACAACAGCTCTGCTTTCACTGCGATCACATTAAACAGCGAATTCAGAGAAAAACGAGGATGGGTAGGAGGACGAGGAGGAGAAGGAGAAGGAGGAGGAGGAAGACAGGACGGAAGACTAGAGGGAGAGAAATTTGAGGTTCATCCCCTTGGGTCTGCTGATGTATACTCTGAACTCATGAATGATCAGCTAATTTCCAGATTACGTCATTGGTGTCGAGTGTGTTAAAGTTGGCAATTAATCGACACAGTAGTTAATGAATGTCATAATTACTTTCAGTGTATCTAGATTATAGATTGTAGTGCTCGTGAATAAGCTGGTGCTCAGGGCTTAGCTTTACCGTGGCGCTTTAGAAAATTGGAGACTACGATTACGATTACGATATATATATATATAATATATACATAATATATATGTATGTGTATTTGCGATATATTAGTATCGATTTCGTCTCTGGATTAATTGATCCGCGCATCGATCTTTTCGTTTGATTGCCATGCAACATCTCTCAGCATGGCTCCTCATCTGAAGATGATTGACACAAATTAATCGATGGCGTTTCTGACAGACTCAACTAGGCGCTACATAAACGCTTGATCGCACCGATTGATGAAACAGAAAATTGCATGGTGATCGCTGCATCATACACTTTCTATCTTACACTTGAAAGCTGTTCTTTTCCTACCAGTTTGGGCTGGGAGCGCTTCGGAGTAGTTATCAAGGAGTGGAGGCGCTATATAAATGCTCTACATGTATGCAGTGCTTTTTTCTAGAAAAAAAGTTTCCGGAACGGAACATTAGGTAACTTTAGGTTCCGGAACGCAACAATTATGGGCGGGCTAAAATCACAAGAAAAACGGGATTGGGGGTTGGAAGGGTCTCAATAACGACTGAAAACAGTTCAAAAACACTGAAATTAAATTAAAATAACTAAATTATCGTTCCGGCTGAAAAAAAGCACTGCATGTATGAATGAATGAAAATGATAATCACTCATTCAGTTCATTATTAAAGGGCTTCGTTTACTCAATGTACGACATTGGAATACGTCCGTGCATATAAATAGGTCAGCTGTAGATAGCCAACACGCAACCAGAGCGTTCTCTCTCACTTATCTATTAATAGGCGGTATACCTTGAGATATATATATTATCTATATGAATGAATTAGACTATATTAACAGGCATTCTATGTATATACTGAGTTATATGCTGCGTTTTACTATGTGTTATAACAGCGCTCGTGAATAAGCTGGTGCCCTGCGCTAAGCTTTCGAGTGGCGCTACAGAAATTTGGAGCCGCCCATTGCTTCCATCACCGACTGTTCTGTCTCACCTTATTTAATCTAGCATGCAGTAATATATGTTTCTAAATTGTTATGCTTATGTAATTTTACTGTTTGGTTGCAATAAAAAATATTGATTGATTGATTGATTGATTACAATTACAATTAATCAGTTTTGGTATGGGTATTATTTTCAGCGGCGTTCTGACATCGAATGAATTCTGCTGCAGTCAACAGCAACCATCGTGCGTAATGAACCAGCGCACTGTTCAAAACCTGGCGGGAACTTCAAGCTCGTCAGCCACAGGTGCTCACCAGTACCACAACCACGTGTTCAACATGTCCGACTACAGCAGAGGAGGGGGAGGAGGATACGCCTCGGTCGCCGATGGAGTGAATGACCTTCTGGAAGACTACCAGGTATACCATACATCGGCGACGTTGTCCCTGATCCGGAGGAAGGAGGACCTGATGGACCCAGAACAGCTGACGCTCGATCTCATCAAGACCGAGTCATCGACGCCGCATACCCCCGGAAGCTGGGACTGGGGTTCGAATCGCTAGGGAAATAGAGGGGCAATCGGGGAACTCTCATTATCCCATTGAAATTGTATAAGTGTAGCCTTCGTAGTATATAGTTTAAAAACATTGTGTCTTTGACAAGTGTTTTATTTATTGTTTAAAAAGTTTTCTGTTCCGGCTATCCTTTAGACAATGAACGGTTCTCTTTGTCGGCTAATTGTCCTCTAGGCTCTACATCAGCGGAACAGGAAGGATTCTTAAGGTCTGCACGTGAACAAAAGAAGTGATCAAAGGAAAGTCTGCCTTAACTGCGACTCGTCACCTTACCTCCTTCTCCTCCTCCTCCGATGATGATGATGATGATGAGAGCCAGTTAAACTTCCAAGATTCAACACATAGAACCCGTTTTTAACGCTAATACAGAACTGTCTCAAATTATATGTAATTGCAGATAAGTGGTCATCTCCTCACAGAGCATCAAGGCACATTGCTTCAATCTTCAAGAATAAACTACAGACCCACCTTCTCATAGCACACGTAGGCTACATATATATTCAAGCAAGACACTAGAATGTTGGAAAAATAATTCGATACAATAACAATCACGAGTATTCCTAGAACGTAATCACACCTACAGCATATTTGTATAGATATACGCATGCACACTGTCTCTATTTAATGGCATATATATAGACGAGACTATATATTAGATGTAATGTAGGTCTTGGGATGCGCCTGTATGTGTGTGTGTCTTTCGAAAATTGCTCAGAGTTTGTTGGGCGAGCAGTTCCGAAATTACTGCGGAAGTGCGTTCCACCTGCGTCTCGTCGCTCGTCTCCCAATTCCTGCCTTTGATCAGAACCATTTTGTCTCGCCCATTATTACTCTAATAGCTCTTCATATATCTGCCGACGAACGGTTGCTACATGTTACGATTTGATGCCGATTCCGTTCCTCGCCTGTATCAAAGAACATCCTGTGAATACAATGACCTAACAGATGACCTTCAGTTTTAGCACGGGCACTTGAGAAGGTCGCAAAAACTAGTCGTTATAGCATGACTGATGATGGCGTTAAGTTCGTAGAAAGAAAGGCAAGGCCAGACGTTGTTAAGTGTAAGACAGTATGCTTACTAAGATATTAGTAAGATAACCCAAGCGATTACGATTGTAAGACGATGGCGTTAAGTTCGTAGAAAGAAAGGCAAGGCCAGACATTGTTAATTATAAGACAGTTGGGTTATCTTACTAAGATATTAGTAAGACAGCCCAAGAGATTACCTTGAGAATTCATACAGGCAAAGAAACAAGTAAAATACGAATCTGTGTCATTCTATACACGTTTTAAACGGGTGGGCATCTTATTCGCCCTAGGCATCTTGTAGCACTCTCCCCTACGTTTACTAGGTTGTTAGTAAGACAACCTATAAGATTACCTTGAGAATTCATACAAGCAAAGACACAACTAAAATACGAATCTGCATCTTTCTACACGTTTTAAACGGGTGGGCATCTTATTCGCCCTGGGCATCTTGTAGCACTCTACCCTATGTTAACAAAGATGTTAGTAAGATAACCGAAGAGATTACCTTGAGAATCTCATACAGCTCTGACTGCAAAACTGATCGTCTATATACAACCTGACAGCAAGGTAGTTTAGGACAAGGTAAGGTATGGTAAAGTAAAGGACTCTTTAGTACGGCAAGGTATATGATAAGGTAATTGCAAGGTAAAGTTTGGCATATGGTTATATAAGGAAAAGTAAGATCAGGTAAGGTATACGGCAAAGGATACTGAGGTGAAGTAAGTTGAGATAATGCAAAAAGCGACAAGGTAGCGTAACGTATAGCGCAACGTCAGTAAGGTGAGGAAGGCAAAGTAAGATAAGGAAGGTAAAGGAAGGTAAGAAATGTAAGGAAGGCAAAATAGGATAAAGTAGTTAAACAAGGTAAAGATTGTAAAGGAAGGCAAGGAAAATAAAACAAGTTAAAGAAAGTAAAATAAGGTAAGGAAGGTAACATAAGGTAAGGAATGTAAAATAAAGTAAAGAAGGTTAATTAAGACGAGGAAGGTAAAGTATTTAAGGAAGGTAAAATAAGGCGAGGAAGGTAAAATAAGGCGAGGAAGGTGAAATAAGGTATGGAAGGCAAAATAAGGTATGGACGGTGAAATAAGGCATGGAAGGTAAAATAAGGCGAGGAAGGTAAAATAAGGTATGGAAGGCAAAATAAGGTATGGAAGGTAAAACAAGGCAAGGAAGGTAAAACAAGGCAAGGAAGGTAAAATAAAGTAAGGGAGGTAAAGTAAGGCAAGGAAAGGTAACATTGGTCAAAGTATACTTTAACGAAATGCATCGTAAGGTAAAATAAGTTTCGAACACATTATTTCACGCCATCATTGGCTAGATATATTAGCTCTGTTTGAAAAAGTGATGCGGTTCTGCTGGATGAAATAGTTGATCTGAAGTACAACTTCATATCACACATGGAACTGAGAATTCAGATTTGTATTGGGGAGGGGGGATAGAGTAGTGGCAACACTCATAGCCAGGAGAGCAGAAGGTACGCGGATCGATTCCCGTAACCCCCCCTAGGGCGGCGCCTTGCATGGCTGCCAATCCGTGTGTTTAATTAAGAAATTGATTGTGCTTTCATGTTTCAATGTAATCTTACTGCGTCTGTCGGTCTGAAATAATAAAGAATATAATAATATTATTATTATAATTATGATACAGACATTTATTTATTCATTCATTCATTCATTCATTCATTCATTCGAAGCACTTTTATAGCGCCTGTTTGTAGGATACCTACTCAGAGGCGCAATCAATCCAGCTCCAGACAATGAGAACAGTTCTATGAAGAAAACTGAGATGCTGAGTAGGGCCAGTGTTTAAATGAAAACAGCGCACCCGGAAGTCTTGTCATCATCTTCAGACACGATACCTGGCTCAGTAACCAGTTTCCAGGGCCTGGATTTCGCGACCACGAGGAATGAATACGTTACCACACAACGAAGACACAAGACAAATACAGTAGAAGCGACCACAGTTCTAAGCCACAAAGCAATCATTCCAATTAGACCACGAAGCGTTGTTATACCTGGAAAGCGATAGGCCTGATAGCATTAATTGCAGACAGCATTTTAAAACAGAACTGGAAGTTCAAGTAATTACGTAGAGAATAATGTTGTACTCCATTGGGAAGAATTTTGTCAGGTTAAGGACAAACTCAAAAGAAAAATCGTTACAGAACGTTCTTAGAAGCACGTTTCTAAAGCTTCAGATAACTTAAAAGTAGCCAATAGTCATCTATGATCATGGGCGTCCTTAGGGGTAAGGGGTACATTTGCCCCTGGATTTTGAAAATTGTCTCGTTTTCTGTGTTCACGACAGCTATTCTATGAAAAAACGTCGTTTTACCTCCCAGAAAAATTCCTATGGACGCCCATGTCTATGATAATTATAAATTAATTAAAATGGCGTATGCTTGCGGAATACGATTTCGTAAGTAGGATATGACACACCTGTTGCAATCAACTGCTGACTATTGTCTTTAGTTTTATTAAGCGTGTTGTTATGCTTGAAATCTATCAACCCGTTAACAAGTAGGCCATAATAATTCGACAAGATATAATCTAATCATTTCTAATGTACACGTAACATGGCTAGACATCAAAGCTTTCAGACAGGAACAGAAGATTATTACCGGGGTATCATCATTATTGTTATTATTATCGCTTTAGAAGTTTAGACTGTTGTAAGCTGTGATGCGGTGTGTCATCCTTCGTTGATTTATTTTATAATAAACGAATATATATATATATATATATATATATATATATATATATATATATATATATATATTGAAAATATATATAATAAACGAATATAATTATATATATTGAAAAACTCGAGCAATATAAGGGTTTGTGCCGCAAACGCAGGCACAACAGATGTCTTAGTTAACGCTTGAAAACGGATTGGCGACAAGGTCTTTCGTTTAAGGCGTGGCTTAGGGCACAAAAGTAATTTCGGAGGCTGATGGTCATAGATGACAATGTGTCTACAAAGGCAATTACCGAATAAAGATTCAAGGCCATGGTTGAATGACTAACGTTACCGTCGATGATAATGTGAATCAACCGCAGGTAAAAATCACCGATTAGTCCTTCACGCTTTATTTACGGAAGACGTTCGATAATGATAGGTTGCGACCAGATTGCTTAAGGCAGGAGTCGAGAAAGGATTAACTGGCCCGAGGCTCGACCGTCTGGTATCTGGACGGTCAAAGCGCTGCTACCATAGGGATTCGATTCCTACTCTCCCTTGAGACATCAAGTTCTAGGTAGTTAGATATAGCATTATGGCTAGGTCTTTGCATCATTCAGCATAAGTGTAATAATGATTATATATAGGCGCTACTTAAGGAAATTAACGTATAGTTCTTTTGTATGTCAGAGAACGACCGTATTGTTAATCGTTTTGGCAACGACGCTCATCACTTATGATCTCGTTACGTTAAGAGAGGCTGTTGAAACATTTTGCACATGAACTAAGAAATTTTACAATGACAATTCTGAGCGTTGTCTTGATCTAAAAAGCAGTATATGCACATGTCGCCAACTGGGTGTCATTTGAACTTACGGTGTACTTATTACATATTGGTTGTTCTTAGCAGATAATAATATTAGACACCATTGTGGTAATATCTTCTTTATAATGATGAGTCTGATACGTTTAGACCTTTAATCTAATCAAATATGTTGCGATCTGATCTCATGTGATCAACTTCAATCTTATCTAATCTGTTTTGATCAGATCTGACTTGATGCCGTTGCTGGAAAAGTTTAAGAAAACTCGAATAAGAATAATAATTGCTCTTTTAACACAAGATATAGGCCTACCATAGTTCCAACCTGGGTTGTTGTTACGAATGACACGTTAATTATAATTAATCATTAAAGAGACGGCATAAAAATTCCACAAGTAAGCTTATTAGCCATCGTGCTGAAGGTAAAGTTCAGTCCTAAATTATGGAAATCATTTTACATTTTTCCAGATAGAATTTACCCTCTGTCAACGCCACGAGTTATTGAATTCCTATCGCAAACGGATTATAACCAGTACACGCTACCGGGTAGTTTTCCGAAACAAATTAGAGGCGAGTACAAATATTTTGTGAGGTGAGTATACGGTGTAAAGAGGTGAGTACACGCTGTTTACCCGCGTATACCCTCGACTACAGCCCTGGTTATAACATTCGCACTATTCTTGTTAACTCGGCCCAAGTAACATAATAACCTTCTCGTCGTTTGTCAAGACGCACCTGTTTAAATCTCTTATTAAGGACAGCCATATGCGCGCTGCTTATCAAAGGCCTTAACAACTGCTCTCTATATATAAAAGCCCAGGTAATACATACACGGTGAGAAAATGTAGAGATACAGCTCTATAAAAGCGCACTAGGTTTCGTCATGGGCTGGTGCCACTATTTGGCTCGGAATCGATTTATGAATCAAATGACACACCTTCGAATTGAGAACAGCTTCTATTAGTGCGGTAAAATCGGTCAGAGTGTGGTGTGTTCCTCAATTGCGAAAGAAAAGCTATAAAACAGTGAAATTCAGTCGATTTTTCTGAAACGTGTTTAAGTTCCTAGAAGTCATAGCTGTTCGCAGGTGAACTGTTAACTATTGGTACTCGCCTATGCAGTATGTGAAATAGAGTAAAATTCACGTGATTCAATGAACAACTTTCTGACGACTCGTTTGACGTTCGACGTATGGTTAACATAGGCCTATTCTTTTCAGAGATAGCCTCGACTACTACTTGTCACACTCCTTCATCTTGCGTATTCAACGCGAAAGTCTGGTTTCTATTTAACTATTGTGTTAGCCTCAAGTTTGTGTTCAATTCACTTGTTAAGGATAACTTGTTATTCATATTGAAATTCAAAATGCATACCTTATTTTTTATATTCAATTCAAATTCTTAATTCAACTCTCAAGTTCTGCATTCGAACAAACTTTTCAGTTCGAACTTAAAATCTAAATTGAAGTCAACATTCTGCATGTATGAAGTCTGTAAGTTTCGGGACATGGTAATTCTGGTTTTATTGTAACTGCAATGTTGAAGTAAACGATTAGAAAGGCAGTCGCCAATTATTCACTTCAAGCAAGTGTGTTCTTGTACCTCTTCGAACGGCAGAGATTTGTGTAGACAATAATGAGATGGAGTCTTGATTAAACAGGATAAGCAGTAAGATCAATATGATAATGTATTGATGTGTCAACAAAACGATGATGCTATACAAAAATGTTCCAGGAAATTGACATCTAGTGATGCCAGGAGCCGTACAGGTGAGATGATGTGGAGCGCAGGTGTCGACAGGTCTGCGAACGTAAGCATTAGGTCAAATATCGGCCGGAAGTTTGACGGCTCGCCGAACTCAACATCTCTAACCTCTGCCAAACCGGTCATCACTCACGTCGGTTTCAACAGCAGTACCTCTGCCGATGCTGACAACTTGGTTACGTCTAACGCATCTGCCAGCATTTCAACCTCTGGCGACTTGTTGGTAGTGTCTGAAATTGCAGCCATGTCCAAAATCCTCTCTACCAGCTCGACGAAGTCTAAAAGCGGTAACTCCATCAACCCCAGTATCTATGATGTCGGCATTTCTAACCATCCAAGCACTTGCGACACCAGTAGCAAGTCTGAAGTTCCGAGCTTTTCCGGCAGCCATAAATCCGACCACCGAGGTTTCTCCGATAGCGTCAAGTCTGAAAGTCTAAAGATCACTGTGAACTCAAACAGACCTACCAACTCCGCTGCTAGTGACAAAGCAGGCATATCAGACCGTGTAAAACTCATCCGTTCCGCAAAGCCTGACACATCCAAAACTTGCGTCATAGCAAAAAAATCAGTCGTTAAAAGCCAATCAGAAGCCAGTGCCAACCCCGCAGCTTCTAAAGACCTTAATATTTTTCGCGTGCCCAACAGACCTCCACCCTTGAGGCTGTCGTCCGCCACATTTTCCAAAAGCGCTCAACGAATACAAGACGAAAAACGTGGCAGAAACGATAGCAAGAGGGCGCTGTTGTGCAACTCCTGCGGTTTTGCGGAAAACAAAAGTCAAGCCTCAACAACAGGTAGTAGACATCCATCTGTCCATAGACGGACACCTGTTAGAGACGCTTCTACACAAACATCGGCCGCATGCAGTCGCCGCAGCGTTTCCGTTGATAGACCGACACCTGTTGGAAGCAGAAAGAGTACTGCGTTAGAGACCCTTCTGCAGGTCTCTACTACTCGCAGTGCCTCGGTTGATCGAGCGGCTAAAGGAGTGACTGCAAAAAGTCGCGCAGTTGTCGACACCAAGCGGAGCACCGCATCCGTAAACAAGGTCTGGAGAAGTCGAGGTTCCACACCCGCTGCATGGTCTTTCGACGGATGGTCAGAAAGTACAGAGAAGGAGAGAATGGGTCGTTGGCTGGGGCAAACCAGGTAAAAGAACAGTTGAACTGGAAAAAACGGAAGATAATTTCTTCAAGAAGCAACACAAGAAGTCTTCTCCGTCAGCCTGAACTACAGAGGGGGTAAGGATAGGCCTAGTAACGGTAAGAATAGACCTAATGACGGTAAGACTAGACCTGATGACCGTAAGAATGGCGTTAACCTTCATCTGGCCTTTAAGCCGAAAGGACCGGGCCCGTCGAAGAACGTTCATCGAGTCACGGTCTCTTTTCCGCCTAATTTCATGCTGCTCAGTCCGCGAAGCCCGGTCACGCGCGTCATTCCAGCAGAGCTGGAGACGTCGTCTGAGTACCAGACAGCCGACGGAAAGCCATTCCAGATATTGGTTATACGGTGCCGACCACTCTGGTTCGACTTCTCTGGTTTTCCAGCTGCAGACGCCAACCTTCGAATCGGACACCGCAGCAGCTGCTCAAAATTGCCTCTTCTGCACGTGTGAGACTGCAGTGAAAATGGACACCAGCTGATACAAGTGGCAAGACCAACAACGTTGCTACGAATATACAATTACAATAGGCCTATAGTAGACCTACGTACATGTCCATAGGCCTATCAGACAGAAGCATTTTTATACAATGACGCGGAATGAACTGAAAAGGATTGATTTCTTCTAAAGGTATAAGACAAAAATTCTGTCTTTCAAGTGGAATAACTGCTAAAAGCAGTTGCTTAAGAATTGGCTGCAGAATGCTGTGCGATATAAAGCTGCGGCTGTTGTGACATGTAGCAAAGCAATACATGATATTTTCGGTTTTGTCAATATGAGGCTTGCATGCAGACGCGGTGAAGTTAAGACAAATCGAACTGGGTTACCGTCCGTGAATTACCAACTTGCGTCCTTTGAGTTCTACATCTAAGCCTATCTATTACCGGTCAGTAAAAGTGATCAACGCATTTTTCGAAGGGTAAATGTATTCTGTCGCAGCCTATTCCTGTGGTTGTGTTGTATTCTGTTACATGGGCGGCGATCCGAGGGTCGAGGGGGACAAGACCCCCACCTTTATTTAACAGTGTGGGGACACGCCATAGAGCCCCCAAATTTTGAAGAAACACCAAAAAGTGTCAGCAAATTTTGTCTGCACTCAATACGCACTCTGATACGAATGCACGAAAAAAATGTTTTCACCTCTTCTTACCAGATCCGTTCAAAAGTGTTCCGTGCACCCCCACCTGTCAAACAAGATCGCCGCCAGCGTCCTGTTGTATGCTACAAAAAGTTATTTATTTTTTTTATTTATTCGGATATTTCTATAGCGCCTCTCGAAGTCAACTACTACTCAGAGGGGCTCCCGACTACAGCATTTGATACTGTGCCGGAATTTTCACGCCGAAGCGCCATGGGCAATTGCGAGTGAAGGACTTGCCCAAGGTCCGTACGCAGCGGCTAGAGTGGGATTCGAACCTGCAACCCTCCGGTCACAAGGCGCCGAACTTACAACTGAGCCACCACGCCCCTATATATTATAGGCCTACTATATCGTGCGTATGTTTAATTCTTTAATACAATATAAGACTTACTCATACAATTTTTCAGCAACGCCGGTTGAAAATCAGCTCACAATAATTGAATATACTGAAATACATGTATGGAGTAATGAGCAGATCAGCTGTCTAACTTCACATAAATTATCTAATGTGCGAATACGTTGCAATTAAGTCAGTGAGTAATCTAGACGTCTTTGGGGGGGGGGAAATGTCCCCCCAGCATTTATGTTTCCCCCAGCGGCCAGCAATATCACAATGTAGAGACCCTTAGGGGAGGAAAATTCGCCCCCCACGATACATGTGGATACATGGTTCCCACCCCCCCCCAGAGAGATGAATTCCGAAAAAGGTCATCAACCTTTGTGAGAGAGTAATTGCTGTTTATAAAAAGTTACAAATCGGATGAAGGACTAAAAAGAAAAGTCATCAACTTTTTGGAAGATGAAATTAGGAAAAGGCAGAAACTTTTTCAAGATGGAAGAAAAAATCTTGTGTAAATTCTTTGCTCCCAGAAACCTTGTTTCCCCTCCCAGAAGAGGGGAACTATAGATTAAACACTGCAATTAAGTACAGAAAATTTGCAACACCAGGCTATACATAAAGTCAAGTTTTACACGGCTAAGGCAAGGTTAACAATTAGAAGCAAACTGATACAAATTTTCTGTCTGAATTAAGTCAGGTTAAACAGTTCGATCGTTCTTCTCAAGATAGACAAATAGGCCTACTCGTGTGCAACGCTCTAACAATTAAGTAGGCCTGACTACCTATCTATAGCTTCTTAATAATAATAATCTTTTTCTTTATTAATTCAAACCGACAAACGCAGTAAGATTACATTGAGACATGACAGTACAATTATCAATATCTTAACTAAACACGTGGTGGCAGCCATAAAAGGCGCCCGCCCGAGGGGTTGCGGGAATCGAACCGCGTACTGCTGCTCTCCTGCCCATGAGTGTTACCATTACTTTATCCCTCCCCTCTCTCTTGTCCGAACTGTAATAAAGATACACCTGTGTTGTTTATATATCCGCTTGTCAGATCTATTGAAGCAAGCTCCTTAATTCTCTATGTAGGCCAGGGTCGCCGACAGAAATTCCGGGCCCCTAGGCAGAGCAGCCACGGGCCCCTAGGCAGCCCAGTCGCGGGCCCCTAGGCAGAACAGTCACGGGCTCCTTGGCAGAGCAGTTACGGCCGGGCCTCTAAACTATCTTTAGGCTTTATATAAATATAATATCGTAGGGTCGTACGAAAAAAACACAAATTGAAATAATTAAAGTGCGTGTACGACCGTGCGATATTATATTTATATAAAAAATTATATATATTTACAACTATGATTTTATTCAGATGCTTGAAGTTTAAACTGATTGTAGTTAAGCGTCAGATAATATATTTTAAAAGGCATAAATCATAAACTTTGTATAACTGATTATAATATTTTTCATAAGTCGATTGCGGGCCCGGCCCGGCCCCTAAAAAGTCGCGGGACCCCTGAGCATTTGCCCCCCTGTCCCCTCTCGGCGGGCCTGATGTAGGCCTACTGTCTATCATTAGACGAAACACCGACGCTTTACCCGCGCGAATTAGTTTCTAGTTGGGGATGGGGGGGGGGGTGGATAGAGTAGTGGTAACACTCGTGGCCAGGAGAGCATAAAGTACGCGGATCGACTCCCGTAACCCCCCTTTAGGGCGGCATGGGTGCCAAACCGTGTGTTTAATAAAGATATTGATTGTACTTTCATGTTTCAATATAATCTTACTGCGTCTGTCGGTTTGAAATAATAAAGAATATAATTATTATAAGTTATGGCGCTGAAGAAATACAGAGCTTAAAATATTATACAGTATTATAGACGTCATGAATATTGATGAAGCATAAGCGACAATGACGTCATATAAACGTAGTAAATATCATGTTTATAGTATATCTCATTGGTAAATATGATGCGCCGGCTCTGCTTTGACGTCACTGGTGCGTCACACAATTGGAAATTGGCGAGCGTTGTTTTTTAAAGGACCGCAAGAATGGCGTCTCCTTGGAAAAACGCTGCGAATGCGTAAGTTTCACTGTCGTTTGTGGTTTTGCATAATACAGTTTCGATAGATAGTTATGAATAAATTAACGCTGCAGTCGATGCAGTCTTTTATTCCGATATGAATGCAACCTAGCTGCCGTATTAAGGCTTCTCCGTCTGTTTCTTACTGGTCCTATATGGCAACCGAATTTTGTTCGTACGGTAGACCTATCACCGTAGACATTTGCACAATTATGCACAATTTGTACACGCTGCTAGATCGTTTACAAGTGCTAGTTTCTGTTTAACGACACTATACTGCGTCATAATAATAACAAGATGATTAGCGTCAACTCCCTCCTTTGTCAAGGTTTAATCTGGCACCATCGGAAACGGCTGTAGCGGAGTAATTAGGCATAGTTAAATTAGCAACGACTTCCTTTGTGAAAGGTGTAGGCCTAACAGCTGCGAGAAAGAAAAGATAACGTGCGCATCTATTTTCCAATGTTTCTACCAGTGCCTTTTCTCCCATTTGTAAAAATCACTTGTATTGCAAATCAAATGCCAAGTCAAGGAGACTACCGTAACGGCTGAATGGTGATTAGCTGACTTCTTTTAGGCCTACTCTCTCTCTACTTTTTAAAACACCATTTTTTTTACAGAATCCCCTATTTCAAGAATTTTTCCCAGCAGGCGATGCGAGTCTCGCATGTCCATCTATGCATTTTTACCTCTCTGTCTATTTTAAGACCAACCTTTCGTAGAAAAAATTGGGAAACCAAAAGCAAAAGTCTTTTTATTCGACTATTTCCCAAAATAGAAAAACTTCAGCATTAAAGTTTACAGCTTTCGTAAGTTTGAATAGATAATTCGTCAACGAAGTATCGATTTAATCTGCTTGCAGAGTTAGCATTCGCGTTTCGTAGCGTTTCATCAACTTTAATGCCTAAATGAGCAACTCGTTACGCCGCCCTCCGATGTTAGTGTTGGTAGTAGGAGAGTTATATTTGTAACCGTTCACTTCCTTCCCTGTTTCATAGTGACGTGAGGTACGATTAGGGATATGCAAATTCTATCGCTGACGAAATGGAAATTTGGATGTTTGTGGTTCCCTGTCTTTGCGCTTTCTGTGCGCAGTTGGGCATAGCATGCGTACTTTTCGGTAGATAACCGTTTGCACTTTGATACAAGAAGCTGAGCGCGTTAATAGACAATTGTAGCAGGTTACAAGTTAAATTTAGTTCTGTAATTTGAAATGAATTACTATACAGCAGAAGCTTTATTTGGATTTGAAATCCTATATGTTAAGTAGTTTATTGCTTTAACTGGATCAGTAGTCGGTGTACTGGTTGATCTTTGGTATTCACATTTGACAGCAGCATTAATTTGTAGTGTTAGTTTACACAACAATGCAGTAGGCCTGATTGTAAGTATAATTACTGCTTTGGGCAGCTTGCTTTCACAATGGTTAGATTTCCGTGTTCTGTATCTGAGCTTCGGTTAATGTGTCGACTTTACTAGTTTGTCTGTCGATTTGCTGTACATGATTTTACTTCCCTTTTTCACTTGTAGGTGTATTATATACTACATGTTGTTTCAATTTAGAGATGCAATATTAGTCAAGTGCTGTAATTTCACTGCAGAGTAACACATATTGATGAAAATACCACAAGTAGTTACTGGTTGTGTGCAGTGTTGATGTAAGAGGCTTTTTGAAAAATTTAAATCGCATCAAAAGTTGACGTATTAAAGTGTAAGAGAGAAATGCATTTTACTCTCATGAGTATGTAATGATTTGTTATTATTTTGTCTGGCAGCCTCATTAGAGTTGGTCGCTTAACCTGATTGTACTTGCTTTTTTATCATGATTAGACACACTTGAATGAAAATTTGTTGTTTACAAATTATAATATTTTATTATATTGTTTGTTATTGTTTCATAAATTTGTGATTATTTACTTGTGTTTTTTGTATTTTAGAACTTCAAATAAACGAACACATACTCAGACCCTTGAGTAAGTTTCTTTTTGATGGCATGTGGCATGTTTAGGCATAGAAATCAGACTCCAATGTAGTATGGACAGAAAGGCACATGATTGGATTAGCTGGACAGTTAGAGGTCATGCTAACGGCACTGACCAATTACCAAGGCTATGACCAGATAAGCTCAGGCTCTGGATCCCCAGGTTGTGGTTACAGGCTGTGATATGTTCCCTGATGCCTGAGCTACAGACACATGCTAATGACTCTCCCGATGTTTTTATAGGTTTATTGTGGATTCTTATTCGTCTTCTTCTGGTTCTCTGCCTCGGGCAGGTTCGAACATCCAACGTTGCCGGTCCTCCCGATGCTGACCCTCCTCTGCTGTATCCATCCTCCATAATTCGGTCCAGCATCATCTGTCTTTGTCTTCCCCTTTTCCTCTTCCCCGCCTTTCTTCCCTGTGTGACAGTTCTTAAGCGGCTTCGTTATTTGTGTACTCGAGATGTGTAGAGAGGTGGTTTCCCATTGCCTTCCTCTCTGTGTTTTTCTCGAGACACCATATCGTAGCGTTGACGAGTTCCATCATCCAGCCTCCAGGCTCTTCTCCTCTGGGCACTCGTATATACCAACAAGGACTTGGTCGTCCACCACACACTTTGTTCCCAACAGGGGTACCGCATGAAGATGATGATATTCGTTTATTGTTTTTAAAGTAAACACACGCTGATAAACCGCAGCATGGAACAAGATGTTGTGGTGGGTATTGTGTGTTAAGGTACTTTGTTCCCAACAGGGGTACCACATGAAGATGATTTTATTCATTTATTGTTTATAAAGTAAACACACACTGACAAACCGCAGCATGGAACATGTTATGAAGATGGTGTGGTGGGCATTGTGGATTAAGGTACTTTGTTCCCAACGGGGTACCACATGAAGATGGCGTGTTATTATAAACTTATTTGTTAATGCAGTTGTTGATCATTTGGTGTCGATTCTTTTACGAGAGTAGTGGCTAAACAAAAGCGTCAGGAGGGAAAGCAGAAGTGTAAATGCCTTCAGTGCTCTGCATTGGGTTGCATTGCCTGATATTAGATTACATGAGATTTACTTGAGTGTAAATTTGTAGCTCATAAATTAACATATTTTGATTGTTGCATACTTAATTTTGTTTCCAAATTTTAAGCCAAATTGCCCAAGATTGAAAGTGATTATTGTTTATTATTTTATCGTAATAATATTATAATTAAGTAAATTAGCTGGTAACAAGTGCATGGTTTCTTATGCAACTTTTGTAGGGGTGATATGGAGGAAGAGCTGAACTCTGCTCCCTGCCCAAATATTGAGGATGGTGAAGTATGTGGCGAAACTCTGACGAGGAAGAACAAATTCTGTCCTAATTGCGGATGGCAAGTAAATCCGTCAATTTTTCAGAGGATTGTTGCACCTTCTGATTCCGGTGTTTACATCTGTGACGGTCTGGACGACGATGAAAAAGTCTGTGGACAAGAAGTCTTGCCGACCATGAAATTTTGTCCGCATTGCGGAACTAAACGTAAGCGTTTAATCAGCTAGTACTCGACCACTCTTCTTCTGTAAACGTTACAGTTCAGTTAAATAAAATCTATAATATATCTACGTTTTGCTAGTGCTTAATCTCTTTCTTGCTTAGCTTTTTCCTACACGTATTTGAAAATCTGATATCCCTAAACAAACGTAAACATTGTGAGCTGTGAATTCCTTTTCAAGATGAACTGCTATGCTTGGTGAATTGCTTAAGACCTGCCACTTCTTTAACACTAACGATGAGAGTGTAACAAAAGTAACTGGGAAACCAATGCAGCTCGTCGTTAAAGTGTTAAGCACAGATCTGTCTGTTGCATGAAGTGTTTTTACGCCAGTGTTGTCAAGGAAGGACACGTTGACAGAGTCAGTCAGAGATAAATGAATGTAGTCGCCCCTAATGTGCCTTTTTAATCCTGAAGGATTATGTTTCCTTTTAAGGCAACAATCATTAGTTGTCGTGTTCATATTTCATTATTTAAAGCTCATATCCTGCATGCACACTTGGTGACTCTGAATCTGAGTTGCCGATGTATGGTCGCTAGGGTCCTAGACGGATCTGTGCCAAGGCCAGAGTAAAAATGAGCCTTGCCAAATGCCAACTGATTTAACACTTTAAAGACGAGTGTGTACTAAAGTGTATGGGAAACTAATCCCTGATGTCGCTAAAGAGTTAAGTGACGACAGCGAGCTGGCAGGTTGAGCTGTTGTAGACAGTTTAAGGTATGAGGAGCAGAGCAGCTTTAAGGTATGAGGAGCAGAGCAGCTGACAGCATGTGGTCCTACAATTGTCCTGTATGGAAGTTCTTTTAACAAGACGGTATGAGAGTGTACATGCAGCAGTCTAGGAGGCCAATGTAGGGTTGGCAATGTTGACTGGCGGGTATTTCTTGGCCTCAAAGGTCAAGCATGAAATCGTAAACTTCTGTGCCTTCAAGCAGGTAAGTAAACAAAGGCACTCTAGTGCATTTGTAAGACGCCTGCTCATTTTACTGCTGCCCCTAGGGAGTGGACAGCTGAGTCAATCTAGAGGAGGCTTACGGGTATAGAAAGTTCTGTGACTTTCAAGATCTCATGCTCTTCAGGCCAAGAGTGTTACCATTCATCGTTCCCCCGCCCATGATGATGATGATCTCTGATTGATCTGACTTATCTGGGTTGATTTCAGCATCATTAAAGCAGAACCAAATATGAAGAGAGGACAAGCAGAGTTCAGATTTCAGAGTTCAAGCTCAGGTTCAGCTGAGGGGTCTGTGGCTGAGAGCAATGTAGATTTTGAGTATTATCAGCGTATTATGATTGTGTGTAATTTGACCAAGTGAAAACGAAAGATTGAAAAAGAAGTTTAAGGACTGAACCCTGAGGCTCTGTTAACAACCAGCAACAGAGCTCTATAACTGTATTGCATATCCTACTTTCTACAGTTTCATATTTAAGCTGTGTGTACTATATATATATATATCTTATATAGATATATACATATGTGAAGTGTATCTAGTCTAATTTTCATCTATTACACTGTTATCACAATGCACAAGTTTCTAGTGAAACTTTAGTCTGTAGTCTTGGTTAAAGTCATAGATGTCAGAGTCATTCAGTCATCTAATGTAATTGCACTTTTTAATTTTGTTAGAGTCATAGAGCTTTATTCTGCCAGTGAAATTGTAATTGAAATTAGAAATTTTATAGCACCACTTCTGGAGAAAACTAATCATGGGCGCGTTCTGCACTGGTCTAAATATGATATTAAATGTCGTTAAGAAGAGAAATTCATCAGTAAGCAGCGCTTCTCTTCGCTGCCTAAAGACTTACTTGTTTACGGGCCTGTCACGTTGAGAGCGCTTCTGTATAGCCCTGCTGAGAGAAGCGCTTTATAAATGTTCAGATAAGATAAGATAGTGCACAGAAAACTAGAAAAGTCACCAGTGGTGGTCCTGCGCACACATAGAGCCGAACCAACCAATTTCCATCCACAGCATCATTTTCAGAGTCTCTGCACCGAGCTGCATTGGTATTGTTGAGCGACGATAATGCCACTGGCCAGCAGTTCTTCACTTTTTGGTGGAAGATATGCATGTCCAACTTTTCCTCAAAATGCCGGGCATATGCAGAACAGACCTGTATTCATTGCCAGCTGGTTGGCAGATTGAAGTGCCAACAGTGACTAATGGTTGAGGTTCCTCCAAAGACCGATTTAGCTCCTTTGACAAGATGAAAATTACCTGGGTGCATGTATTGTATTGTATTTACGAATTTGTAAAGCGCCTCTCGCAGTACAACCTAATCAGAGGCGCTCCCAGTGCGAGGAGCCCCGTGAGAAAAGAAAAGTCTTAAGACAGCGAGAAGTAGCAGAAATGCCCCCAGTCAGGATCTGAGAACGAGTCTTGGAAGGAAGATCATTCCAGAGGGACGGGCATGTGGTATACACAGTCCTTAGATTCCAGACCCAACCCCACTTCAGGAAGCCCTTCCTTCCTTCTCCAGTCACGTAGGCGAAGACGACTTGCGAACAAACAATATCAAAACTTACAAGATCCATGTAGCAGATATGATGAGGAAGTCCGATGCGCAAACTTGGCAACAGCAAACTCCAGTGTGTTAGAAACCAATGAGTAAATTCTATATTTTGACAAAATAATCTGCCAAAATTACACAGAAATTTAATAGCAACCGATGTGGCTGGTGACGTGTGCAGAAGTAGCTAATAGTGACCCAGAATCATTTGTTTCTGCATGTACTACTGGGTATATGCTTGCATGTGATTTTCTTGGTAGTATTGGTTGTGGTTCCTTGTGCAGGTTTAGTGTTTTCTATCAGGCTGTGAATTTATAGATTCTCATGTGTATTACTGTGTAAGGTGTACTGGTTAAATGTTTCTATCAGTTTTTAAAAGTGGATATTAGTATTGCAATATTGTTGATTTTTTCAGTGCAATTTCATAATTTATGTTTGTTTTCAGGGAAAAAGGTAGCAAAAAAGTCTGCTTCCACTGACTTTTCCGATGTGCCACCAGTCACAAGCTGTGTTCAAGTCAGTAAGTCTCTTGGAGATGTTGGAGAATTGAAGACTGGAGAAAATGAGCAGGCTGAAGAAAGGAACATTCCAGAAAGGTCGTCCCAGAATATCAGTGGTGATGATGTTATCGAAAGTCGTGAGGGAAGAAATTTGGAGTTTGAGAGTCCGATGGAGACAGACGCTGGAGAACAGGATTTAGCTTCACGAGATAGAAATCCTAACGTGGCCAGTTCAGAGAACCAACCGAAGAGATTTAAAGGGGAAACAAGTCTTGTGATGTCGGGAAGTGCAAATGTTGGGCAGAACAAGCAGTCTGAAACGCCTGACGATGACCTAACTGCCAACAATGACACAACGATTGACTTAACATCATTAGGCTCCACGTTAGGTGATGTGTCTGGTGCGAAGAAGCAGACAGAAATGACCAGCACTGGACCAGAGTCTGCTTTATTGAGCACTGGTAGTGGTCGCTCGATGGAACCAGGCAATTTGTCTGCACCAGACTCGGAAAGTAAGAATGACGATGAAACGAGAAGTGCGCCATACGCAGGCACGCTGAAGGATAAAACTATGGTTTATTCGACAAATAGTGAGGAGCAGCAACATACAACTCTTAAGGATTCAGCACGACCTTCTGACAGAAGCAAATACGGTGATGGCCAACAAAGTGGCAGTGGCAGTGGCATGACAGCTACCGTCTCTTCACAAGATGGAAGATCAGTGAGTTAACGTGTTCGTTAATGAAATTCTTTGGATTATGAGTTAATTGAAAAGTTGATTTTCTTGTGTCTTGGCTTATTTTGACATTTATTTATTAAGCATTTATCTTTCATAACTCAGCGTTTAGAAATTATTAAACTGAGTTTCATTATTTCATTTATCATGCATAGCAATTAGCAAGCAGGCCTACATTTGACACATCATGTTTGTCTTAACCTTGAATTATCTGAACATTACTGTTTTTAAGAATGAAAGGATAAAGATTAAATGTTTAAAGTAGGGATGATACGTAAAGGTGGATCTTATGCATACATGATACACCATGGAAATTTCTTCTCTTTGTCAGAGACTCAGAGTCAAATAATGCTAAATCGCACTAGCACAACTGAGGGGGTTGGAAACGACCCCCTGGGGTGTGCAATGAAGATTAGCTAACCCTTATTTTCTTTTCTTTTGTTGCCATATTCATTAGTTTACTGAATTGGTTGCTTTTGTTCGATATGTTGAGGTTGTAGAATGAACTTTATTTAGTTCAATCTCATTATATTTCAATATGTTGTACTGTGAAGTGATCAGTTGGCTTAACCTCATTATCTCAACTTTGTTCAAAGTGTTTCAAGGCTTATCTTGTGTTGCCATCTTGATGTACTACTATTTGTTACATAAGTGCCCTAGTAGCAGGATTATTATCCCTTCTGGGCTTCCTTGTTACCATTTATGACTAGAGTACATCTTGCAATTACTGTGCCTTGACAAAAAACCCAAATAGTTTCAATAAACTTGATTGATTGATTGATTGATTGATTGATTTAACTGTGGGGTCCTAAGAAAGACTAGACGGGTTGACCTCCTCCCACCCACCCCCGACAGTTCTCACCCTGCAGCCTGTTACAATAATTCTTTGTTGGTTTATATGGTTTTGGTTTAAAGTGAACTGAAACGGCTGCTTGTTGCTTGCAGCCGAAAGTGCCAGTTCGTGTATTGCTACCTAAGAATGAGCGTGAAGAGACCAATGAATTTGTAGCAACAAAGAAAAAAGCGACTAAAGGGTATGACCTTCTTAACATGCAAACTTGTCAAGGATGCATCCGCTTCCTGAAGCTTAAGTTTTTAAATTGTTGGCAGTGTATCTTTTTAACCAGCGTGCGTTAGTCCACAATTCTATAAGTACTTGATACACTTTATATCATACTAGCTTTCTCGATTTCACCTCAGTGTCAAGCTGGAACTGACGTAGACTGAGCCACTTGGCTGCTGTGCTTTTCATTTAGAAGTGTCGCTTGTATCGGGTCAGCATGCATTTTAGATGCTTCCATTATGTCTTTCTTAGAGCAGATTGAAGCCACTTGCATATTGTTCACTCTTTTATACAAGGTATCTGTAGCATAAGACTTTGTATACATGAGAAATTGGTTTCACTAGCTCATGCTTTAGTTTCTAGTTGATTGGATTATTGTAACTGACTTTTAAATGGCATGAGAAAAATAAATTCGCACACATCACAAATGCTTTAGAAGTGCTTGACTAGGGCTATAACAAACAAACAAAATTTCAACATATCACATCCATACTGCAATCATTGCACTGGCTTCCTGTGTGGGCACTCTCATAGTTTATATTTAGCAATTTACTGAATATAGCTTGTGACAATTTAAACATTTCTGTTCAAGATAAATACTGCTAATTTACAGTAGAACTGGGGATGGTTCTTTTGGGCATTGTGTTGATTTTACACGGAATGACCCACTTACCTTTTCTGTATATTTTCATAGATATGTTCTGGGTCATCAGTACAAATTTTGTCTAAGATGTTTTGCAGACTCATTGCAAATGCTTGCATTTTTAAACAGATGAAATTAATGTCTTATAAATGCATTGTTTTTTTAGTTCTCCGAAAAGTCTAACGTGTCCACCCAAAGTCGTGGTTCATTTCCATGTAGTTGTCTCGAAAGAAGAATTTAACACTTACAAGCGCAGCAAAGGAGATAGAGTCATCATGATATTTGGAAATGATGCGTTGGGTGGATGGAGTGACACTCATCGGGTTATGACGGAGGAAAAGTAGGAATTTTTTTTCATGGCAGCATATAATAATAATAATAATAATAATAATTTGTTCTTTAATTAAGCGCCTGCAAACGCACTGCGCTGTACAGTAAACATACATATAGTAGAAACGGCAGCCACGCAGGGCGCCTTACATTAATGTATATAGTAGAAGCAAACGATAGCAGTTTTACAGGAGTCGAATATAACTGTTTAAGCGGCAGCCACACGGCGCCAATTCATGGCCTACATTCATTTAACCACTGCCACCTAGCGAGTGGAAGGCTGAAAAAACCTTACGGGGTCTACCGGGTTCGATCTTGGTACCTTCAGCTCTTCACGCCAGTGTGTTATCCATTACTGCCTAAGTTGATTCAGGCAGTTGGTGTTTATATTACACAGAGAACAGTTATGCATATAGATCAGCAATTTAAATGTTGTTAAAAAATGCTGTACTAATGTCAACTTCATACATATACAGTGTACATACATACATACATGCATACATATACATACTCACTTACATGCATGCATGCCCTTTCGTATGTTAGCTGCACTGACAGAGTGAGCCTTAATTCGGATTTTCACATTTTGAGATTGTTGTTTAGTGAAATATTGCATTCGGTTGTGTTTAAAACAGTGAGAAGTTCACATTGTCTACCAGCCTTAAGACTCAGTGAAACATTCTGAGCACAGGTTAATGTAAGGGAATAGTTGTACAGCGTGAATATTATGCATTTAAAAATATAATTAATTGTAATATTTCTACTTCTGTATAACACTGATGACAGAACTATAGATAAACTCACTATAATAGTGAGATAAATAACAATAAGAAACAGTAACTGTTATTGGTTTTATATCCTCAATATTTTAGGGCCATCGATGAAAAGAGCTTCCTAATGGTGCTTGACGTTGAAATGGACAAATCTCTGATGGGTTACAACCGTAACGTTGTTTACAAGTATGCCATTCTTCATGCTGGTGGCAGCAAAGAGTTTGAATTTGTGCCAAAGAAGTCAAATCGATCCATTGTCGATCGCGAGCTGAAGATTCCTGGTGATCGATTGTCTCAGTGCACAGGTAAAGAATGATATGTAAAACTTATTGCATTAGAATGAACCGGGTAGATGACGCATTTCTTATTAAAAAAAGTATTCGATATAGGGGTCCACCGGAAAGACATTTTCCACCGAGTACCGAATCCGAGTATTTGGATGTACTATTTGCCGGATCCGGAAAGAACAAATTTTTTGCAACTATTTGCATCTACAGTATTTGCCGAGGCGAATAGTTCCGGAAATGGGATTTCCGGCCGAGGCAAATGTCCGAGGCGATTTCCGGTGGACCCCTAATTCGATATGATTAGTTCATTTTCTACTGGTAGTTACTTTTTCAGTTCTTTTTACTCTTTGAAAGAGCTGTTTTTATACTTTTAGCTTTCTACTCAATGCCTGTGTGTATCTGAAATGTTCTTCAATTACAAAATCTTGATTTAGCACAAAATGCAGCAAATGTCAAGCAATTTTATGGACAAATGATAGAAGAAGCTATTAAAAATGTTTATTTGTTGGGATCAAATTTGACATTCTGAGCTATAAAGTGTCTTTTAACAGGGCACTGAGCTGCTGTAGAGTTTACACAGCATATTTGAAAATCTGACTGAGTTGTGTTGAGGAAAAATGAAAAAACTGCATTAAATATATAAGACTTGTCTCCAAAAATTTATTTTCAACGAGCAACACGTTTTTTTACAACTTTCTTTATCTAAGAATTTGTTTTACTGAACAACCAGGGTGGTTCTTACGATCTTCTTTTCCTGAGAACTTGACTTGTTTTGCCTCTTATATTTTGGTTTACTTTTATGAATAGTAATGTTATTGTTTTACATATCTTTGCTTTGCTTTGCTTCGCTTTGGGGCATGGTGGCTCAGTGGTAAGTTCGGCGCCTTGTGACCGGAGGGTTGCAGGTTCGAATCCCACTCTAGCCGTTGCGTATGGGCCTTGGGCAAGTCCTTCACTCACAATTGCTCGTGGCGCTTCGGCGTGAAAATTCCGGCACAGTATCAAATGCTGTAGTCGGGAGCGCCTCTGAGTAGTAGTTGACTTCGAGAGGCGCTATAGAAATATCCGGAATAAAATAAATAAATAAATAAAACAACGATTGACCTTACAGAAGACATTCGTATTTAAGGTGCATTTACTGTCTGTTTTTTTTCCAGAATGGCATCAGTATGATGGTATAATGTCTCGTGAGCCTGAAGGTGGGTTAAAGAATTTCATCACTGATGCATTTGGCAAAGTGACAGGCAAATACTACGAACAGTTACTAAAAAGGACCAAGGAAGCCGTGGCTGCAATGCTACCCAGTTGGGACGAAATTCATGGATCGGATTTGCAGTGTGCCAAAAATTTGCTCGAAAACTTGGATCAAGTATGCTTCTGTGCTAAGAACAGTTTCTTGAACGAAAAACTGACACCAGATGAAACGAAAATGAAAGAGGTGAGTAGAAAAGTCACTTAAGAGAGTAACATTAAATCAAGAATTAGATTTGTTGCAGAATTATGTAGTGTTTATCTGCCTGTTTATGTAGCACCTTTTGTGAGGCATGGTAGTCGATTTGAGACTCTATTGGTATTTGTCTTCTGGGCATTCTGGGGAGGGGGATAGAGTAGTGGTAACACTCATGGCCAGGAGAGCATAAGGTACGCGGATCGACTTCCGTAACCCCCCTCTAGGGCGGCGCCTTGCATGGCTGCCAAACTGTGTGTTTAATTAAGATATTGATTGTACTTTCATGTTTCAATGTAATCTTACTGCGTCTGTCGCTTTGAAATAATAAAGAATATAATTATTATTATATTATTATCTTGGTAATCTGCATAGATATGTAAAGGTACTTTATTTCTGTTAGCATACAGGTAATTTTTCATTAAAACTTTAGACACTTATTTTTCTGGAAATTTGCTGAATTTGTTCAGTTAAGTAGTAACACTGAAGTGTGTCTTAAACTGGCCATTTAGAATTGAATGCTAGATACTTGTATGCTTAAGTAACTGGGACAAAAAGAGTTCTAATGTTAAGTCAAAATGCATGATTGTAGCCTAAAACACATTTCTAACTCATTTCTACAGGATATTTTAAACCAAAATATGTTAAGTCAAAATGCATGATTTCAAATGAAACCACATTTCTCTAACTCATTTCTGCAAAATTGCATGGTGTGACGTAAGATTCGTTTCGTCAAAATAGGTCATGTGTGTACTGAAATGATTACTGTTAGCATAACTTTTAAGTATGTAATACAGGAGAGAAGTTTATTGTTGCTTATTTTCTTAATCTGATATCTGTGAATTTAGTTTCTCGAAGAGTTCATTCAGCCCGTGATACATCGACTTCAAAGTCAAATTGATAAAGAACTGAAAGAGTCTGAGACTGAGGCAGGAGTCCGGCTGGCTCTGGCATCCTGTCTTGTCTACATTATACAGCAGTACGGGCTGAGATTGGACCATGAAATCACGAAGTCGATTTTTCATGCTCTGCTACTTCGACAGGACAGGGAAACCGGAGTGTGTCATGATTACCAACAGCTGGTGGAAGTTCATTTTCCTACAGCAGCCTGGAGAAAGTAAGTGTGAGATATGACTAGCTGCAGGTTGAGCTAAGCCTTTCTTCATTGTACCTATACCTTGTAGTTAAACAGATCATGTAGGTTCTGTTGGAACTGTCAAAATGGCCGGCCATTTGGCTTATGGTGAAACCCAAAATGCTGAAATGCAGTATGTGTTTGAGAACGCAAAACACACAAAAGAGAGGTCCAGAATCAGATCCGATAACTAAAGGTGGTGCTACACAATGTAAGCCAGGTTTTAGAAAGTGTGTTGATTTATTACTGTTTTATATATATATTCTGTATTATGTCATTATAAAATATTTGAGGTTTCTCATGTGTATATGGAAATACTGTTTTCTGGTATTCACTGTTTAGAAATATTTATAGATGCATTTTTTTTAGCTTATGTAAAATTATTTGAAATATTTGATTTTCATAGAAAGATTTCGCAAGCTCTGCTGTACTTCATGAGTCGTATGGCAAAAAAAGACTTTATCGAACCGATGTGGCTTTTGGCTGTTCCACTTCTACACTTCCTTGATGACTACATCAGACCAAGAGGTGTTCCAAAGATGGATCTAAACCATCGTAACGAAAAGTGGTGGGGCATTGAACGCTTCAGCTCCCTTGTGGAGAGCTTCAAATTGCTGAACGCAAAAAGCATGTAAGTCAGATTACAAGTCTTTGTTTACTCTTGGTTTAGATCATCAAATTGATAAATTGTACACAGATGTGCTTTGATTGTTGCAATAACAAATGTTGATATAAGAGATTTAGTTGTACGTGGTGAGTGAATGACAGTGCATTGTGAGATACAAATGTCTTGTTTTTAAGGGTATTCCCTGCAACTACTTGTAAGTTCCATACTGCATTTTAAAACCCTTCAGCAGGCTGGCATTTGGATGATAGATGTTTTCCAAATTTGGTGATGGATGTATGTATGTATGTGTGTTGTATGTATGTGTTGTATGTATGTATGTATGTATGTATGTCAGGCCCTTAGCCAGAAATAAAGAGTAGGGCGTCCTAAAGCATTCGAAGTTGTGACCACCCGATGCCGTGAGCATATGAAGTCGTGACCGCTTGATGCCACGGCCGTAAGAGTCCGACTGCAAAAGTCTGCAATGCCCCTACACTGAATGACCTTTGGGTTTTGATCACAATTGTAACAGTTTTGTTTTACATACAATGATACAAACAACAATCTGTTAACTTCAGATTGTAACTTTTAATTCCCTTATTTGATTATAGCCTAGGGAACAGACACTGATCGTATGTCCCGTTATTTGTTATCAATCCAAGCCCCTGTAATTATTCATAAGGTCAAGGTATTTATATACCGTAGTCAAATCAGTTAGCAATTACCATGAAACAACCTAATCTAATTGGCACTTAGTTACACCTATCCTAGATCATAAATAGCTGCTGGAGAAGTGTATCTTGTGTGGGAAAAGGAACATCGTTGCACAGTTAAAGGGGAATGCATTATACATTATCTGACATTTAGGACATGACGCCCATGCACAATTTATGCCCATCCAAAATGATTTCACCCGTCCAGAGGACGGGTGGGCGGGTGGCTGGCTAAGGGCCTGATGTATGTGGGTTTTATATATATCTGGGCTTGTTAGAGTGCATTTGTAAGATCCTCTCAGAGCGTTGTGCACATGGCTTTCTAAGAGATTTTTAACCAACAACGAGAGTATTATTCGGGCTGAGTTATCAGGAATAGTGCAGATGGTCACAGGAAGACTTCCAAATGGAGGACCTATGCAGGACAGTGCACACTGTTCTCATGCTGATGTATGGAAGCGAGGAACTTGTAGATCTTCCCGAGAACCCGAGTGAATCAATTGACGACCCGATTGGGCACCAACCAGCGTAAATAAGTCTTGTATATGTCGGAGTGGAGCCTACCGATGAGGCCCGACCCAGGAACAGGGTCTTGAATTTGATCCTTTCCTCAATAGGTAGCCAGTGCAACATATCTCTCTCTCGATCTTGGGGAGGGGGATAGAGTAATGGTAACACTCATGGCCAGGAGAGCATTAGAATCGTGGTTCGATACCCGTAACCCCTCTCTAGGGCGGTGCCTTGCATGGCTGCTAAAACGTGTGTTTATTTAAGATCTTGATTGTACTGTCATGTTTCAATGTAATCTTACTGCGTACTTGTCAGTTTGAATTGATAAAGAAGATTATTATTATTATTATTATTATTATTATTATTATTATTATTATTATTATTATTATTAATGTTTAACCATTATTCAAAGGAACTGCTAATGTAAAATGTTTGTTTTCAACTGAAGGCCTCTCAGACAGTACATGGAACTGCTCAGTCCTCTTTTTGAGCAGGACAGGCTGTTACCTCGGACGTTGATGTCCGTTATGAGTCTTGAACATGTTTCATATCTCTACGACATGAGGTTAATTCCCCTGGACGTCTGCCTAGCAAATGCTTTCTACTTTGCGAAAACTGCGAAGGATATCAATGTGAGACTTGTTATTCATTCCTAGGTCATTTTCAAAAGTGATGGTCAGTTCTTTAATTCAGTAGCCATTGAGAAGCAGTCTTACCACAAATAGCTTGAAGAAACATTATTAGTTTGTGACGATGTCTCTGAACTTCACATTTAAAAGTTATTACAACTGAATGCATTAAAGATACAAAGCATACAAAAAAGGCTATTTGTATAGCATCCTGGCAAGGAAGCATTTCCGAGACAAGTTATTATACCTAGGTAGCTCTCGGTTATGAGATCGTGGGCGCAAAGAGTAGCCAGTGTGCTTAATAGGCGGTAGCATTGGATGTAAAACATGGCATGGATTGTACAAGGTGTTGGCAAAGCGACTAGCGTCAGACAGGTCATATGTAAATGGGACTGTGATGTATTGTTCTCATAATAATAAGTTAAGAGTAGAGATTGGATATCAGTTTGTTTGATATTCTACCAGAATTTTATTCAACACCTTTAAAAACTAGGTACATAACTTTTAAAAGACTTGAGTGACTCTTGTCTACATATGATTTCTTGCTATAAACTTTGTTTGTGTACAGGCTGCCTGTAGTTGGGAAATTTAATAATTGAATGTGTTCTTGTACTTTGCAGAATATTATGCCCTCTTTCTTAACATTGGAACAGTTAACCAAAACTTGGTTGTCCGAATTTGTTCCAAGGTCTTGTGAAATTATTTTTTATTTACTAAGATTTTTCAATAATTTCTCAGCTCACTGTGAAGTTGTTTTTAGAGAGCTGATTTTAATTCAGTATTACTTAAGTTTAACGAGAAGAATTTTTCTGAGTGGTATACATACAGACTGCTAAATAAAGCTTATAACTTATGGATTCTGGTGGTATTCTGTGATTCTTTGGGTAGGAAAGTAGAGTCAGTTGTGAAATCTGAATTTTTGTTATAAGTAAATATATTTACAAAGCAGCACAGTTGAGGATAGACTGTGTGGTGGACA
Organism: Allolobophora icterica; assembly: GCA_963556255.1. Classification (NCBI taxonomy): domain Eukaryota; kingdom Metazoa; phylum Annelida; class Clitellata; order Crassiclitellata; family Lumbricidae; genus Allolobophora; species Allolobophora icterica. Next base: position 33,401,234 of record OY744614.1, on the reverse strand, counting down.
TGTACATAGTTTTTGTAAGCCTATAAATATTGTGTTGTAGTAGTCAAAGGGAATTAGAATGAAAGAGTGAATGGATTAACTGCCACATAAAAATGATAAATCGGGCCATTTGTCCTTGATCTGGCATAGTTGGTGGAGTCGGAACTCCTGAGGGAGATGATGTGGTCAAATCTTTGTCCAAATATTGTGAAAATTTTGGAATTGGCATATCAAGATTTTGGGGAATATTTGTAGTGATGTAAGTAATATTCCTGTCATTCTGATCAAAGACATATAGAAGTTGAGAGAGTACAGAGAGAAAGGTTGAATCTTGTAAGAAGTTCTTAGTTGTGATTTATGATTCTAGTTTGGCTCAGTACTAAGTGATAATGGGAACACACTCCTAGCGGCTTTTATGAGTTGGCAAATGGATCTCAGATTAATTGCTTTTGCTAAGTTATTGAAATGAAAAGTCAGTGTTGCCCACTCAGTAATTATTAGTAGCCTGTTCCAGCCTGTAGAGCAGATGAGCCTCTCGGTTGGTGCTGAGTTTAAACAAAAGTAATTGATGTACATCAAACATTATTATTATTATTACGAACAATTTTAACGCGCGCAAAGTCACACAGAAATGCGAATCTGAGGTGCGGAAATGTGAATCTGCTTAGCGTAGTCCCTTTCTGTGGAGTTAAGAAACATGCTGGTTGTGAAGTGGAGACACAACAGTTTTCTGTGCCGCACATTTTTAAAAATATTATGTTATTGGTTATATATTCTTTATAAACATTTTTAACGTTTATTTTGGACTTGGTCATTTTTATTTTCAGTGATTCCAAGGAGCTGGAGGAAATACTAGATCAGTTGTGCATGCAAAGGAAATTGTCATTTGAAGTTCTGGAGAGAGTGAGCGTGAATTTATGGCTGGAGTACGGTCCTCTTGTAGTAACTGCTACAAGAATCAATGCCAACATCATCTCCAGTATGCAGCAGCTTCTAGGCACTGCAAAAACGATTGGAGAAGTGACGGAGGCTAAACTGAAGGATTTAAGTGAGACAGTTCTACGTTCAACAGATGAGTTAGTTTATAAAGCATTTGACTGGCTAACTCGTTCTTCCAGCCCTGCCTTAGCAACTGTTGAAAGGAACTATGCTTACAGTTACCCAAAGATTGACTATGATGAAGTCCAGGTAAGATTGTTGCCGTTGATTTTACGGAATATCTTTTTAATATGTATTTGATATCTATTTTCTTTGTTGATTCCTTAAAAGTATGAATCTTGGTACAGAACTTTATTGAACTAAGCTTATATAGCAATTTTTTTAAATTAAAACATGTTTGATCACTGTTATACAACTTAACCAGGATTTCTACGGCCTGAGTAACTGTTTAACTTTTATGCAGTGTCTGATACAGAAAAGTTACTCAGAAGCAATTGAGAACCAGAACTCAAAACCAAAGAAATTAATACACAGTTACACACGTATTTAATCATTTCTGAAGCACTTAAGCTATAAGGTCAGATGTCATCTGGTGAATAAGCTTTTTCCCATGGCTTCGGTTTTTTGAGTGCCGTAGAAATCTCAAGATTACAATTACGATAATCCAGGTGAATAATTTTGCAGACACAGTTTAATAAAAACCATTATAAGGTGTAAAAACCATCACAAGGTGAGGTTATGTTCTGTTGTGTTATGAACTAGACTACCAATGGAATATTTTGGTAGATTTGATAGTCTTGATACTGAGTTTAAAAATTATGTGTAAGAGATTGATAAAATGTTTGACAACAACATTATGCAAGAAGATTCAAACTGCAAATTTTTACTAAAAGAAGACTATAAAACAGCATTGTAAGCTGACAAAAATAGTTTGCGGAAAGTTTGTAAAGTTTGCATTTTAAATTTTTCTGAGTTCTAAAATGAATTCTATTTAACACTTAAACAATGAGCTGCATTGGTGACAGTCACTTTTAGTACACGTTCAGCATTAAAGTGTTATGAAGGGTTTAGAATTTATTACTGACTGCCAATATCAGAAACTTGTTATAAAGCTCATTTCAAAAAGTGCCTTATAACAAAGCAGTGTTGTAATGAGTTTATTTCTGTAGCTGCATTAGTTTTGGGATATATATATCCCTGGTCAAGTTATATCAGAATTCGTGTTATAATGAAGCGTATTATAATCAGTCACAGGTGTATTAATTTGCCTTTGTTAATATTATTCCTGAAATTTCAATTCAAGGGCTGCACTGTTGATTATTTGGATGAAACTTTTTTTATTACGGGGAATGATTATGCGTAATTGACATGTTTCCAGCGAACTATAGAAATATAACTTGTTCTTGCGGGTTAAAAATTGTTTGGATGGCTAATATTACTTTTTGATATTTTTAGGTATATGGATACATGTGTCAGGTTGAGTTTCACGATGATGGCACTACGGCACATTGGAAAGCAACTCTTGATGAACATATGACAAAAAGGCTGAAGCGGGTATAGTACTTTATTTTAAAAATATATCTGCACAGCACAACTGTGTTATGAAAAATCAGTCAATAGCACTATGCAGCTGTGCCAAACACTTTAACGACGAGCTGCATTGGTTTCCCAGTGCTTTTAGTAGACAGTGTCATCGTTAAAATGTTAGTTTCCACACTGTTATCATCTTAGGGGCTGCTTTAACCTGTGTGTTATATGTTTCATGGCAAGTGTATGACCAGTGAGCCTCCATGTAGTGAAATCTTCTCTAGTAATAATGATAATGATTATATATTGTTTATAAAAACTTACCACTAAGCTTTTCATTAATGATTAGTGTACCTAAAACTCAGGCAAGAATGATGATGAAATAAAAACTAAACTAAAGAGGTAACACTATAGCTTGAACTACTATGAATAAAAACTAAACTAAAGAGGTAAAACTATAACTTGAACTACTATGAAAACTCACTGTACTAGTATAACAAGAACGCATTATGAAAAACGACAGTGAAAACAACCTGTAAGATTCATAGGCATGAGCTTTTATTTTACTTAATCGACCTTTCGTTATAGGGGTGGTTCCATAATTCGAGTATAATATATATCTTTTCCTGTGTCTGTTGTACTGCCTGATGGGTTAATTTTGACATTTACTGAATTGACTACAGTATAACTGTTGTCACTAGCGTCAATTGAAATTTAGAGGTGGGCTAAAGATATCCGATTTAGGGAATATTTGAAATGTCAAGGCAAGATGAACAAATGTATTTTAGAAAAATCCAATGAGCCATTTTCTCAGAATTTGAGATATCTGTTAAGCCACACAGAGGCGTGGGTGAATCATGCACTGTTATATGACCTTTTAACGGCAAGAACTATTGTTGTCACAGTAGCTATTGGTGCCTTCTCGTCTGTAATGAGTTAAATATAGCCTGACGATACAGTTGTGAGAAAACTGTTGTCTTTCTGCTGTTTTAAACTATTAAAATAGTTTTTTGAGATATTTTATTCTTTGATGTTTAGCTGACACCAGTTTTGCAAATTCTGGTATTTGGGGATGTGGATTTTTCAAAATATCCACCAGAAGTTGAAGCCTGTTTCAGCCGAGCTGCTTTCGACGTGCTTGAAAATGTAGAAAATGTATGTATTTGGCTATTTCTAAAGTTTCTTACCAGTATATTCGTTAATTCTGTGAGTAAGAGACAATTGATATTCTAGTATAGCTTCACCAAGTTCTTATGCATTGTTGATATGTTAGTACAACACCTTGGTCAAATCACATGGCTCTCAACTGCTGTCAGAAAATAGGAAAAGGAAGATCGTGAAGGTCATGTCACAGGTTGAAGGTCATGTTGCAGGTTGAAGGTCATGTCACAGGTTGCATGGCAACATAGTGAAAGGCCAGCCACAGCAAAATACCATTTAACTGAAACTCCACTGCATAACATTCTCAGTCACGTAATCAGCTCCATGGACAGAGGAAAAGTAACTGCTTTCATTTGAATTCATCCTTCTGTGCTTTTGATGCCTTCAATTGCATATATGATATGCACCTTGATCCCTTGACACCTGTCTCATCTTTCTGATCAACGCAAACATGTCAGCCATCTTGAATAATAAAAATAAGTTGGAAATTGCCTTCAGGTAGCGAGTCAGTTGCAGCTACACAAATCCTGTTAAGCATCTTTGAGAAGATAAATTGTGAATTGGTTGATAATAATAATAATAATAATATAATAATAATAATAATAATAATAATAGTAATAATAATAATAATTAATAATAATAATAATAATAATAATAATAATAATAATAATAATAGACGATTTGTATAGCGCCATAGCACAGCCGAGGCCGAAGGAAGGGGCACTGTACGTTGGCAAATTGACAAAGCTATAAATATCCAGACTCTAGATCAGTAGTTTTCAACCTTAATTTAGTGATGGAACCTTACACACAGCACTCATTTGCTCATGGAACCCAGTCCAATTTTTCAGGAAATAAATATAAAGATAACTTGTAATGTTGAGATACTCACGTAATAATATTAATTATTTTAACATAGAATCGTGCCTAGCAAGAATGGCTGAAAGCTGTGAAGAATTCATTCTGCTCATTGCCCATCCTTTTGTGAATTCAGTTGGTGTTTTTTCAATTTTATATTGAGTGGCAGTGCGCCCATGGAACCTAAAGGTTCTGTGGAATCCCATTTGAAAACCACTGCTCTAGTGTTTGACTGAAAGCTAAATAATTGCCTGTTTCTGGATGGAAGATGGATCTCTATAGTACTTTCTCGGGCCCATCCCTATGATGTCCGGGAAACGAGAAGTCAGGCTATGGTGCGTATGCAAGTCAGGCTATGGTGGGCATGCAAGTCAGGCTATGGTGGGTATGCAAGTCAGGCTATGGTGGGTATACAAGCCAGGCTATGGTGGGTATGCAAGTTGAAGTGGACAAGTTCTAAATTTAGACCACAATGACGGTAAGACTCGAGAGAACGCACAATATTCAAATGGCCCTTGTCACCTGATTTAACATGTTGGGGCATCTGCATGTTGAAGTGGTGTTTTATGTGTTAAAAGATTGTTTAGAGTGTTGTGTTGAATTACTCATGAGAAATGCTGATCAATTGTTGAACAGACGATGCAAGGTGACTACGGCTACATGTTCGATCAGCTGGACAAAGTAGGTTCTGGCTCAAAGCTGCAAGAACTTCTTTCACGAATGTTCGAGAAGTCATGGCCAAAGGAAAATGGCAACCAACCGTCCAGCGATGAGGCTACCATTCTTCATCATATTTTGACATGGCCTTCATTCAATAGATATCTTCGGTTATTTTGTAAGTTACTTTCTATGCTATATAAGGTCTGTTAACAGAGTTTGCAGATCTCCTTACTATGTCACTAGTGTGACTGTCTCTTGTTTGACTGTCTACCCTAGATTCTTTACTTACTAAAGGTCATAAAGAATTCTTTTCGATTTATGTATATATGCGACTCATCACTGTGTTTAAGCCGAGAAATTCATTCAAAGAAGGAATTGAAGTAGGTGCATCATTTGATGCTGATAGAAAATCTCGCCGATTGCTGCATGCTATTATATTACAGAGATTATTATTACAGAGATTTTATATAGCGCCTCTTCAATGTTATCTACTCAGGAGCGATAATAGACCGACATCCATGATGTTGATGTAATTGCGATTGAAATACTGTATACTTAAATGTACACAGGTCTAGAATACTTGAATATATATATCAGCAAATATGGCAGTCGTAGAAAATGTAGTGAGTTAAATTTTGCCATGTTCATCTGCTTATATCATCACAGCAACTACGTTAACTAGGCAGAGAATGGAGGCTTAGAACTAGCAGATTCTTGTAGGACCTAGGTAATTAGGCATGTCTACAGACTACCAATGCAGGAATCTGATGAAGTCTTGCCTGGAAGTGACAGTGCGAAGTGGGCCTCCACCATGGATTGGCCTTTTGTAAAATGTAGCATCATAAGTTACGGAGATGGTATCAAAGGTGATGTGCTTCGTGATGTTGGTGCACGCACCTAGCAACAGTACCATTGGTACTTGTCCAGTTTGGAAGTTAATGCTTACCTATGCATTAGCTTATCCATTGGGTACTGCATTTTTTTCCTTTAGGATAAGAAATTGGCATCAGCTTGTGTTAAATGTGAATCTGCTCGTATGATATACAATATGCACATACATACATATGTGGAGATTTACAAAGGCTTGACGTCAAGATTCTTGAGGACAGAGGCCAGATATGCAAAAGTTCTTACATCAAATGAACTTAAGTGAGACTAGAAAATGTTGAGGAATAGTTTGTCTCAAAACCATTTTGGTAAAACAAACAAATTAAGAACTTTAACTTTGCTTCTGCAATGACTACAATGTTATATCTTAAGTAAAATCAATATCTTAACTTTTTCGTTATCCCATATCATATATAACATTGCCTAGTTTCTTTTTTATTCTGTTTCGTGCGTCTCTTTGTATAACTTGTCTGTTAGCCACAGTGCTTTTGCAGGTGGTTCGTTAAAGAACTTACTTACTTACACTCCCCAAATATATTCTTATGAATATCAAAGAAAAACAAATGAGGAAATTATTACGCTTCTCTGCTCTTTGATGGTTTGTGTTTTTTTGTGGTTTTATACTTTTATGAGTGGTTTTATGTGTTTAAAATATTGGTTTAGGTTTCAGGATGTGTCACACAGTAGCCAAACCTGATGATCCAACTATTGCAGGTTTGGGCCTACTGAGTGGATACGGTGTACAGACCTTGGGCAAGTTGCTTGCACACAGTTGCCTCTGTTACTAACGACTACTTGCTTAGTTTGGTGCTTGTTTCATTGAAAGTGATTGGTGTTCAAAATAACCAGCTTACTCTCAAGCACAATATTAGTTGCTATGGACTTTGAATCATTCTCCTGAATTTAAGCATACAGTCTATGGTGGAACACTGCACCAAGACTTTAAAATATTGGAAATTCATGAGATTGGTGGTATTACCCCAGAATTTTGAAAAATATTCATAATTTCACTTTTTTATTGAATAAAGATTGTTACAATTGCAGGGTCTTAATATAGGAGGGGAGGGGCTGCTTATGGTCAGAACAAGCAGCTAATGTTGTTATGTATGAATTTTGTGAATTTTTCAATTATGGCAATAACGTTCTCCTGAATTTAGGCATACAGTTTATGGTGGCACACTGCACCAAGACTTTAAAATATTGGAAATTCATGAGATTGGTGGTATTACCCCAGAATTTTGAAAAATATTCGTTATTTCACTTTTTTTATTTAGTGAAGATTGTTACAATCATAGGGCCTTACTATATGGGGGGGGCTGTTTATGGTCAGTGCAAGCAGCCAATGTTGTTATGTATGAATTTTGTGAATTTTTTAATAACGGCACTCCTCCCTGATCTGGGATCACTTGAGATTTTTAGACAACGTCTTTAGTGTCTGGATTAAACCTCTAACTAAACTATTAGAATATTTTTACATTCTCACTGAGCAGATAAACAGTTTAATGTTAATATTTTAAAATAAATCTGAGAAAAACAACGTATTGGAGAGTTTATTCATTATGGCAAGATATGATTAACTAAAACCCATATCTTTACCACTGTTTTCCCTCCAAACCTATAATAGCTTTTAAGAATGCCAAACACGTTCAATTGTTGTTGATGCATTGCCTTTTCCCAGCCCTACAATGTGAAACAAGGAACAACATTGATGCTCTTGTCGCATTGTTGATGGAAAGAGTGAAATTGTTTTTGTTAACAGTTCATATTGTTCATATTGTTAACTTTTATTTTGGGTTTTTGATATTTTTCTGTGTTCTGTGTTCATAATTGTTCTCACCATATAATTTTTTAATCTTACCAGTTTTACATTACATTATCTTTTTTTTATAATATGATAACCTTTAATGGTGGTATACAGGTTTCAAGTTGATATTACAAATTCCTGTTTTCCTATTACGACATTAATAAACAAATCTCAATATACCACCGAGCCTAAACTTACCTTCACACAACTTGAGGTTATGGTCCTTTGGGTCATTTGTTCTGCATCTCAAGATGAACTTGTTGTTCCCTATGCATGCTTTTCATGGATGCAACGTCGTGCCTTTTCAGTGGTTGCTCTAACAACGTGGAATAACCTTCCTTCAGATTTGCATGTTCTTTTAACTAGGGACTCTGCATCCACCTTTCACAAGCATTTGAAAACTGTTCTTTATCACAGAAGTTGGACTGGGAGTGACTCTGAGTAGGTATCTTGGAGGGAAGCTATATAAATGTTATGAATTAATGAATGGGCACAGTGATCGGGTTCAGTTCTGAATCTAGATCAGTAGGGCAGGTCATTGGACGTTGAGATGACTATTAAAGTAGATTGTGTATGAAACTGCAGTGCTGAGAAATTAAGGAAGAACAGGAATCCCTTTGATTGTTCTTCAAAGATGCAACTTCACACCTTTTCAGTGGTTGGGCCGACAATTTAATTATTTTTGTTTGATGCAAGGTTGAGTGAGAAAGAGTTAGTGAGCTGCTGTAGAATTGAATAAGACTGTGATGAGAGAAGAAATGAATATGAGGCCAGAGAAGGTCACTGTAACAATTGCTGAGAAACTGTTCATATTACATTTTGCAGCTTGTTTCTTTTTCAGATGGTCGATCAAGAAAAACAGACCTCCTGAGTACCGATTGTGTTACACTGATTCAAATTGGCATGTCAGTTTTTGATAATGTCATTGCAAAGCTGCTGAGCGGAGCCATGACCGTTTCGCAGCTTAAGCTGCTACTGGACGAGAAAATGAAGAAAAACTTCTTAGACCTCTTCATAATAATCGAGAAGACATCAGAGTCTGGAATGAAAAATGTTCCCGAATCTGGTTTTCCAGGAATCGACAAATGTGGTGTGCTTACAAAGGTTATTTTCTGGCGACAGACCGAGCTACGCAGTTTTGACGAGTACTGTCTCAAAGTAAACTACTTCCATGGTCTCGTTGCCAACCTCAAATCAGGTTAATAGGCCTTTGCTTATTTCTCTTTCAAATTGTTTGTTAGTAACTAATCGAGATATCCTTTGTACGCGTGGGGCATGGTGGCTCAGTGGTACTTTCTTCGCCTTGTGACCTGAGGGTTGCAGGTTCGAATCCCACTCTAACCACTGCGTACGGACCTTGGGCAAGTCCTTCACTCGCGATTGCTCGTGGCGCTTCGGCGTGAAAACTCCGACACAGTATACCAATGCTGTAGTCGGGGCGCCTCTGAGTAGTAGTAGACTTGAGGAGGCGCTATAGAAATATCCTAAATAAATAAATAAATATAAATAAAACAAAATGCAGCATATTTGTTTCACAGCTGTCCGAATTAACTCTGCAGGCTCTATGATCTACACTGTGTTTGGTGAATTTCACCGCACTCACTTAAATTCTTTAGAAATACGAACCGATAAAATTTTTTATTGCTCAGTGATATTCTGGCAAGATAAGTTTATCAGTGCACGAGTTTACCTCAAAGCTGATAATTATTGGAAAAGTTTTAAAAAGTAAAAATCAGAAGTATGAACTTGAAAATCCATTTACAAATTTATGAACAGAATAAAATGTAATAAATCAATGTTATATGTAACAATTGGTAAGGAAAACCCTTTAGCAACAGTTGAAGAGCTAAAACTTTCAGTTGAACTAAGTATTTAATTTGTTGAACATGGCTGATGAACGACAATAGGATTTGACTGTAGCGCAGTGTATTTATGTCTTTGTGTATTTATTTATTTTTTATTTATTTTATTCCGGATATTTCTATAGTGCCTCTCGAAGTCGACTACTACTCAGAGGCGCTCCCGACTACAGCAGTTGATACTGTGCCGGAATTTTCACGCCGAAGCGCCACGAGCAATTGTGAGTGAAGGACTTGCCCAAGGTCCGTACGCAGCGGCTAGAGTTGGATTCGAACCTGCAACCCTCCAGTCACAAGGCGCTGAACTTACCACTGAGCCACCACGCCCCACACATATTTTATTAATATAAAATGCAGTAGAAGGGAAGTATGGTTAGAGTTGATGCAGTCATATGTTCAGGTTAGAACAAGATGGTGCTAAGATATTATACCACAGAATTTGAGAATGTTTGGCAGATTTCCTGTAAGTTGGCTGGTCTTTTGAAGTACTTCTCAAATATCTTGAAGATCATTAGTTACTGTTTCTTATTTTTAACCAGATTAGAGATAATAATAATAATAATAATAATGACAAGTACTCTGTAAGATTACGTTGAAACATGGAGAGCACAATCAAGATCTTAATTAAACACACGTTTTGGCAGCCATGCAAGGCGCCCCCCAGAGGGGGGTTATGGGTATCGAACCGCTATCTAATGCTCTCCTGGCCATGAGTGTTACCATTCATCTATCCCTCCTCCCCTCCATCATACAGGACGGTGAGGATTAGGTTCTTGTAGGAAGAAATTATATATTCATGAAGGCCAATTTAAAGTATGTTGAGCCGTATCAGTAATTTAAAATAACATTCAAGAAAACTGCCAAAATTTAAAATTGTCTTATGAATATTATTGTTATTTTAAATGATCATTGTTTTATTATTATTGTATATTACTATTACTTATTACAGTTGTTAATTTTAAATGCTATTATAATTGCAAGAATTTACCAGCCAGCATAATATTGTGGCATTTTCTCGAGGCTTTTATCGTTATAGACGATTCAGACTACCAGGGGTAGATATGTTATTGAATTAAATTAAACCGTTAAGTCATTATATACATTGTCAAATTTCTGTACTGCTTTTGCAGCCGAACTGGATGAGCTGAAACGTTTGTCAGCGTGGAATCATGACATACTGATGGTCAGAGACTTCTGTCAGGCCAGGGTCTACAGTCCAGACCTAGCATCGAAATACCAACCCAGAATCACTTATTTTTCAATTCCACCAGAGGGTGAAGCGATGTTACACCACTTTTGGGATTTAAAGTCGAGTATTGTTTTCAACGACATGTGGAATCGGTATGTGAAGAAGTTTGCCGAGAAGCAAAGTTCTTGCAAGTTTGGTCAAGTTGTGGAGATGTGGAACTCTTGCTACCGCTACTGGACGAAATTGTCCGAAGAGATTCAGAGCGGAGATTTAACGTTCAACAAGGTTGACGCAATCTTTGGTTCCTTTGACAAAAAGTACGATTTAATTGAGAAAGAATTAACTTTGATCACTGCAAAGGACATTGCTGTGGAACGGACGAAACAGATCGAGCAGTATCATCAGTTGGATCAGTACAGTAGAGGCGCTTCGATCATGCTTAAGTTGAAAGATGAATTTGAACTGACAGGAGACTTCGGTATGGCCGAAAATTTAGTCGACATGGTGAGCATTTCATTTTTACAGTTTTTTTTGACAATCTTGCATACATTAACTATCAGTTATAGTCTGACCTTGATTACTTACACTTATAGTAATTTTACCCATAACCTTTTACTGTAATCTTTTTCAAAATTTATTTGATTTAACTAGGTATCACTTTGCATTACTCTGCACTGAACTATATTATCTTACATTGTTTATTAGTGTACTGAACATTACCTTACATCATGTTACAGCAACTCACCCTTATAGCAACCATTATAAAAGTGACTTATCAGTGTTATGTGGTCAAGTGTAAGAAATGCAATAGTTCTGACTAAATAGACAAGTAATGAAGATTGCTGTTGTGCCTCCTTCAAACCTATCGAAGGCACTTCTTGCTTGTATTAGTAACGTTAGAGTTTATAAAACACATGTTCAATTGTTCATCCAAGTGCAAGTGATACTTGAACAGCTGGATTTTTATTTCACCAGTGGAGGGAATGCTTACAAGTTGAAACCTAAACATTGCTGCCTCAAGTCAGTTTTAATAGAACTTGACACTATTTTTAGAGTTTCTGGATTGCACTGCTTTGATGATGAAAAACGATCACAGACAAAATGAGTAAAGTGTTGGCAGTGCATGACATTGCATGTTCTCTGATTCGTTCCCCGGGTGAGGTCTGCCTGCTCAGTCTCGCTGTTTCGTTGTCGTAGGTCCATCCCCATGGAACTCCCTTCCCTTGGTACTGCGTGGGACGCTACTTGATGGGTTCTCTCTGTCTGTTGTTCATCGTTTAAAGTCTTTTCTGTTTCCGCGAGGCTCACGCGCTGAGGTGCCCTCAGCGCAGTATCAACTCTGCATAGTTCGCATTGTGAGAGGCGCTTTATAAATTCCCAGATACCATACCATACCATGTATTGCTCACTGACTAGCATGCCTGCTGGACTTTTGTTGTATAGAAGTCCATGTTGGTTTATTGAAACTGTTTTCCTCAGGTCAAAGACAAAAGCAAAGCTCTGAGAGAAATCACTAACCAGCTAGTAGACAGTGGCAAACAGTTGGAAGAAATAACAGAGGAGAAAGTCGAATGTCTGGAGGTGTTTCGGAAACATAAGAAATTTGCCGACTGGTTGCACAAATCCGTCAAAGGTTAGGAAGTTGTTATTTAGTTATGTGTCTTGTGCTAATACAGATTTGCATACTTTCGGGCTTATATAACTAATAATCACTTTTTTGAGAGAAAATTGGACAGATCCTAACAAGCAAAGCTTTCAGTTGTACCTTGCTCCTTGCAATCAAACCATTCATATATAATTTACACATGCCCTGACTTGGTTTGATCTAGTTGAGTGTGAGATAAACTGACATTCACCAGTTTTCAGCTGTACCTACCTAGCTTTACCCAGGTCATTATTTTCTTTCCGCCGATATTTTTTTAAAGATTGTATAATGTCCTGACCTGAAGCTTATGTAGTGAAGTCTCTTGAAAGGTATGATTTAAATTCTCTGTGACAGAGCTGTCATTACAGCTCTCCTTTGTAAGGTAGTGTAAATGATTAGACTGTGCACCCTAACTTTCATCTGACATGACTGAGCAGTTTAACGGACACTTCATCTCTTTGCTGCTGATGTAACATTTAATATTTACAAACCAGATTTTAAAATGTTGTTTGCTGAAGTTAGTTTCTTCACTGAAGGTAACTGATGCTTTGCAGGTCCAAAGGAGGTCAAGGTCTTGGTTGACCTTGCTATGATCTCAGCTGAAGGCCAAGGTGACATGGAAGTGGAGAAGGTGTTGTGCTTGAATGCGGCTGCCAACGGTTATGCTCCGCTGATCTATGACTTGACCCCAGAGATGGGCTTCAGGGAGTTCTTACCGTTGTGCCAGGCCGTCTGGCGTATGCTGGATGTTGATCCAGCTCTCCCCAGAAAATTCGTAAGTAAAAGAAATCAAATTTAATAGATCTTAGAATAACTTCCATGGATTTTATTTGTATTTGTTTTTATTTTTCAAGCCCTGCTTGCTTAGGTTGAATTGCTGCCTCTTAGAGCTAGAGGGATAACCCTGAAGGTGATGATGGCTAGAGTTCTTATCATAAAGTCATTAATTCTAAGTTGACACTGAATTGGTAGTTATAATTGTTGCAGCAAAGTTTGAACACCAGATGCAGTGCTTTAAATAATAATAATGATAATAATAACAACAACAACAACAACAACAACAACAATCGTGTTTATAGACAAGCTCACTGACAAACCGCAGTAAGTAACACTGAAACTTATGACAGTACAATTATCAAGATCTTATAGTTCTAACACACGTCTGGGCAGCCTGTTAGGTGCCTGCCCATTTTGCTGCTGCCTCGTAGGAATGGAAGGCTGAGTCGACCTAATAACCGTGTCTTTCAAGATCTTATGTTCTTCAAGCAAGAGTGTTACCATTCGTCTATCCCCCGCATTAGCAATCAGTCGTGATGCAACGTATGAAATGTGATGATTGTTTGATGAGTTTGTAATTCAAAAGAACAATGGGATGACATTGGTTGTGCTTGTAATTTGAACAGAAGGTGTAGTGAAAATTGTTCCTTTTCATTTAGCGAGATACTGCGATGCAGTTGGATTGGCTGAACCGCGTGAAGGAGTCTCATGGGTCGGTTGAACTGAATGCTTTGGCCAACGCGCAGGCGATCAACGCCAAAGGAATCTACTCTGTCGGAAATCTTGGAAACTACAACAGAAAGGTCAGCAGACCGAAGAACTCGGCTAACTCAGCTTCCCCATCTGCATAGTGCCCAGGGGCGTCTATCCCCCCAGAAGTCATTGGAGCAACTTCCCCTTTCCCCTTCGTCTTCCTCCCCCTTCCTCCCCCATTAATGGTGGCACACACAATGACAGATCTCCCCCATATTTCTTGGATGGAGCATTTGCTCCAAGGTTTCTATGGTGTAGACGCCCCTGACAGTGGCTATCCTATGACAAATTAACTCAGTCTTCTCAGGCATTGGGATAATTGGACGTGTTATAATTTTCAGTATAATTATGATTAATTATTAATTTGTAAATTTTATAGCACCGGTATCTTATGCACAAGGCACCAGAAGATCAGTCCAGTAAGACGGAGACAGCCTGTGGTGGAGAGTGAATTGAAAAGCTAAGTCTTATGTTGAGAATGAAATGACACAAGTGACTGAGCAGAGCGAACTGATGCAGGAAGAGAATTCCAAAATCTGGCTTCAGCTTCGAAAGCTTGTTCATGAAGAACAGTTCTAGTTTTAGGAAAGACCAAAGACAGTCAGGTGACCTTGTTGAACAGAGACAAGACCATCGTATAGAGACTGGTTTTAAAATAGTGTGGTTGTCACTCATCATTCATCAACCATTATTCACACGTATTCTCTAATTTCCAGTGAAAAGTGATTAAGCCTGTCTCTGCAAGCTGTATAAAGTATCTGCATTGCTATCTTACCAACTGTTGCACTTACTGGTAGCTATGAAAGGTATTAAATCCTTTTGTATATAGTGGATCATTGTTTAAATCATTTATATCATCTAGATCCTCTGGGTGATGAGAGTCATTCTTGTCTGTCATTTCTACTGCTTAAATGGATTTTCCTATTTCTTCCTCAGACACTGGATAATGTTGTTGAGCTGAAGCTTCGACTGGAGAAAGGAGATCGCGACATCGATTCGGGTGCGTTTGTGAGTGAAGAAGCGGAGAGAGGCAAATGGCAGAACCTCAACCTTCAGCAGCTGAACGACCTGCAGAGTAAACTGATGTTGGTTGCTGGAAAAGCTCAGGAAGGAAAGAAGGAAGTTGACGATTTTGTTGAGGTAACTAAATCAGTAAATGTTCATGTTTTTATACTGCGGCCGTATATGGCCTCGACCCTGCTAATTTTTTCAGTGAATTGCTTGGGTGAGTTCCTTCACCACGCTGACCGCTTGAATAGGCACCATGCCATTTAAGGTCCCCTTGTACAAACCGTGCTAGCCCAAGATTTAAATCTCTCAAATAAGCCACTTTTGGGAAGCGAACCGTGATCTGCATGCTCTCTTACGCAGAGGAGTATGGGACGCAGCCTACGCTCTTACCAATGTAGCTAACTGGGCCAGTAAGTCTGTTTGCCTCAGTTAGCCAACTGTTATCAGGATTCGCTTAAACTGATGGTCTCTTCAAGTTGGCTCGTAGTCAAAAGTATAACCCACTAGAGCAGTGCTTCCCAATCTTTTTAAGCTACGGAACCATTTTGACTCAAAAATTTTTTGACGGAACCTACTACCTAAACAAACACATTCTGGTACAATATTTTAAACAGTGATCCAGATATGTAGAGTTTAATCGATAAAAGTTACACCAGAAATTGTTTTAAATTAATTTAATATTCCAACAGAGCCCTTGTCTTCACCTCAGAGTCTGATTTATAATGTAACATCACTCAAACAACACTTATCCAGTTGCTTCATGGAACCCTTGTCTTGCCCTCACGGAACCCTAGGGTTCCGCGGAATCCACTTTGGGAAACACTGCACTAGAGAAATGACGTTGAAATCCAGTAAGTCAGAAAAATGAGAAATCAGACATCAGCAGGTAAGCAAGGTGTTGTGGTGCATGGCACAACAGGAGTCAACATATCATTTTAGCGAATACTGTAGCTGGTATGAGGAGTGAGCAAGGAATGGAGGGGATTTAACGTAATGCTGCTAGAATGTTACTAAAGAGCAGCGTTGTGTGCAAGAGTTAAAACTTCAAGACCAAGACAGTGGAGTTACTAGACTGAGACCAAGATAAAGACCGTAGGGTACCAAGACTGAGACCGAGACCAAGACGCAAGGTCCAAGACAGTATGAGACTGAGGCTTTCCAGAATTTAATCCACAGTGTAAAACAACTAATGTAGGCCTATCAGCTTACCAGCTTTTCTTACCATGACATTTTACGAATAAGAGATTCTCAAGCATAGTGTCAGCTGTATGAATTACCTGTTCGTGTTGGCACAGGCCAGTTTTATAGCACAAGAACATAAGGACAGTTTGCAAGTGACTTATTGGATCGTGTGATCAAGACAGATCAAGACTCGCTTCAAGACAGTTTCTAAAAAGTCAGGAAATGACGTCAAGACCAAGACTGATACCAAGACAATTGGTTCCCAAGACCGAGAACGAGACTGACATCAAAACCTGTCTCAAGAACAAGACCGAGTCTCGAGACTATACAACCATACTAAACAGAAGTGAGACACTCACTCCATGCAATGGAATAGCAGCAAATAAATAACCAGTTATAACAGAGGCGGCAGACGGTACACCAAATTGTTTAAAAAAAATACGAGAATGATTAGGCCAAGGCGAAGAACGTGATTCTTCCTTGATAAACACTAAATTATCTACTGATAAATGGCAGTTTATGAATTTACAGTAATCTAAAAACATGTTTATTATCATATTTAACTAGCAGAAATTTAAATGCAAACAACACTTGGCCAATGTTTGGTCTTCCAGGTTGCTAGCTTTATAAAATGTTTAAATACAATACAATACAATACAAAATGATTCATCATGTCGTATACAATAACTGACAATGAGGTAAATTGGAAAGATGGGTTAAATTTCCAGAATTGACTGTTTTCTGTATATTAGTTAACAAATGTTAACAAATTTCAGTACGTAGATTTCTTTAAACAGTAATTAGAAATTAAGAATTTGTTACCTTTTTAAAGCACTACTTTTTAAATTGATTCTTTAAGATCCTTGATGGAGTAACCCGGCTTGGCAGTCTGTACATCCGGATTTGCAATGCCGGCTGCAGCCTATTTCATCACTGGAAGGCAATTTTCTACTGTGACCCAACCAAGCCGATGTTTGCTCGAGTGGAGTTCGGTAAAGAGGGAAAACACATTTTCTGCGGATGGAAAAAGGACGCAACAAACGGAGTTTCGGGATACATCTTTGACTTGTGCACCTTCATGGAGGACTGTTTGAAGGAGTGGCTTGAACACATTGCGAAACAGCGAATGGAGTCGTACTACCTCAACTACTACACGACCGAGCAGTTAGTGATCCTTCAGAATGAACTGCCAAAGATTAATACGGGCAAAGTTCGCATTTCTACAAATATCTACCCGCTCCTTTCACTCGTCAAAAAGAACTGCACTCTGGAAAATGTGGAGGTTGCTATGGTAGCAGCATTTCATAGATTGGAGGAAATGGAAAGAATGGCTGCTGCTGCTGCTGCTGCTAACGATAATGAAGATGCAAAGACAGGTATGGATGTTGACAAAGATGCAGAGATGCAAGAGGAACATCAAACGCAACAGGAAGACGTTGAGAAGTTTTTGAAGGAAATGGAAGATGCGGGATTTTGTCACAAGCTTGCAGTACTTGCTCTTAAAAAGTTTGGTCCTGAAAAAATAGAAGAAGGTAAGCTTAACCAATACTTTTTACCCATAATCAGTAGGTGTACCAGTTATGTAGAATATTAATAATTATGTAATGGTAATACTTTTTATTCTACTCAACTCAACAAGTTTTATTGAGTGCCAGTGTTTATCAGTACATGACAGTTTTGAGCTATTACTTATTACCACTATCTGACAGCATTTTTTGGTTGGTGCACGGAAGAATTGTGTGTTAAGAATTTGCTGACGGATCCTGCACACTCTGCAGGTTCTGTTTTATTTAGATGTCAAACTTTGAAGAAGTTAAATAAAAAATTTATGAAAGATATTTTAAATTTCACAGCCACAGAATGTGTTCAATGTGGTTTAAGAGCAGAGATATTCATTAGGCTGGTTTCACGTTGTAGTTGCCATCAATTTTTGCTTTGTGTGTACCTCATCATGTGCCAGAGGTTTTGTAGATAGGATTGAATTCAGATCTTCTCGTTGTTATCTATCCTTCGTGATGAAATGGGAATGAACATGCAGTATTTCTATATGTTTTTAAGTTCAACTGTTACGTCTTTTTGCGATGATACTGTGAAAATCGTTTACTGTTTCTGGGATTTTAAGCCTCGTGTTAAGTTTGAAAATTGCTGTTAAACTTTTCCTTCTATAAGGAAAAGCATAGCAGTTTCCAGACTACTTGCCTGATAGTTGAGTTCACTATTGACCTTTTTCAATTACATATTAATTACATATTCTTCATGCTTACTAAAAAATTATTTTGCTTTTTTTATGCTAGGAATCTTGTGGTGTTTGGACCATAATATGGATTTTATAGAAGACGATGATGAAGATTGTGATATGGAAGAAGGAACCAGTGTGGATAAGGCGAGGCAGCCAGGAACCCTGATACAGTTCACTGGTTTGCATCTGGAAAAGACGTTGGATTCACTGACGGCCAATCTTTTCAAAGATCCAACTGTATCGAACAAACTAGAGTAATTCTTCAAAATTTTTAGTTCTTTAAAGAGTGTAATGAAAAGTGTACTTTCATGCTGTTTTCATTTTCATTGGCTTCAGTGTACCTTCATCTCTGACTGTGCAAGTTGAGAGTCTTGTTCTTCTTCTTTGCCTTCAGGCTGGGATTAGTCCCGATGCTGGGGAGGGGTCAGCCACTCGGATCCTCTGTCTCCATCCCGATCGCTCTTCGGTGTCTTCTTTTTACAGGCCAAGAAGCCTCAGGTCCTGCTGAACCACGTCCATCCATCTCTTCCTCTGGCGTCCTCAGCTGCGATGTCCATGCACCTCCGCTTTCATGATTCTTTTGATGTTACTATCCTCTTCCGCCCACTCCACATGTCCATGAGTGATATTTGTTTTAATCTAATGATGTCTGTAGCACCATAGTTTTAGTTGCAAAGGCATCGTTAAATGGTCACTGTTCTTAATTTGTTTTTTATATATGTTTGTATATATATATATATAAGTATGTATGTATGTATGTGTTTATTTATGTACATATATACATACTTATGTAAATATTTGTATTCAGTAATTTGTCATTTGTTTGCATGCCTCTGTCTCCGGTCATATTCTTTTGTTAAAGTTTAGCTTAAGCGCAAACAATTTGAACATCAATCCATCATCTGTATACCTTTTCCCTAAATGTTACATGGCTTGTAAATAAATTATAAACTTTGGTTTGATGTTCCAGTGTTTGCATCCTAAATGTAGGCAATTAACTGACTTAGCATAGCTTGACCAACCTGCCTCCTGTTTGCCCAGGGTAGCAATTTCTGGGTGTCTCATAAGTTGTTTACGCTTATGTTTGTGTTGAAGTTTCCCTTTCAGCCTTCTCTTCAAGGTAAACAGAATTTGCTTTCTGTTTTAGATCACTTACTAAGAAACTGGGCGAGTTGTGGAGGATGTACCAGAACGAGATGAACACAAGTCTAGCTGATTATCTAAGTGTGAAGCACCTGGGATGCACGCTGGATCAACTAGCAGCCATGGGTAATCAGTCATGCGTGATATTTATTAGCAGGCAGATGCGAACGTATTTACAAATTTACTTGGAATCGTCTTCAAGATAGGCAATGTATCAGTGCAAGGTGATTTTAAATGGAATTGGGCCTCCTGCATTTTCCCATTTCTTTACTGAAGATTTATAAGCTTGGGCTTTCTTGTGGCAAACGGCTAAGCAGAATCTGTGTTGGCCTTCAAAGTATGACTAAAAAGCGATCATTTACTGGACTCATTTCCTCTGTAGGCTATTTACTTGTCTTATTGGATTTCCTTCTCAGTTTCTGATCACACCATAGAATTTGGTATGGACAACAACTTTGCTTGGTATTGACCATCAACCAACGCCATAAGCGTTATTACAGTGGAACTCTAGAAGTTTTAGTTAATTATTATTAGATTGGTGAGAAGGGGTTTTATTCTGCGTCCATGTACTGGATGCATTTGAAAATTGAGGCTGAGATTGAAATGCAAAATTTCAGAGCTGCAGGTATTGTCTTATTAAGATAATGACGAAGTAATAATGCAATATTTTTGTGTGTTGTCGTACAGATGATGGTAGAATTAATCGCTCATTACCGGGTTACATGAAGAAGGGCAAGCCAAATCTCATCCTCTGCTCACGAGGTAAACTTCGTCACGTGTTTATCCAAAAACTGCAGCTCTTCATTACTGTCTGAGAACCTCATGTGTGACTGTAATACTATAACACGCATGCACACACACAACACACACACACACACACACCACACACACACACACACACACACACACACACACACACACACACACACACACACACACACACACACACACACACACACACACACACACACACACACACACACACACACACACACACACACACACACACACACACACACACACACACACACACACACACACACACACTCACTCACTCACTCACTCACTCACTCACCCACATTACTTGGATGTACTTTAAAGCTTTCACAGCACTGCTTCCATACATCAACTTGAGCTGATCTGGTTTCCTGTATTGGATCTTCTCGTGGAACTATGCTGTTTAAACGGTCAATCATTGTTGTAAAATTGTGTTTTTGTGCAGCTGAAATATTAGCCGTAGTTCTCTCCATCTACATGAATGGCAATGCTCGGCAAAATTCTCTTCCCGGAATCGATGAGGTTCTCCTGTGCAATGCCACTACCACAGCGGAAGATGTAAGTTGAAGAAACTCTGCTTAACATAGAAGTTTTGTATGCACACTCATAGGGGGGATACGAGGGGTACCCGTACTCACCACTTCTTGGACTGGGGGTACCGTACCCCCACTTTTTGAACAATGCCAATCAATATTTTATCATTGTGCCTTCCCAGGGATTGCAATCTCTGCCTTGCTTCGTGTATGTAAGAAATTGGTACCCATCCACATTTTAGGCCAAAGTTATGCCCCAGTGCACGCTTTCATGTGTGTCACTGGGTCATTGCATCTGGTTGCACTTTGGCATATCATAATCATAACCTTGAGATTTGGAGATAGAGTTTTGGTGTAGAAACACAGGAAAATGTTAACCTTGTGAGCAAATGATGAGATATGGTTTAATACAGCTCTGCAAATACTTCTGTTTGCTGGGGCTCAGTTGAGAACACTTCTCAACAAGCAGCTTCAAATACCAGCACCTTGTGTATCACCTTATGTTTTGTAGTAAGTAAAGTAATGTAAAGACAAACACTTATAACTGTCAAAATAACTGCATCTTACAGGTTGTTTTGCTGTTTCTTCTCTTAGGTAGGACAAGGTGAGGTAATTTCTCCTTTATTTCACCCCAATATCAACAGTAGTCATTATGGGTATGGTCTTCAGCTTGTGAATAATATTTTGGCAGAAATGCAGACAAGATGCCAGTAGTGCAGTAACAGAGCAATCCTATCTTATAGGATACTTGGCTTACGATTACTATAAGAAAAGGTTGCTCTGTTACTGAACGAAAAAAAAATAAATTTGAGTTTGTGCTCATAACTTGGGCATTTTTTTATTCTAAGTACTATTTCTCTTACTGACTATGTTGTAAATGGTATTTGTAAGGCATTGCATTTGTGACATACACAGAATTAGGTTATGTCCTCATGTCTTCAAGGATATCTCTGGCAAATGCTTTGGTCTCCTGTCGCCATGGATACTATAACTGGGGACTTGTTGATATAAAAAATTCAGAAATGCTGTTCATAGTACCTGCTATATATCGAATGTCTTGAGGATACTCAAAATTCGTGTGATTTACATTAGCTTGGAACCAGACTGTCACCTTGTCCTGTGATAGAAATTTCTGTAGATCATAGCAGATGATGAAATTTGTTTCATTTTCTTACATTTTTATAGCTCCATTGTTGGTTATGAGACTTTTAATGACTTTTCTGATGCTGCTTTTTCTTTCACTGTTATGAATGATTTCTTTCAGGTGGAACTGCTGTGGAGGCGAGCAGAAGGAGACGCCCGGAACAGTCGGCACGGGAAGATCTACTGTCTGGTACATGCAGAACTGCTCGACTATGATGTCGCACGAAAGGCAGAACAGAGCCTGGATAAACACAGCCACGCAGCTGAAGGTACGAAGCTCTCCCTGTTTGGTGAGAGAAAAAGTTATGCAGCTTTAATTTGGATAGAATAAATACAGTACAATTGCACTACAGAACACATAGTAGTGACTGAGCATTGGAGCGCAACTCCACAATGTATTCCTGGAGCTGTGTCAAGGCTTGCCCCACGAGGAAAACAAACCTAAGTAAGTCCTCAGCTGGGAGCCAGTGCAGTATGTGTCCTCTCTCTCTCCTGTCCAGTTCCGCAAGTGCCTGAAAACACAGTGAAGAGCCTCTGATTATGAGTTACGCTATATATAAATTCTCGATTACAATTACAATTACAATTATCTTTTCCTATCCTATTCTATTATATAGAACCCCATGCTATGCTCTCCTCCAGACTTATACCTTGCCCTACTTTATCTTTTCCTATGTGACTTTGTAAGTATGTATCCAAGCATTTCTACGCCTTCTTTACCTCCCTAAGCATCTGAGAAGTTCTTGAAGGCTTACTTGCTTTACATTGTCATACATTTATCAAACTTTGCGTGATAATGGAGTTGTGGCTGTTTGAATCATGGAAGAGATCCAGTTGGTAGTTGTCTGCTGTCGAGAACAAGAAGACCGGTCACATATCATCAATGCCCTGGATCGTTACCGTGTCAAGGTCCCTCCAGTGGATTTGCAGGAAGTTCGAGCCTACCTACAAGAGCATCTTACTGCCAGAGGGCTCACAAATGTCAGGCCGGCTGCTGAGTTAGATCCAGAAAGGTTAGAGCTAGTCCTTGACCCTTACTGTGGGGGTTTTGTTATGTCGTTAACCTAATTTTACTGATCTAGTGTTATTTAAATTTAATGTGTGCTTTTGTAATGTAACGTTTATACAGCACCCATAGAACCTGTTCAGAGGTACTTTCACTGTTTATTTTTTAAGAAAGATTTGAAAAAATGGTATCAATGTGCAAAATTACCTTGGGAAAACTTGCAAGAAATCATCAAGTTTTCCAGTGGTTATTTTGTGATAAAAATAGCTATACTGGAGAATAAAATTAGCTTTCATGGTTTTCATCATCTTTGTCAACATCATTGTGATCATCATTAGTTTCTGGGAATTTACATTTGATAATGTCAGGTGCAGAAGGTATGTATATATATGTATATATATATATATCCTTGAGAATAAGCCAAACAGTATATATATACTGTTTGGCTTATTCTGAAGGCTATTTTTACTGACCAATTTCTAAAGAGTTTGTATACATCGTGCCATAAGCTTTGAAAGGGTGCTTGATAGTTTAGTGGCTAGCCAACTCAGCTATAATGAGTAAACTGACTGTATACTGTCGGTGGGAAGATGAGACGGCAAGGGAGAGGACTGGCCACCCGCCTTCATAATATATTCGTTTATTCAGAGATGATCTCCACTGAGAAATTGCAGTGAGTTACAGAACAGAAGGGTGCTGGTTATATGTCTAATTACTATTTTTAAACGTTATTCAAGCTGGAAGGTGTCATGTGCCAAAGCTAAGAAAATGAAGTCACACTTCATACTCATGGCTGCTTCAGGGCTAGCTTAAGGGACTGCTCTTCTTCTTCTTCTTCTAAGATTTGTAAAACGGGTTTCTGTTTTAGGTGTTCAGTTCGAGTGATAAAGTCGCATCGTGCAGGTGTTGGTAAGTCGCTAAAGGTTCGACGTCTTCTCGAGCAGAGACAAGATTGGCAACTGCCAAACAAAGGCTACAATGGCAGCTTCCTAATCAGCATTCCTCTCCACTGCAAGGTGGTAGATCCAAGTGTTGTTCTGCGGAGACTCATCGAGCACAGCCTTGAACCACATCTGGTTGTTCCTCGAATATTTCACATCGATATCGCTCATGAGGTTTGTGTCCCAAGATGGTAAAAGGTTTACTTTTTCTTTACTTTAGTTGTGCAGTTCTATAGATGCTTGTATATATGTATCAGTGTGTTTTTCTTGCACCTTTTCCCGGTGCAGTAACTTATGAAAACGACTTAGCGTAAGATAAAGTACTGTGAATGAAGATATCTGAAATGATTTATTACAACTTGTAATGAGTTTTGATTTTTCAGTTTTGTCACTGAAATTTGTTTTGTATTTAATGGGTGGCTGTTAATATTGTGACAGTGTCATGAAGCAACATATACCAGAGTTTTTGAGAATATTTATGTGCCAAATTGAGATTTGAATGCTTGTGTTTTATAGGTGCTGGAAGGAGTTGACTATCTTCTGTTCAATCTGCTGATCCTCGGCAGTATCACTGACAGAGAAGGCTATGTCTGGTCCAGAGCTCCCACTGACCTGTATATTATTGAAACAATGCCATTGATGCAGAGGGAGGCAAAAACTCCTGTATGTCTTTGCAATTAATTAATTAATTAACATAGTTATGTAATAGCCATATATTTAATTAATGAAAATGCTACTGATAATAACAATGATAATAGTTCTGTTAAAAATTAAAATATTTCTCGTTATCTTTTTGTTAGGCAAAAACTCTTGTGTGTCTTTTTCAATTAATTAATTAATTAATTAGCATAATTATTTGATTAATAAATATTGCTGATAATGATAATAATTCTGCCAAAATTTGTATGTTTTTAAATGAAAAATAGTATTTATTCTTTAGGGGCTTGAAATTTTATTACTTTATGCAAGCCTTTCTTTGATGAGCACTTATGCATTGCAATTTGTGGGCAGTTATTGCAAATTTTAAAATAAATTACGAAATAAGGACAGGCAGATAATTATAACCTATGGACATGCATAAGTATTTTAGGATTGTACTGTTGTGATTTTCAGGAGAGACGTCAACAGGACTTGCAATATGTTCACCACATTTTCCAGTTGCTGCCGACTGTTACCTGCTGGTCACCCAGTGACAGTATGAGCATACTTAGCGACGCACTAAATGGTGAGATTGAGTGCAGTTCAGATCAGTGACTTATTTTAGCTTCACATTTTGTTTCTTTCACATTTGTTTATTTTGACTTAATGTCAAACTTAATGAACACATTTTATGGCTATGTTGCGGAACCTTTTTCTGCATTTGCGGACCTGAAGCTGTTCAATCTCTATGTTACAGTTAGATTTTACAACACTTCAAAAGTGCTCGATGGTGTAGTGGTTAGCAGGCCGGACTGTCAAGGGTTCAAATCCCCACCAGTGCAGAAATTTGGTTCAGGATTTCTGCTTCATCTGCACCCCTAGCCAACTCGGCTGTAATGGGTACACTGACCTACAGTGTTGTTAGGAAGATGAGATGGCGAGGGAGAGTACTGGCCACCCATCATCGTAAGCCGAGGCTAAGAAAATGAAGTCACTAACACTTCATACCCATGGCTACATCAGGGCTAGCTTAAGGGACTGCTCTTCTCTTCTTCAAAAGTGTTACAAAATGATTGTATATCTTTTTTCACTTCTGTGACATGGATTACGTTTTGGTGTTATAACTACTAAATTTTAGTGTTTCAAATATTTCTGTACTTGTATAAATTGAAATACTGACTTTTTGCATAACATGAGAGCTAGATCCTGTTGTAATGTAATTTGTATATAGTAACTGGTATCATGCCGGTGTCTAATGCACAAGTCATCAGCCAATGGTGCACAAAATTCACATGTATTGTTATTTTTCTGCTACTGAAATAGACGTTAGAGATCGCTACCCAAATGCAATGTTGAGCGTCCATGACCAGAAAATGGATGACAAAGAATTTAGAAGCGCTATGTTCCAGCGGCCATACCAGTACCTC
The DNA here is from genome assembly GCA_963556255.1 of Allolobophora icterica. Lineage (NCBI taxonomy): Eukaryota > Metazoa > Annelida > Clitellata > Crassiclitellata > Lumbricidae > Allolobophora > Allolobophora icterica. Next base: position 33,375,154 of record OY744614.1, on the reverse strand, counting down.
ATCCGCTTTAGAGCCAATCAGGAACTACACAGGGTACCCTACAATACCCCTGAAGGGAACTATGTCGACTGCATTCGTTGTTTACTCGGGTAAGAATTTGTTTACCTAAGAATTCCCCTTGGAATTCTCCTTAGGTTAGAACGTAGATTGTACGCTTGGTTTTGATAATATGGGTTATTTTGCATAAGGACTCTGTAAGAATGTTAAGAGATATTACACACTACTCAACGTACTGAAATGGAGTCATACATTTAAATCTTAAATTTACGCACAATGTTTGATTCTCTTTTTGATTTCTCTGTTAAATTGACTGGTCATGATTTTGCTGTGCCATGATAGGCAAAAGGCATTTTGTTGAGCTGCCACGGGGAGATGGTTGAATGGTAACATGCTGGAATGAAGATCAGAAGGACGTGGGTTTGATACCCGCTAGCCCCACAAGGTAGACTCAGCCTTCCATTCCCTAGATGGCGACGGTGAAATGAGCAGTGAGACAGATGGGCACCTTGCAGGCTGCCATACAGTTAAATTCGACTCCTGTTAAACTTGTTATCGTCTGTCACTACTATATCATGTAATCTTACTGTGTACTTGTCAGTTTGAATTTAATAAACGAATATTATTATTAATTTAACAGAGATTGGTTTTATTGTTGTAGCCATTGTGGTATTCGTGATCCGTCTTGGTCAGAGTTGCGACATTTTGTCAACTTCCTTAATGTCCAACTGAGGTCCTGTGAGGAATCAATTTTCTGTAGCGACTACTTGGCTCCAGATCTTCCTGGGTTCCTGAAATTTGTTGTTCAGTTTATGATTCAAATGTCGAAGGTGAGTCACAATTTATTTATTTATTATTTATTTATTACAGTGGTTTTTTTATAGCGCCCCTTCAAGATTATCTACTCAGTAGAAATAATGCAATGTTGCCTTCTGCAAACAGATTCCTAATTTCTTACTAACATTTGCAACAGCTCCTGGCATTTTTTTAAATATGATTACTGAAATATTAACATCTGTAAATAAATATTATTTCTGTTCATTTGTTTCTTTTCATGCTGTTTTTTTAATGTTTATTAATTATATATAACAAGTTTTCTGGTAAAACTTGTTCCAAGAAATTGATAATTGTAACTGGATTAATATTGTTAATTACAGTGGATTTAAGGCATTTAGTTTTTATGGGTAGATAACGAATATAAAAATGTTGTGATTATAATTTTAGGATTTTGCCACCCGTTCGCTGACAATTTCAGAAGAGACTCCTGAAGTTGCTCTGCAGTTAATAGAACAGGTGAGACTTGCAATACCTCCTCATGATTAGCAATGATGATGTGCTAAATTTTATGTAGTGCAGTCACTTGTTGAAAATTTGAATTTAGCTTTGGAAAGTGACATCGTTAAACACAGTATTTTTGCTGAGGATCATTGTATTGAGGGTCCAGTGTAATTGTCACCATATGTTTTTGCATTAGGGCAGGGGTCTCCAAAGTACGGCCCGCGGGCCACATCCGGCCCGCTAAGGTCTCTATTCTGGCCCGCGGAACTCTCCTTGAAAAAACAAAATAAATTGGGAAAATTGATAATTTTAACGCCGCTGTACTCTGACATGCATATTGCCAAAATCCATGTCGCTGTGATTGAATCATTCTTAAATGAGAAGAACCGTCCACTTGTGTGGCTCACAGACAGTGAATGGCTCTGGAAATTAGCCTTTTCAGCAGATTTAACCATGCACCTGAATTATTTCTATCTACGAATGCAGGGTGAAACTTCACTCATTTGTGATTTGTACTCCAAGATGAAAGCTTTTCGTCAGAAGTTAACATTATTTGATACTCAGTTGGCAAGAAGCTGCTTATCTCACTTTTCACGATGTGACAAATATAGCCAGGAAGCTGCGACTCCGTTTCCAAGCTTGTTTGCTCAAGATGTCATTTCCGTTTTGAAGCAACAGTTCCAGGAACGTTTCTCTGATCTCGATGCATGCTCTTCGAAAATAAGAACCTTCGAAAATCCTTTTGACTCTGTCATTGAAGACTTACCTCCTGACTTACAAATGGAAGTTATTGATTTGCAATCCAATGACATCCTGAGGGACAAATTTAAGGAAGGAAATTTGATTGAATTCTACAAATGCCTTCCATCTGACCAATATGTTCATTTAAGAAACTTTGCTCGTGAATTCATTTCAGTTTTTGGCACTACGTATTTGTGTGAGAAGACTTTTTCCAAGATGAAGTACACGAAATCCTGAAACAGATCGCAATTGTCTGATGAACATTTGAAATTTTGAATGCCTTACTTATGATTGGAACCACTCACTTTGAACCGCAGTTGGATAGAATTATTTCAGAAGTGCATCAATTTCATGCTTCTCACACTAATCAGGATTAACGAAAAACCATCTTAATTGTTATTGATATCTGCATTGAAATTCTGCACTGCATCAGACCTCAGGAATAGTCTGTTAACAGTTATTCATTCGCGGTTTTTCTTCGGAGTTTTGGCCCGTGGAGCTTTTGAAAGTCAGTAATGTGGCCCCCGCTGGAAAACTTCGGAGACCCCTGCATTAGGGCATCACAACATGACCAACATAGAATTCTAACTTGCCTGTTTGCTTATAAGTTTTCCAAAATGTAGATGCAGTATTTAAAATCTGATAAAATTTGCTATCAAATAAAACGTGTAATGTAGTAAGTTAGGGGAGGAGGCTTCAATATACCGTACACAAAATATTTTTTATTGAGGTCCTTACTGAGGGTACAGAGGGATCATGCTGAAGGATTGCAAGGGATTAGACAGACTAATAATTTTATTTGAGATAAAAGATTGTTTACCTGCAAATCTTATGTGTCTTATACTTTTTAGGATGATCGGCGGGCAGATGACATTTTAGGTGACTACGGTTTGAAACGAAGATGGGAAACAAGGTGAAGAAGCAGCTTCATTAGGCTATTTCCTATTCCTGTTTTGTTAACTCATTCAATGCCAACGGGTGCACGATAATCTAGTGGTTAGCATGCTGGACTGTCAGTTGAGAGGTTGGGAGTTCAAATCCCCACCAGGGAAGAAATTTGGTTCGAGATTTCTGCCCCACCTGCGCTCCCCTAACCAACTCAGCTTGACGAGGTATAACTATTCCAGACGTTATTTTATTGTCTCCAGATATTATTATATTTGAGAACTTGGAGGATCATAGCTACCTCGGGTACTACTATTAATGATACAAATAATAAAGAACATCAATAATTTGTCTTGCCCTTTTTGTCTGTGGATGTATCCGTGTTCTGATTCTCTTGGGCTCTCGTCTCTTAAAAAACTTTTATGACGCGCATGTACTAAATAGTGACTGGGAAACCAATAATAATAATAATAATAATAATCTTCGTTTAATATTTTCAAACTGACAATTATGCAGTATGATTACAAATCAGTATGAATGGATGATCACAAGTTATTACAAGAGTCAAATTTTAACTGTATACGGCAGCCTTGCAAGGCGCCATCACGTCCTACATCTCATTTTAACAACGCGCCATCTCGCGAATGAAAGGCTGAGTGGACCTTTGGGAGCGTTGTGGGAAGCGATCCCGCTACCTACTGCTCTTCACGCCAGTGATGTTACCACTACTCTATGAACCCCCGTGTAGCCTGTCATTAAAGTGTCTTGCTCCCAACTTCAAACTATAATCATTTAGAGTTGAACCTTGAAGTTTTACAATTGAATAATTACTTTATGTTGATTTGATTGAATAGAGATTGAATTTTTAAAATTCAAGACACAATTTTTGTTTAGCCCACATCCATACCTTTTCTTCAACGCCGATGGAACCTCGTTCACGTTCATGGGTTTCATTATCCAAGCGGCCACTGGAGACATTCTTGAGCAAGGCACTAACCGTATCCTTGCACCTAGGGCAGTGCCAAGGGAACTCTTCGACGCACTCGTTCGCAACCGCGTTGACTTGAGTGAGAACTTCGATGCACTGCCGAGGTGAGCAAAACTGAGCATATCAACATTTTGTTACATGTTTAGCCATTCAAGGAGACTGTACTTTTAACGTAATCAGATATTTTCAGGTGCCCAGGGACGCCGTTCCTCTGCTCAGCGGGAAAAGGAGTACTTTTAGTCCCCTTCGCTCGTTCCACAACTATGCAAAGCCGAGTTTTTCAGTGGTCTGGAATAGACTTCCCTTAGAGCTCCGCATGTGCCCTGGGATCATCCCTAGCCTGTTTCTTGCAAATCTTATAACTGTCTTATTTGAACGTGCTGGTGTCGGGAGCGCCTCTGAGTAGTTCGCTTGAAAGAGTGCTATATAAATCCTTGAATGAATGAATGAATGAATTTTTTACATTTTATTGACTTGAAGTCATCAGGGACAAGCCCTTTGAAACCACATGTAGCCAGACCGCATGTAAACCTATCTACAGGACAGTACACCTGTCTATCATCACTGCATTTCATTTGACATAATTACAGATATTTTACATGTAGTTTTCATATAATTTAAAACCTGAAAAGTAAATTACTAAAAATTTGTGATATTTCAGTAAAATTCAGCAATGAATTTCTAGAGTAATTAATGTAGTAATTTAATTGATTGATTGATTTATTATATTGATTGAGTGATTGATTGATTGATTAACTGGAGAATTGATTGATCAATTACATGATTGTATAATAAAATAATTTATTGACTGGATGATATTAGGGCAAGTTTATATGTAGTCTGTTGTTTCTGTTTATGGTGCCAGATGGGAGAAAATCTTGAAGATGTGCAGAGTCTTTGGAATTGATCTTGTTCATGATCCAGACAACACGTACGAGCTGACGGCTGACAATGTCAAGAAGATGCTCGCCATCTACATGAGATTCAGGTTTTGCTCATAACTTGTATTTCGAGGCATGAAGTAGGATTTCAGGAAATGTATTCATATGATGCTGGCTGTGTTATATTGCACAAAGTTTTGTGTAACCCTGTAATGACGAGCATGTACTAAAATGCATGGAAAACTAATCCCTCTCGTCATTAAAGATTAAGTTGTATATTGCTATTATGTTTGTACTTCAGGGAGATACTTCAAACCGAGGATTATACCTAAAATACTGCTGTAATTTTAACGGTGATCACAAATTGATATAGTCCCACTTCAAGAGAAAAGAATCAGGAATGCTCCCATATAATACACAATCTAATAGCATGGTTTTCAAAGTTTTACGGTAAAGAGCCAAAGAAATGCCTAGAAGTACAAGTTGCAGGTTAGAAGGCAGCGTATTTCAGAAAGATGGAATGACAGATGGAGTAATGAACTAAATTGTTATTTTATTTTACGTAATTCCACTTTCATTCTGCATGCATGTGGCTGTACAACTTAGTTTTGTTTCACGTTTTTTATTTTTTTTTCAAATTTAGGTGTGACATTCCAGTAATTGTGATGGGTGAGACTGGGTGTGGAAAGACAAGATTGATCAAGTTCATGTGCGATCTGTGGAAGCCCCCAGGAGCAGATATGAAGAACATGATTCTCATGAAGGTGAAGTTGTTAATTCATCATATGATGTTTGAGATAATTAATTCTCCTTGCAATGTTTTATGAAAGCTTGATCTATCTTTATGTGAATATCAATATAAAAGTGAGATTGAGATTAGTAGTTATAGAGCAAGATCAGGTGTACTATGAACATTGGTACTGCTTCCCAGTCAGTGCCTGTGAACTGATATCAAGCAGAAAAGATTATTCATTCATTCAGTAAATAATATTAAGAAAATGTCACAAGTTTTGCAAGAACAATAAACTTTTGGCAGACATAATTTTCTTGCTTTTTAGTAATTACTGGTTATGTCTACATCATAACTAAAGCCAAAGTTAAGTAACCGCAAACACCACAGATCATGTGTAGACTTTGTACATTACGAAGTACTATATACATTAAATAAAGTCTGTTGTAGTTGGATCCGTATCGATAGTCCTTGTTGAACACTACTTAAGGGATCACAGACTATTGAGTCTTCGCTGTAATTCTTACGCGTTATTAGATTTGATTAAAATAAAAAATGTGCATTTGTTATTACCTCCTGAGAAAACTGTCGTATACTCACTGCTCCTCAGGGCACACAATAGAATCATACCTAATGCCAACTCCTTAGCTCGTAAAACCTTTGTCATTCGTATGTTATATGATTAAATTAATTTGATGAACTATGTACACCAAAGTGCAGTTAGCAGTTGTTTTTAATAAGGGATATAGTTACTTACTTACTTAGATCGTCTGAAGAATATATTTTTCCAAGTAAGAATATTAATATTGATAATATTTTCAGGTGCATGGTGGCACTACAGCACATGACATCGAACGTAAAGTCAGGGAAGCTGCTAGGCTGGCAGTCACAAACAGAGAGTTCTTCCCAGAATTAAACGTTCAAACCGTCTTGTTCTTTGACGAGGCCAACACGACGGAAGCAATCGGAATGATCAAAGAAATCATGTGCGATCATACGATTGGAGGAGAAAAACTGCCTTCGACTTACGGATTGAAACTGATTGCTGCTTGCAATCCGTACAGAAAGTAAGTCTGGATCGGTGACATTCTAATCATAGCGATTCTAAAAACTTCTGTTTCACCACTGGTCTGTGCTTAGGGAATCAACTGTTTTTTTTCGGATTTTTTACTGTCAGTCTTTCCTAAATGTGTATGCAACAAAATTACAATTTATCTAAAACAAACTAGATTGAGTCTTGCCAGAACCCGGGGGTGTGGGGGTGCCGTCCACAAAGACAGAAAAGTCTATGGGGTAGAAGAAGTTTGGAAAATATGAGTCTTGATGGGTGATCTGAAGAGCAAACATGTACTGTCAAAGAGTTCTGAAACCTGTGATTGGCAGCAGGATAAGGCAATACATCGTGGGAAGCATAATTAAACTATGAACAATGAGGCATTCTGATCTGATTTAGTGATGAAGCTTAGGAGTAAGCATAGGTAATGTGGCTGACCAATAAGATTTTTGATTTCCAGGACCTTTGCACAGTCCACAAGGGAATTTGTAGCGTCTGAACTATGATGTCAAATTTAGCCAAATTTATCGTGATTTGAAGCATTCATTTGAATGTTGACGTACGTTTTCAGACATTCTGATGCAATGATATTGCGCCTGGAACACGCCGGGTTAGGATATCACATTCAGGCCCACCAGACGGCTGATAAACTCGGTAATTTACATTTTTTGTAATTTATTTTGTTTGCTTTATTTGACATTTCTATGCAGTGGTGAGTCAGAGGTTCTTATTTCGAAAATAGTAGGCGGTTTGAAAATCGATCGCACTGGATTGAGTGTGAGCAATGCGCGGTCGACCTCAGGAGCTTTTGTGTACAGTTTATTTTTGGTATCGTGTTCGTATAGCTGCATATAATTCACGATGTTGCGAATTATGTCACGCGGCAAGAGGTGTCGAGTGTGTTGTTATGGCCAATCAAACTGCACGAAATTGGAGTGATCAGTCAGAAGTCATTTGGTCACAGCACGCATACACCACTGCTGCAAGCAAGCAAATTAAAGTAATGTAAATTAGGTCATAAAATAATGGACTGGCTCCAGGTTCGTCTATCGTCTTGGAGTCTAACTCAAAACTTATTGAGTGACAACTGACGGTGCGACGCCTTCGGGTAGGTGAGCGATTTATTGCTTGCCCGGACCTGTGCTAAGCGAACAACCAAGAGTGATCGATCGCTCGCTTCAAATGGGGAGTTCTGGGTGAAGTTGTCTGCCAAGTTAAACTGTAATTGTAATCAATTATTTATGTAGTGCATCTTTACCAGGGACTCGTCAGAGATACTTCTGACCTGAAAACCGCTGTTGTACAACTTGGTTTTGATGTGCTTACAGAACAGAGGCTATGAAAGGCCAAGAAGCTGATGTTTTCTTTTTTTGCCGTGGCTGGACTGGGAGCGCTCCTGAGTAGGTATATTGAAGGAGCGCTATATAAATTTTCAGGATGAATGAATGAATGAATGATGTTGCAATGGAATTAAAGTGGAGAAATTTTGCTATTATAGCTTTGCAGTAAAATGTTTGTCCTTTAATTTAAATAGGTCGCATTCCCATGAGGCAGTTGGTCTATAGAGTCCAATCGTTGCCGCAGAGCATGCTTCCTCTGGTCTGGGACTTTGGACAGCTCAGCACTGAAGTTGAAACACTCTACATTCGACAGATGGTTCACCGATATGTGAGCTCTTTTAGATATCAAGTTTCTTTTAAGTACTACTTTCAGACTGTGTAAGAAATATTTGTAAGAATATAATTTACTTTATTTGATTTAAAGCTTTATGTTTAGATAATCATGTGTACCTTTGGGCATGTAAACATAGGGAGTAAGCGAAAGATTTTCAGATTAAGTTTACTTTATACCATGAGTTCTGTTCCGACATGTTCTAGGAGGTAAGTAGTTTTCTACCTTCATTTACATTCCATAATCTAGACTAATACATTTTTGTAGTATGCAGTTTCTGTAAGAAGTTGTGGTTTGTCAACTTTGATTCATAATAAACGAAATAATAATAATAATTTTGGTTGTAATTACGTAGTTACATAACAGAGTTTTCTGTTGACAGATTGCTGACTTTCCCGCACTCCGTGGTATTGGTCAGCTTGAGGAAACCATTGCCAGAATTCTTGCTGCTTCTCAGGAGTTCATGAGGCAGCAAAAGGTATCTCACAGTTTCACAGACTACAAATGCATTGGTTATCTGTAACATGTATAGAATATCTGTAGCTGTAGGGAGAACAGTTTGTCAAATACACTAGAGCAGTTGTAAAATACGGACTTGCAATTCCAGTGCACATCAGTGATTATTTCAATGAAGGCTTGAACTTGCACATCTGAGAAGGCTGAACAAATCAGGCACTGGTTCTTGCTGTTTTATAATTTAACTGTAGAATGTCCTACTTGCAATAGACACCAGGATTTGCAACCTGCACCATACCATGACTACCATCTTGAACAATTCCCACCACAGCACCGTGTTTTCTCCTTGGCTTCCCCCACAGATTCTGACCTGGCACCAAAATCAAGCAAACAACCAAGCTCTTGTACTTGATTTTATATAGTACCAGTGAATGTGTTGATCTCTCTGATACAACCAACAGACTGATCTTCTTGATGTTGACCTGATTACAGTTTTGATGTTGACCTGATTACAGTTTTGATGTTGACCTGATTACAGTTTTGATGTTGACCTGATTACAGTTTTAATGTTGACCTGATTACAGTTTTAACGTTGACCTGATTACAGTTTGGCCTTGATGTGCCATTAGACACCATTGCTACAGAAGTTACTAATTAATAATAATAATAATAATAGTAATAATAATAATAATACAGCTTTTGTGTGGCACTGTGAAATTTGTCAGATTTTCATTTACATTTTGCATTTACAATGAAAGGATAATTTTCCTTTCTTTTCAGGACGAATGCAGCTTTGTCAGTCTTCGTGATGTTGACCGTGCACTGCAGGTCATGATGTGGTTCTACGCTCGTGAAAAGGAACTCTTTGACAAGATGAATGAAAAGGCCGTGGACGAAATAGAAGAAGCCTATCAGAGTAGAGCTCCTGTTGGTGAGGAGGAGGATGAAGAGGACGAAGAACAAAACCACGAACTCGTTTACACGGTAAAAACTTATTGTAGTTTTTTAATTGTAATTGTAATCGAGTATTTATATAGCGCCACTCAAAATCAGAGGCGCATATTTAGATGGGTTACTATTACATACCCTGTGCTTAGATCTTTGCATTGGCTTCCTGTTCAGCTTAGAATTAATTTCAAACTGTGGTTCATGGTTTATAAAACTTGGAACTCTGGCCAACCACAATACTTAAAATCAGTTCTTATTCCCCAGACTTATCATTATTCAACGAGGTCATCTGATTATCATTGTCTGGTCATGCCTACATCAAGAACTGTTCTTGGTGAACGAGCTTTTTTGGTTGCTGGACCTACTGTTTGGAACTCTCTCACTGTGTCTGTACGCTCTGCTCAGTCGCTTTTGTCATTCAATTCTCAACTTAAAACTAACCTCTTTCAAATTGCTTATCCACCACAGGCTGCCTCTATATCTTATGGACTGAGCTTCTGGATATTGACCTGATTACCGCTTGGTTTTGGTGTACCATCGGTTGATGCCTTGTCCATTAGACACTGGCACAATAGAAGTTACTTATTACAATTACCGTGAATGCAGTTTTAAAATTTATCAGGTGACTGTGTTATATTAGGTAGTGGCTGATGCTGTTGTAATTTTTTCAGCCTCCTCATGACTGGACAAGGGCCTTGATCCTGGCATTGGGTGTCTGCTACCACGCCTGTCTGCAGAAACGCAGAGAATATCGCGAATTCATCGCTAGATACTTCACTGTTCCCTGCCAGGTGGAAAACGGAGCACAGACTATTGAGAAGAATATAAACTGGTAAATATTGACTTCTGTGTTTATTTGTTTTGTAAATTTGCATTTAAATTAGGCATTTCCAATCTTTTGTTTTAAAGACAAAGACAACTGTAGCAGATGTTTAGATTGTAAACTGTCAGCTTGAATATCGAGTGATTAACATAAGAGGCTGCACTGACTGTAAGACATTTTGAGCTTTTGTCATTACAAGACGATCTGTCTGCGTCTTTACTTTCTGCTTAGCTGTATGCGGTCATTATTTTTAAGTGTATGTGCAACGCAAATATAGTTTTGCATTTTGTGCACTCGGTTGTTCAGTTATAATCATTTTTTAATCTAAAAAAGTTTATTTTAAGTTTGTTTTCTTTCCTCCGAGAAAAACATAAACCTTAAGATTTCTTGAATTAACAATACAGATATGCCATAATTACTTCATGGTTTCTATTTGTGCTGACACTTTAGACACCATATTTCTGCACTTACATTTTTTAGCACTGACCACATGGTAGCTCTCATCATGGTTGTTTCTTTGGAAAACTAAAATCGTGGTGTTTTTTTCTTCCATGTGTACCGTTTGGGATGTGTGTCTTGTAGGTGCCAAGATGTTTTTCTTGATGAGGTTGAACTTGGTGAGAACATTGCCAGGAATCAGGCTCTGAAGGAGAACCTCTTCATGATGGTCATCTGCATTGAACTTCGAATACCTCTCTTTCTCGTGGGTAAACCTGGAAGCTCAAAGTCCCTGGCAAAGACCATTGTCGCAGATGCAATGCAGGGAGAGGCAGCTCGCTCGGAGCTTTTCCGGGCACTGAAATCGGTTGGTTGAATTCTCATACTGGTCTTTCAGAAGAGTGTAGTTTCTCAGTAGTAGTCTAGAGAAATGTCACCTACTTGAAAGAGAAGAACAGTTCATAAGTTAACCACAAGAAACAGTTATGAGTGCGAATGTATGCGGCTCAAATTTTCTCAGCTTTGAAATATGAGAGTTATGGAAACTAGGCAGCGCCGGGCTTTCTCGGTTGTGGGTCCCTCCACCTGGAAGGGGCTCCTGCTGGAACTACACCTACTACCTCTAGACAATTTACCTGCGTTTCACAAATCACTCAAGTCTTTCTTTTTTAACCATGGCTGGACTGGGAGCACTCCTGAGTAAGTATCTTTAAGGGGTGCTATATAAATTCTCAGAATGAATGAATGAATGAATTTACTTTGGAACTTGGTTCAATACAAATGGAAATAGCATCTTGATGCAACCTAGCTTAGAATTTCAACCTATATTAAGTTGCACTTATCCAGTCTAGTATGATGGCACTTTTTTTAAATTGTTAGATGTGCTGTAGAAACGTCTGATTACATCTTTTCTTTTACAGGTTCACATGGTGTCGTACCAGTGTAGCCCGTTGTCGACACCAGAGGGCATCGTCGGCACTTTCCGCCAGTGTGCCAAACTCCAAGAGGGGCAGGATCTCAACAAGTTTGTGTCCGTTGTTGTTCTTGACGAAGTCGGTCTTGCAGAAGATTCTGATCGCATGCCACTCAAGGTATTTCACCTTAACAGTCCCATTGTTTGGTTTCAAATTTAAGTTACTTTTTGGGACTTTTATGGCTATTTATGTTAGTGGAAGAAAGGCTAAATTGAATTAAGGTTTTTAAAGCGTCTGTGTGCATAATCACTGGCAACCAAGTCCTTCTTCTGAACATACAAAACAGTGGCCTAAGGGCTTTGATTCTAAAGTACCATCTCTTCTTGATAAATATAGTTAAAGTATTGCCTGTATTACTGCTGTATTCTTTGTTTATTGTCAGTTGTGGATGACCACAGAACTGATATCTCTAGAGCTGTTAGACCAAATTCGTTGGTGGTTTATTGTGTGGCCATGAGTGCACTGCTGAACTTTGGAAGGAGGGTAGTATCACATACAGTTGTATTGTATTATACAAATACGTGCATACATAGTCATCAGCGAAGTGGCTGATGGGAAACATTGAATTCTCTGCTGCTGTAGACACTACATCCTCTCTTGGAAGATGGGTGTGAGGGAGATGAAGTCCCTGCTCCACACAAGAAGGTTGGATTCATTGGAATCTCTAACTGGGCTCTTGATCCAGCCAAAATGAATCGAGGAATCCTTGTTCAGAGAGGCGTTCCTGATGAACAAGAACTGGAGCAGAGTGCCAAGTTGGTTTAGTTTCCTTTTAATTGCATTATTATTATTTAGAGTGGTAGAATATTGTAATTTACTTGTGGCTCTAGCTTCATTATTACTGTAGTAACTAATGAAGTTTGGGCTTATTTGATGCAGCCCCAGTGTACATCGGGTAGGCTTTTGTTCGTATCTGAACCATCTTGGTCAATGAATGCTGCTTTCTGCAGCCTGTGAGAAAGCATTAACATATGGGCTGCTATGGGTGGCGATTCTGGGGGGTTGAGGGGACAAGACCTCTTTAAGAGCGGGGGGGACACACTATACAGTTGTCCCCCCAAATTTTGAAGAAACACCAAAAAACAAATTTATTTTGTGCGAAAAAATTTGTTCACCTCTTTTTTGACAAGATCAGTTCAAAAGTGTCCATTGTCCCCCACCTTGCAAACAAGATTGCCGCCAGTAACAGGGACACAGGGTTGCTTTCTCGTACTTGGAACAGCCTTCTGAAACAATGTTCCATGGAAAATTGAAGTAAACAAAGCTCCAGATGCATTTTCAACTCTCTAAATTTGCAGCTTTTAGATCTGTCAGGAAACCGTATTTCAGTTTCTTTGAGAGGCTCTTGTTCAGGTTGTGACGTTGTTTCTTTGTTTTCACTACACAGCTGAGCTGTGATCTGAGAATATTGTAATTTACTTGTGGCTCTAACTTCATTATTACTTTTGGTCTTACGTTAAACATGGTTGTTCTTGCTCCTTGTTATGTGATTCATAATTTTATAAAACTATGCAGAAGCTTATTATAGTTATAGTAACTGCAAATGAATGGTAGATCACATGGGATAACTGGTTGTCAGTGGCTTTGATGTGACAGTTATGGTATTTAATGACATAAGAGTATACCAGTACTGTTTGCAAGGTAATTCTTACATTGTATGATTTGTCTTATTGCAACAGAGGAATTTGTGCAAAGGACAGAATTATTGCCCGTCAGATAGATGTCCTCGTCCAGCCAATGGCCAAAGCCTATCTCGAACTATACGAGTCTGCTCTGGAGATCCGAGAATTCTTTGGTCTTCGAGATTTCTATAGGTCTGAAACATTCACGTCTTAATATACTTTTATTTCCAGATCATATTTATAGTGTTGCGATATATTTATAGTGTTGAAAATTGTTGCATGTAAAAAGTTCAGGTTTTTCAGATTTGATAGTTATTTGCAGAGTTAAGCTGGACAGATCTGCCATCCAGGATTATGTTTTTAAGCACTGTTGATGAAAGACACCTATAATAAATGAGCAATAATCTACTTGGTTCTTGTAAAGTTTTACCAAATGATATTCACTAAATATTCTGCAACTTTCAAATACCACAATCACTCAAATTTGAAGCTCAACATGAATTGTAGTAATACATGTTTAGTTTTTTTTAATATTTATTCCGGATATTTCTATAGTGCCTCTCGAAGTCAACTACTACTCAGAAGTGCTCCCGACTACAGCATCTGATACTGTGCCGGAATTTTCACGCCTAAGCGCCACGAGCAATTGCGAGTGAAGGACTTGCCCAAGGTCCTTACGCAGCGGCTAGAGTGGGATTCGAACTTGCAACCCTCCGGTCACAAGGCGCCGAACTTACCACTGAGCCACCACGCCCACAATTAGTTGTATGGTTATTGGTTTTTGTAGTCTTATTAAGATGGTCTATGGATTCATGAAGCGATCGGGTGACTTCCCAACGTGGGCCGAGTTGCAGCATGCCGTCTTGAGAAACTTTGGTGGACTCGACGCTATTCGGCCAATTGATGTCTTTTCAAAACATCTTCAAAATGTTGACCAGAATCAACGAGTTAGTATTTGTATTTAAATTTTGATGGCAAATGTTTTGTGGATTCATTTGTAGATGCACTTTCAGTTGGTTTGTTTTGTTGATGCAGCCCTGCAGTTTTTTAACATGATACTCTTGCGATTGGAATCGGAGAAGAAGTTCTCGTGATTATGTGAAATTATTTTTGTGATGCAGTTGCTCCAGTATATCGATTTATAATGGCTGGTATTGATATGATTTTGGTTTGGTCCAAGATAACCTGTTTCAGTATAAACTTAAATGTCACAGATATCTTATTTTATCTGAACATTTAAAAAGTGCTTATCTCAGCAGGGCTATACAGAAGCGCTCTCAACATGACAGGCCCGTAAACAAGTAAGGCTTTAGGCAGCGTAGAGATGCAGGTGTGATTCCCTCTAGAATCACACAACTAAGTTAAGTTGGGTGAAGTGTTTTAGTCAGTGACTGATTTCTTAACTGAAGGTTTTATTCAATTTTTAGTCTTCATATCCTGAATATGAGTAGTTGAGCGATTGAGTGAGTTGTTCTTATTGTTTAGCCATTGGAGACTGATCCAGCCTGCGACTCGGCATCGCTCATCCGTTGTAGCCTCACGGGTGATGAACTGGACAGGTGAGATGATTCATTCCCGTATTTTTTATTTATCTGTTTTGTTGGTATGCGTTCTTTGCAGTAAGAAAGTGTTCATTTTGCACCTGCGAAGAATCTACCAGAATCGTTAAGATTGTTCTGTGTAATTTTATGTTAGCATTTAGAATTTATTGCTAATAGAATGATGCTTACATATCAGCTGTTTTTGTTTTGTGTTTGCCTCTGAGGATTTTCAGACTAATTAATACAGCTAATAGGACCTTATTTTTCATTTATTGATGCAGTGTCGTATAATTATATTGTGGTTCTGCTGGCAAGGAGTTATTTGTTGCTGTTGTGTATCTGAGAATGATAGATTTTATTATGGTTCCTAAACATTGTGAGAGGCTTGCAGGATTTGCCAACACTGTACCAATCAGTGATGATATCAGAATTAGATAAAAACTGATAAGCAGCTGGATATGTATTGTAATTAGTGTTTTTGTTTGCATAGGAGTTATTTGATGAAATGAGATTTTTGAAGATTCTGGTTTGTCCATTTCTAGAGTTATTATCTGTTGATTGCTTGTGCTGTTATGAGATTCAGTGAGATCGTAACTGGCTTGGAAGATTAATCAGCATTATTTGTCTTATAATGAAGTTGATGTGTCAGTTGAAATTAACTGGTTTTGCTGTTTCTAGTGAAAGTCGTTATCTGTTGATCCTGACGGAGAATTATGCCGCGCTGGGTCTTCTACAACATGAACTACTTAAGATTAAGGATGCCATCATCATCTTTGGCAGCAGCTTTCCAAAAGACCAGGAGTACACGCAGGTTTGTTAATCACTGAGGTCTAAGGGACCCACTAGGCAGTGTTTTATTAACTCGTTGACCGCTGAACTTAGCATTGAGCTTACGTAATGGGGGACGTTATCTGTTGATCCTGACGGAGAATTATGCCACGCTGGGTCTACTAAGCAGTGTTTTATTAACTCGTTGACCGCTGAACTTAGCATTGAGCTTACCTAATGGGGGACGTTATCTGTTGATCCTGACGGAGAATTATGCCACGCTGGGTCTACTAAGCAGTGTTTTATTAACTCGTTGACCGCTGAACTTAGCATTGAGCTTACCTAATGGGGGGGCGTGTTAACACGTCCCTAGTTATCAACGTGTTAATATTAGTATTACTTTACAATCAACTGGATTGGAATTTTTAATTGGCTGCCTGAATTGTGGTACTTCTTGATGGTTTATTGTTGTAATTAATATTCTGGAAGAGCAACTCAGAGTGACTGCTCAACCGATTACTAATGGAATAACAGGATAACCAAACAACTACTTTTATCACTATTACTCACTAACTTGCTCAACCATTCTCACGTTCACTCACTCGCATTGATCATAGTTTAGCTGATCCTTTGATAATTGATTGACTGATTGATTTAGCCGATTGATTGTCTAGGTTTGTCGCAACATTAACCGCATCAAGGTCTGCATGGAAACAGGGCGAACAGTGGTCCTTCTGAACTTGGAGAACTTGTACGAGAGTCTTTATGACGCCCTAAACCAGGTTCGAAGCATTGCCTTTTGCATTAATTTTGACTGCAGTAGAACCACTGATTTAGCGCAAAGACTTTTCCAGTTTCTGAGAAATGGTTTTCATGATTGATTATTGGTAATAATAATAATAATAATCTTCGTTTATTAATTCAAACTGACAAGTACGCAGTAAGATTACTTGATATAGTAGTAACAGATGATTACAAGTTTAACAGGCGTCGAATTTAACTGTATAGCAGCCGTGCCCTACTGCTCATTTTACAATCGCCACCTAGGGAATGAAAGCTCAGTTAACCTTGTGGGCATAGTGGATATCGAACCCACGACCTTCTGGTCTTCGTGCCAGCGTGTTACCATTCAACCATCTTCCTGCCCCATTTGGTATTTTGTTAGTCACTAATATTTGCTGGATTGAACAGTTCTAATATTTATGATAGCACTTTTGCTTTCTTACTGAGTTTTTCATTTTTATACTTTATTAAAGGTCATGAAAATCGTTTGTACGGTAAAATTTTTGTTCCCTTTTAGTACTATGTGAGGTTTGGGGACCAGCGCTTTGTTGATCTTGGTCTCGGAACGCAACGAGTGAAATGTCGTGTCCACCAGTTGTTCAGGTAGGAAGGAGCCTGTGCTTCAAATATAAAACTGTGTTCTATGAAAGTGCTAATTACAGACCATCTGCAAGGGCAGGTTTCAAGTTTTCAATTGCTTTGGTTGTGTTTGTGCTTTGTCTGAAATATACAACAATACATTGGTGTCCTGTATTAGCTACAGAGAAGTGAGTTGATGAAACTGATTTAACTGAATTAGATGAAGTGCTCAAATGTCCTGTATCTATAGCTATTCTGCGCTAGTTCACATGTCCTCAGAAATTGTTGTACATAGCTATGACTGAAATGGTCGATACATAAATGCACACACGCACATGCACACGTGCGTGCGCACACACACACACACACACACACACACACACACACACACACACACACACACACACACACACAGCTGCATAATCTAAGCAAAAAAGGGCTCAACTGAAATCTACAATCCTGGGTGTAATCCAATGATCGCATTGTTCAAATTGAGAATGAAGGAACAGCCAGGTTGTATTTGTGCTCTTCTTAGCAGTGATAAGAGTCCTGAGTAAATTATAAGCTGGAAGTGTTTCCCAACATGTAGATCCTCTGTAACCATAAGGCAGAGGTTTTCAAACTGTGGTCCGTGGACCAAGAGGGTCTGCGAAGGATATGGTGGGGGTCTGCGAGAGCGTTCTGAATATATTCATTAATGATTAACACTGCATGGTTTTAGCATTGTAACCGAAAACTCAGAGCACCACTCAGAACAGCCTGTGTTTTCAAATTCATACACTACTTATAAGCAAGCTTGTATTGTGGAAATAGTCTGTCTGTTATTTTGTTTAAATTTTAAGTGATAAGTTTGGCTCTTTAAATGCTTGGGCCCGTAAGCTATTCCTAGAAAAAGTAAGGGTCCCTGGTCCAAAAAGTTTGAAAACGTCTGCCATAAGGGGGTATATTCTTTAAGGTCGACATTTATAAAGCAGGTTGTCGAACCATTAAGGGGTACAGCAGAAGTGTTATAGTTGCATCTGTGACAACTGTATGATGAATAAACGATGATTGATTGATTGATTGTGTGTGCTGATTGTACTGATTAGCGATTGTTTTATGGGCCTTTCTCTGTGTTCAGGCTCATTGTGGTGGCCGAGAAACAGGTCGTCTATGAGAAGTTTCCGATTCCTCTCATCAACCGTCTTGAGAAACATTTCCTGGCAATGAGTACAATGTTGACAGCGGAACAGATGGAAGTTGCCGATCGACTGAGCAAATGGGCAATGGACTTTACCAGTGTTCATGGCGCAGTACCAAGATCCAGCAAGTGAGAAGCGCTTCTTGCCCAGTCTAGTCAATGCTAAACTAAACTAAGAACTGATAATTTTAAGTAACTCTTTGCTAGTAACATTACTTTATCCAATAGAAGAAGAAGAAGAAGAGCAGTCCCTTATGTTAGCCCTGAGGCAGCCATGGGTATGAAGTGTTAGTGACTTCATTTTCTTAGCCTTGTCATATGAGGGCGGGTGGCCAGTCCTCTCCCTCGCCGTCTCATCTTCCCACGTTCAGTTTACGGTCGGTTTACTCATTATAGCTGAGTTTGCTAGGTGGTGCATGTGGAGCAGAAATCTCGAACCAAATCTCTGCCCTTGTGGGGATTTGAACCCTGACCTCTCGATTGACAATGTAGCACGTTAACCACTCACCAGTTTGGTAAAAGGAGTAGTTTTACATAAGTTACTTAATCCAATAATTTATGTAAAACTACTACTCTTACCAAATTGAAAAATGTTGTATCTGCATGCTTAAAATTTTATGAACTTTGGATTTATTGCCTTTCTTGTCTACAGTAATGTGTTGTACAAATGTCTGACACCAGTCTTCTTACATACCGTAATCCAATCTAATTAGATCATTAAGCGCGTCCTTAGTGCCAGTGCAGCATAGTGTTACATCATACACAGGTTGTCTCTTATAGCAAACTCAACTGAGCATGCCATCGCCACAATGATGTTGTGCACAAGTGATGCCACACTGTACTGTTCTGTGCCTTCATACACGGGATGAGAAGGTTAAAACTATTTCCCTGTTATGGTCTGTTGCATTGTTTTGACGTGACGGTTGAGTGATTTTCTTACAGGCAGCCTAAACCTGCTGATGTCTTTATTGGTCACCATCCGGATACGGCCGCTTCACTGGTTCTTCAAGTTTGCCACTCTGGGACAAACACTGATCAAAAAACCAAACTGACTATGCAGCAGGTGATGTACTTTCTTTGGACTGTCTACTCGAGGCCAGTGCTCTAAGTGAGCAGCAGCTCAGAGCAGCAGCCTGAATTTAAATACCTGTAGTGGCCATTGTCTTGTGGCATGATGCCACCTTCCACAGAACCTAATATTTTGTATTGTAATGTAACTGAGCATTTTAAAAGTGCCTTCAGGTAGTCTTGACCACCCTAACTGATGCCAGTGTGTTAAGAACAAACTGTTTATCAGTTAACAATTGAAGCAGGAATAGCGGCAAAGGACTCCACTGACTCTTGCACACAGAGTGATTTGAACCAATGGAGTCCTATCAGAATTTTCAGTTTATACCATGTTAGGGTTGTTAGTATCTTCTCTCACTCTTTGGCAGATATATTATTTTTGATGAATTAATCCAAATTATTTAATTTCAAAGCAAACACTTAAAATCTTTAGAATTAGTGACTGGTTATATATCACTTTTTCTTCTCTGTTGCTCAACAATTTTCTGTCATGAAAGATGTAATCAGTTATTGTGTTTATTTCACAGTTGATAAATATATTAAAAATGCACAAATAAAAATCAGAATTATGAATTTGAAAATCTAAAGATTTTGTGAACAGAATAAAATATAATGAAACGTTAAGATCAAGTTATTAAATTGGTAGGCTGAAGGATTATTAAACTTCCATTTTCAGATTCTCGATGAAGCCAAAGATCTGCTTCTACGCTGTGCTGTACCGGAAGCCATCCTTCGACTGAACAATACACGATTAGCTGCTTCTGCAAATGAAATCTACACTAAGTACTTTGAAGAACAGTGTCATAGCAACCTGGAGGACTTCTTAAAAAGGATTCTTGACGATGAATGCCCAACAGAAAGTCTGTTTGCTCAGGTAAGCTCAACTTCAAGTTAGAAAGCTTTTCGTATTAGCTCTGCTTTATTTGTGATGCCGCATATGAAAAGGACCACATGGCGGGTTTGGAGTTATTCATACCACCATGCCTCAGCAAAAAATTCTGAAAATATTGGTGTATTCTGTTGTATAGTGGAAGTATTGTGGCTTTAACTGTAGAAGTTAGAATGTGATGTACCTCAAATATGTGATTTTTGGTAAAGCTCATTTAAAGTTTAGAATGTCCACAGTAAAATCAATTTATATTGGAAGTTATATAGCTGAGCATTTAACTGCAATGTTCTGTTTTCATGAAACTGTTGTGCTAGTTTGATAGAGAGTGGTGTCCTCTATCAAATACCAGTGAAAACCCAGTTTCGATACTTTTATGGGTGACCACGTTTAATGGCCTGTATCTTAGTAAATAAATCCCGCCTTGTGGTCCCTTTTCATATACGGCATCACATGTTCTTTTCATGCCAGTTTTATCAACTTCAGAAAGATGGCACTATGAAAGTAAGTGGCTACCGAGGCCAGAATCTGAGCCTCCTGCTTTTGCGATGATACATTCTGGTCAGTTGTTCTCACTGTATTTTATTAATGCTTTGTATGTGATCACTATGATTAGCTGTAGTGTTACTTCTCAACTCAAATAGTACATGTGACTAAATTGTATTAAACTGCTTGCAGATGTGGCAGTGATGTGCAAAGTTTGTTATTACACAGCATGTGCTTGTCAGACTCAAACCATAGGTCACAGGGCAAATATACTGTCAGTTAGATCATGGAATCAAGGTCTGAAGATGGTCTGAATATAGACGCTTTAATTATATTTCAGTTATTTTTTAAATCCAAAGTTTAACGTCGTCATATGACAACATCAGCTAATTATTAATTAATTAATTAATTATTAATTAATTAAGAATTATGGTCAATTCTGCAGGTGACAACACATTCTCGTCTGCTGCTTCCTCGCGATGCCTTGCATATGGCCAAAGTTCTTCACATGAAGAAGGCAGATGTGGCTCTCGAAGCACTACATGCGTTTGGAACCGAGCAGCAGTTCTGCCGAATGCTACGGTAAATATCCACCTTTTATAGATGGGGTAAAGGCAATGGTAATACCTTGATTACAGTTTTTCTGTATAGCTATTCTTCAGAGGCAAATTGCTGTGGATTTTCAGCTAAATTGCAATCATGACCTTAGCAATCCAACAGTTGGACACCTTTTTGTAACGTTCCAGTTTATACTCTTTTACCTATCATGGAGAGGTTACAGACTGAGTTGGCCTAGATGCCCCGTTGTTCACTGGATGGAAGAGCCAAGGAAGGGTGACAACCACCCATGAAAGTACTTTCTTGGTTCTTGTGCTACTTGTTGCTGTCTCAGGAAATAGAACCAACTGCCAATGTTTCTCCAATGCTCGAACTTTTTCTCCCTTCAAGATACACCTCAGAACATAATTTCCAGTGTTATTTTCGTTCCAGGGAATAGAATAGGAATAATAATTATTTAATATTAGTTCCACAGAACGAAAACTGGAACGAAAAATAATTGTGGAACGAGAATAGAATAGGAATAAAAATTTCAATATTTTTCGAGAACGAGAACGGAATAGAATAAAAATTATTTTGAAGACGAGAACGGAATAGAATAAAAATTAATTTTTAAGCTGCCCAACCGATAATTCTAACGTTAACTAATAACTTTACGGATTGACGACGGCTCTTGATTTACGTCACGGTGCGGCGTTATGATGAAGCTTCTCCGCATATTCTATATTCTATAAATAATATACGCTCTTTGATTCAAACTTCTGGCAACAAGAGTGAGGTACTCAGACTCCCCATCAAACATGCTCCTGACAGAATTGCAGCAGAACGTTCTAAATACATTCAGGAAATTGAAGAACATGTCGCTGTTCCTAGTCTTTTTGACTTCTGGCAGAGTAGTTTACCGACGGCTCGCTGTTATAGCTGAAGATTTAGTTTCAGCTCCCGCATCAGAGGCGTTCGTAGAATCTTTCTGTTGCAGCCTTGCAGGATGGATACAGGTCGCAGAAATCGATTGAGCAAATCCCTTGAAATGAGGGTGTTTTTGAAACTCAACAGTAAAATAATTGACTGGTAACTTTTTAGTGTGTCTGCCTATAAACTGTTTTATTATCAGTCACATTCACATTGTCTGACAGACATTAACCGTTCATGTTAGAACTGTGATAACTGTAGGTGGATTTGGAAGTGGAACTACAAATAAATTTTTTGGGGAACTAGAACTGGAACTAAAATTATTTATAAAGAGGAAGTGGAACTAGAATAAGAATAAAAATTATTTCTTAAGAGGAACTAGAACTAGAATAAGAATAAAAATTATTTCTTAAGAGGAACTAGAACTAGAACTAAAATTATAGCAGTGGAATAGAATAAGAACTGGAATAGAAATTAATGCTGGAACTAAAATAACACTGATAATTTCAAATATCTGGATATCTAACTGCTCTTCACCTGGCAACTGACCAATCGTGCCTCAGAGTCACATTTCTGTGTGACGTTGCGTTACAAGTTTTTGGGATAAAATATTAGTCATCATATCCACTGTGCCAAACTGCTCACGTAACACTTTACCGACAACCTGCATTGGTTTCCCAGTCACTTTTAGTACACTCTCTTCGTTAAACGGTTAAACATAATCATTACTGAAATTAATGAATTTGAATGTAGTTATATTAGAAAGTCATATATCAGTCCTGTAGAAGTAACGGAAGGATGGTGCAGTCAGTAAAGGTCATTGCATAAAGAATTTTATTGCATAACCACTATTTTGCAGAGAGTTCTTCACGGAAGGTCAGAGACGGGGTCGGCGCGTTCTCTTGCTGCAGTGTGATTCGGGCGACGTACATGCTGAACTGATCGCCTGTGCACGATACAACATCTGGAATGAATTCTGTCAAATGTCGGCGGACGACGACGGGACCCTCGAACGACAGCTACTTCACGTCATTTTCATTGTTCAGTTGCCAAGAATCGCTGGCGGATGTTTTGTGGGATTTCAGGTAAACTTGCTTTGGAATATACGCTGTTTGCAAGCACACAAATATTCAAAACGTTCATGATATGTGGATTAATGTGCATTTATGATATATGGGTAGGGGATAGATGTATTGTAACACTCTTGCTTGAAGAACATAAGATCTGGAGAGATGCGGTTCGATACCCGTAAGCCTCGTATATGTCGACTCAGCTCTCTAAGGGCAGCTGTAAAATGAGCGGGCGCCTAGCAGGCTGCCAAGACATGTGTTCTATTAGATCTTGATAATTGTACTGTCAATTGTTTCAGTGTTGATTACTGCTGTTTGTCAGTGAGCTTATCAATAAACACGAATATATTATGATTATTATTGCTGTGTATTAACTTGTAAACCATTTATGATATATGGATTAATGTACACCGGTATGTTCATCATCCTCATCATTAATGGCGTGCCCCTCTCCAGAACATGTTCAGTTGATTTTATCTGTTTGACGTAGGGTGGCAAGTGGATGTCGTATCACATAGACGATCTCCATCCACACGACGAACGAATGCCGTCTTTGATGGCCCTGAAAGGCCGTTCGCTTGGGACGCTGTTCGAAGCAGCAACAAACAGAGCAGAGGAGCCGATGGAGGAGGAGGAGGAAACACTTGAACCTATGGAAGATACGGAAGCAGAGGTAGAACCGATGGATGTTGACAAAATGCCAGATGATGCTGAAAGAGAAAGGACTGGTGATGGCTTCGAGTTGTTGGCCGAAATGCAGCGGAAGAAAGCCCAAGAAGGTGTGAAGTTCGTAAAGGAGAAGCTGGAATCTCCGGAAGCTGCGCTGGATGTCGATAGCATCATCAGGAGTTGTTTGCATGGGGCTGCTGCGATGCTTAAGGATGCTGCGAAGGAGGAGGCACTTAAACTAAGAAAAACTCATCGACTTCAGCTGCTGATGGAATTGCTGAGTGAAAAGCATGCTGAAGGTATCATTGCTGCTTGTTATAATGCAGATCATATTTCAAGCTGGTTGCTAGTTACTTAGACAGCAGGCACATATCGACTGAGCACCTAGAGCAGGGGTGGCGAACCTTTTTTAAGGTGCGTGCCAAAATGCTGCTAAATCATTTTTAAAACTACCGTCGCGTGCCCCTCGGAAATTTGCAGAGTAGGCCAATATGTACATAATTATTTTTATCATATAGGTTTTAGTTAACAAAGCGTAAAAAAAATGAATTAAAGACGTTATATCAAAGATCGTTTTGAATTAAGTTAATTAAAATTAAATCCTTCAACAAAGGAAATGTGGATTCGTACAGGGATTTTGTATCTCGAAGTTTGAATTTTTGGTGACGCTCTGAATTCCGGGTGCCCTAAAAATTTAAACGCGTGCCTTTTTGGGCATGCATGCCATAAGTTCGCCATCCCTGAGCTTCCAGTTTCTTAGGCATTCTTGTTTCTTACGCTTATCTCAGTGGTTGAGCCCTATGCTCAACTTAAAACTTACGTCTTTCAAATTGCTTATCCACCATAAACTGCCTCTCTGTCTTACGGACTGATCTTCTGGATATTGACCTGATTATGGTTTGGTTTTGGTGTGCCATCGGTTGATGCCTTGTGCATTAAACACGCAGTAGAAGTTACTAATTTCAAATACAATAATTATAGTGCAAAGGTTGCATGTACAATTCTTTCCAAAGATGATTTTGTGTAGGAACCTTGAGAAAGCACTGGATACACAACTTAGTGCCATAAGTTGAAGAGTTGTCTCTATAAAGTAGGGCTTAGAAATACAAAAATTGAAAAATACATGGAAAAACACTTGAATTTTAATGAATCAAAATGACTCAAATTAAAAAATTATAGTTAAAATAGTATGTATTTGTGTCTGTATTGACTGCTCTGTTGAGTTTTTCCATAAGGTTGTTCAGTTTTACTTGTTTTGTACTTTATAGAAAAACTGAGTTTGATGAATGTCTTGAGGAAGAGACTTACTTTACTACTCAAGGACAAAGAGGAAACTGCTATGAACGCTGTAACAGCTAATGGATGGCTGAGCAATGAAGCAGCTTCTTTCGAAGCCATCTGTCGAGCAGGCACTTTCCGGTACGAAACAATTGTGTTGGGTGCTCTGCTTTAGTCAGGTTCACGAGTTTCAAGACTCCATTTTCCTCCTTTCTGTGCCTTGCATCTCCTATATCCAACATCCAATCCTTCCTGCATTGTAGTTCACAGGGGCAAATTGCCACGAAGCGCTCTCGTCTCCTCTTGTACCAACCCCAGTACTTCATTTGCATTCCTTTGTTGTGTCTCTGTCCTAATATTATGGATAGTAGATATGTTAACACTGCTTAGTATATCTTACTATTAAAACTGCATTGTTTAACAAATGTATTGCTGGTCGCTGAGTTCCTTGGTCTGGGCATCACTAGGATATTCTTAAATGTAATTAATTGTATTTTAGAAAAAGTAACGAGTTTTTAACAAATTAATTATTCTTCTAGTTTGATGTTGAAAATAAATATACAACAAAGCAGTGTTTAGTTGCATCAAGGAAATCATTGTTCTCGATTGGCAACGTTAGTTGTCTGGCTCTCAGAAGGTGCCAAGAAATAATTGTTTCAAAAGAATAGTTACTTTTATAAGAAGTAAAAGAAAATTATTTGCTATGTCATTATCGTATTTATGCAAGCATGCATACCATAATTTAGAAGGATGAGTAGGGTGAGGACAGTTGGTATGTTTTATTTCAGACGTGCCCTTTGGCAGTACCTGGAGACAAGAGTTACTCCTCTGTTGGCAGGTGTCATTGCATACATTGACACAAATGCCAATCTGGATATTCTCACGGAAGATGGGGACAGCGTCTGGATTACCTCAATGTGGATGGATATGCTCAGCAATGCTGACATTACGATGATCAAGTACAAGTTAGTATGGACAACCATTGTCCTGGGGCACTCATGGTGTTTATGCAGCTCCTTTGTGTGGGTGTGCATGTGCGTGCGTGCGAGTGTGCATATACGTACTGTCATGCGTGCATGTGTGTAGGAGCCCATGAATGGTGTCTTTTCTAGTTATCTAAGTACTTGTTTGATCAATTTGCTTACTGATGATGGACTGACTGTTTGCTCTTAATGACTTTAACAGCACTTAGACTTGCGTGTGCCATATTTGTCTGAGGTACACAAAAGCTGCTACGCGTGTCTGGATGCGTACTTAAGTCTGTAAGGACCATGTGGTATCTGGTGGCTGTAATACTACAGAAGTTCAATATGCATGTTGGGCTATATATAGCATAATGTAATCATGACAGAACATTTATATAGCTCCCTTCAGCACATCTCATAAGCGCTACTTACACATGTAATTAACTGTTCTAAACAGGTGCAACTTAAGGGATATAGAAAATGTTTGTTGAGCTCAATTGAAACAGTGCATATTTTAAAAGAAGATTTTTCCAGGAGGAATTTGCATTGCATAAGAAAGCCGGATGAGCTTATATGTATGTATGCATCTAGACACTTTTTATAGTGCCTTTTAGGTACCTCACTAAAGTACTCCCTGCATCAGCCAGTCAGTAGGAACAAAAAGTTAATCAATAAGCAAGCAGTACTCAGGTGTACTCAGTTTACTGGAAGAGTCACCACTGGCGTGCTCCTGCGTGTATGGAGCCCAACTGACCGATTCCCATCGATAGGAGATAGTAGACGCCATGCTAAGAGTTCCTGGGCTATGTAGCATCTTCAAAGAGGAGCAACAACAGGCTTGCATCACATGAACCTCAACACCAAACAGTCTCTCAGTATACAGAAGCCACTGCGTCTGGGCATTCCTCTACCACTGGGTCTGTGCAGAACGACAAGGCAACGTCCTTTGACTGGGCTGATCTGTGCTCTTGTTAGGCAATTGTTCGTACATTGTCACCACAGGAGAAAGGCCAGCACCATTCCGCAGACTCAATTGGCCTTGACTGCCATCTGCTTTGAATGGGAATCCATCTGCAGGGCTCTGCTTGTCTTCAGCAGCTCACCAGGGATGACTCTTAGTTTATATGAGTGCTGTTCACTTATTGACTAACTGTTTGCTCTTAGTGACTTTAGCGGATACAGGCAGCACTTTTCTGAGGTACTTAAAAATCACCATAGTAAGCAGAGGCGTAGTCAGGAAACAATTTCTGGGGGTTTCCAATTTCGGGGGATTTCCATTGGACATGGTTGCAGAGTATGGGGTCAGTTTTGAAAAGTTGTGTTTTGTAGTTTGCAATTTATTTGGGAGGGTTTGAATCCGTAAACCCCCCAAATACACCCATGATAGTAAGTGTCTAATAGTTACCTTATGCTAAATTGCGAGTACATAAAAAAGTTGTGCTGCTGAGAAGAACTTAATCCTTTATTGACGAGAAGGAGTAGTTTTCCATTCATTTTAGTACACGCTCGTCATTAAAGGGTTAAAGTGATATGCTATGTTGGTGCTCTATACTGTAAAGCGTAACAAGAAGGATTGTTTGCATTGGAATCTTTACTTGACAGAGATCTACAGACCGCAACACAGAGAATGGAACTGACGGATTTTGAAGTTAAAGCAACCGGTTCTGATGGAAAGTTCTTTGGAGCACGCTTACCGTTCTCCTGGATTATCAAGGAACAAGTTGATCGCTTGATTTATGCAGCCAAGCAGGATGGTGAGCAGTCATCGCACTAAATTTTATACAAGTCTCCTTTTTGATCGTGCATCATCATCATCACACAGTTCTTGTTATGGCGCCACTCAACCTGTGCTCAGCAGCTCCTTAATTAGTAGGATATTAAGGAAAGGCTGCATGAATCAGGTCCATCTGAAGGTGATTGCAGCACTTTTGAAAGTGAAATTAAAATGCTACGTTATAAAATAAAATAGATCATGTTACCGTGACTCTGTATATTATCAGCAATTTGTACATTTTATAGTCTACAACAGTTCCTGATTCAGAGTATTACTTCCTGGTAAGTTTCAGAAGAGCGTAGTGTCCATAAATAGTTTGTTTTTGTTGGTCAAATTATTCAGCATTTCAATGGAGAAGTTGATTGCTTACGTACTTTTTTATTTTAATTGATTGACTAGCTTCAAAAGACACGAGAATCTTGGTCGAAAGTACGCTGGAGGTGAGTGCACTTGGGAATATGCTTGAAAAAGCTGCAGTTGAAGACAAGATGGAGGAAGTGATTCAGCGTTATCTCGCCGATTTTGTTCGCATGGTTCACAAGTGTCATTCGGATTCACCAGATGTTGAATATAAGGTAGATATTGTTGCTTGTTCTGGAAGTTAAGAGATGGCTTCTTCAAATTTACTGTGTGAAGTAGCTTTGTTGTAATAAAGTCACATCTATTTGCTTGCCTCTATGGAACTCAAACCATACATATGTATTTGCCTGAAATTATACCTGTAATACCCTGTATGGTTTGTGAACTTTGTTTATTTTATTGGATTTGGCCATTGGCAGTCAGTTGAATTGTTGTTTGACCACAAACACACTGGACTTGCTTGATGGACTAAGTAAGGTCTCGCATATGTGCCTTCATTAGAAACACTGATCTCTGTGATGGTTTACAGTTGTTTTGTGTGGAAGAGTCAGTTTCCTTCAACTTTATCCGTACTCTATGTCACTTGCTGTCTGATGAGGCTGAGGTGTGCATTCATATGTACTAGGGTCGATTTTGATTATGCCATTTGTGCCTGTGTCTCTCTTGTTTTCGCATTAGCCAACCCCTTAGATCTGTTTTAAACACGGTGGCTCACTGTTAATTGGTAGGATTTCAATGTTCGTTCATATTGTACTTGTGTATGGAATAAGCTTTATTGGTTTAAGATCCTCTTGCGGAGGTACGAATCTCTGGCCGGCTGTGCTCAGTGTTATCTGAAGTAGCTATGTATTCAGTGTGTCAATGGAGCGATGTTTTCAGTGTCCTTGACTGTGGAGGAAGCTTGGGAGGGGTATAGATGACTGGTAACACTCTTGCTCGAAGAACATAAGATCTTGAAAGACGCGGTCGACTCAGCCTTCCACTCCCTAGGGGGCAGCTGTAAAATGAGCGGGCGCCTAACAGGCTGCCAAGACATGTGTTCTATAAGATCTTGATAATTGTACTGTCATATGTTTCAATGTTACTTACTGCGGTTTGTCAGTGAGCTTGTCAATAAACACAAAGATATTGTTATTATTATTATCTCTGCTTTGCAAAGCAAGATGTTCTGTTGTCCCTGCATCCCGTACTTCCACGATGCAACATGGTGGCTTTGGTTTGGTTGGTTTTTCACCTTGAACAGATTGCCATGTAGTCTATGACCTGAACTTCTCACCCTTCTTGGCTTCTTTTTCACCAGCGTTTGAGACCATTGGGTTATCAGGCTGCGAGGGTCTCTGAGTAGTTTGTTATAGAGGTGCTGTATAATTGTATAATTATGATTATTATTACAGTCATGATCATTCTTTTATCCCGGGCATTAGAGTACTTCTGCGCAAATTCTTATAAACCTGGTACTATTAGAAATGTGATTACATTGCCCTCCTTGTATTTGCATTTACATTATACAAGTATATACTGTTTGCAACATTTATTTTGTTATTATTTCTTTGCTGTAAATAATAAATAACAGCCATACTAAGATATTGAGCAGATTCGATTATTGACTTGTGGTATTTATGTTTTTGTAGCTTGTGACCAGTGATATTGAGTATGCGATGCGATACCAATTTATACAAGAACAAGACAGAGAGCAGTCCGAGGAAAGACACTTTATTGATCCGTCGGACCTCGCATGGGCCTCCATTCCGAGAATCCACCTGACGTACGAGAACATTCGCAAGCGCCTGACATTGTTCTCAGAGCTGGTCCAGATCTGGCCTGAAAGCCTATTGAGATTGGCTGACCCAAAGATCCCAAAAAATATGGTTAGCTTTATGGCTAAGTTCTAAATTTACTAGCAGACTTTCTTTGGTAAAGGAGAGAATTGGCTGCATTTGTGCTGCCTAGCTGATGTGACCCTGTGGTCTATTTGGTCAGCACGCTAGATCTCTAATCAAAAGGCTGTCGGTTCATTCCTTCTAAATGGATTTCGTCTGGGCAAGTTGTTGCACACCCATACCTCTGTCATCAAGCAGTATAATTTGGTATCAGAATTAAGCAGACAAAGAACAAGCCTTGAGAGATGCACTCTCCAAGACCTTGGTTTGCCAATTGCTGGCTCAGGTGTCAAAGAGTGGTAAATGGTGCTACCCTTACTTTCCATTAGGAACACGACAGCTTTACTTTACTAGCTAACAATGGAGTTATGTTATGCACTCTTCAAATTCTTGACAGATTTTTGTAATCAGTTTGGCTCGTACACTTACTTCAGACAGCATTAAAAGTTATTCTAACAAATTTAAGAAGTTAACAGATAAATGTATGTTTTACGGTGTTAGAAGTGCTACAGAATTTTTTTTCTGCATTATGTAACATTAAAAACTTACACGATTTAAAAAAACTGCTTTGATTGTGTGAAAAATGTAACAGAACAGAAGTGCTGAAGTGATTGCCAAATGTTCAGTGAGAGTTAGTAGTAATCTGTTTAAACCTGACACTCTGGACTCAAGGTACATTTGTCACAAGGAGTCTGTACTGAATCTGATTTCAGCCTCTTGACCTCATCTGCCTCGTTCTGCTAATGGAGGTTTACTTAAATCCTACGAGAGATGAGTTGGACAATGTCAACAGTCGGCAGAGGTGGGTTGAGAAAGTGAGGAGCACAAGTCCGATAGTTGTACGCCTGCTGGAGTCTGTCTCGGACGTCGCACAAGAACACTTGCCTCTTCGTGACACGTGCAGGTCTCTATACTGACGGCATTTCTTTATTTTAGTTATGTCTCTTTTTACAATCTGAATTTCTTAAAGATGATTGTTCCAAAGCACAGGTGTGATTTTTTCTCCAAGTTTGGCATCAGATAGCTGAAGAATTCTGCCATGTTGAAACCCAGCTGAGCAAAAGTGTTGTAATCACTAATATGTCTCAAAACTTTGCTACAGTTATTTATTATTCAGTATTATTATTGATTGGCTGCCAGAGTGTGATACTATATGCAATGAGTCATGTGGCCCAAACTGAGAATGTGAAAGGGACATTTGCGCTCTGCTGGCCATCTTGATCTCTTTGTCCCTCCTACTAGGGCCACTCTAGTCCAACGTCGAGCTTTTGCTGTGACAGGTCCCTCTGCCTGGAATGGTCTTCCTCCTCCACTGCGAACTAAACTCATGATGGGAATCTCCCCGGCATCTTCTCGCTTGCTCAAGACGTTTCTGTTTCCTCGGGGCTCCTGCACTGAATAGTTTATACTGCGAGAGGCACCTTATAAATTACTAGATACGATACGATATAAGTAGATAATGTGGAAGGAATATAGATCACATTGTTAAATTCTATGTAGCCCTGGAGGCCATTATATTAGTTCATGCCTCTTTAGCTGCATCGAAGAGAGAGAGACAGAGAGAAAGCTGCTCCATCAGATATAAAATAACCATGCCCACAATCACACATGGTAAACAACTGACAATGATTGCTCTACAATCCACATGTGGTAGATTTAGCCATTTATGGGTTCCCTGGCAGTTATTTATACTAGCTCAAATGTGTAAACTGAGCACGGCAATATAAACAGCAAATGTGTTGAGTTCAAAGATGCACAAATATAGTTCAGGTAACTTTCTTTGTGTAAAGTAGCATGCATCCAATATAATCCACTGTTTTGTTTACTGTGGTTCGTTTGGGAGCTCTTCCCATTGCTGTCCAGCAAGGGGCTGTGTGTAAATGCTTTGTTACCAGTGAAAGTGAGTGAACAATGGTCGTATGTTTCAGATTCACGTGGAATCGTGTTGGTGCTGTAAAGCTGTTCATCGAACATGTCTGCCCAGCAGATGGAGGTGATACTGCTCTCAGTGTCAAGCGCTGTATGCCACTCTGGACGGTAGGAATTCTTCTAATCTGTACAAAATTGCTACTTTTGTATTCTTAGATATAGTGATGTCTTTATTATTGGTTTTGATATTTGGCGCTCTGTTATCTCCAGCTGTTTGCTCTGCTGAGTCTTTGTTATCATGAGTCCCTGGTTAATGCCTTACGTCCTGCTTGCCATCGAAGGTGTAGCTGATCACTTTAGACGAGCTGCATTGGTTTCCCAGTCACTTTTAGTACACTCTCATCGTGGAAGTGCCAAAACAGCAGGATTTTTAAGTATTATCGTATATTGTGTAATTGTTTTTGATTCCAAGTAAATCTCAGGAGCCTTGTAGACTCGATGAAGTGGCTGTAGTTCATCCAGTTATGCCATTTAGCCTTGTGCAACAGATTCGAGCACAAGAGCATTCGTCATATTATATATTACTGATAGTTATTTATTGGAAGTAACAGTATGTTTAAGTGTACCAAAATTGATCTGTTAATATAACTGTTAGCAATTTGTTGTTTCTTCTACAGGCACTCACTGATAGAACTGATTTTAAAACACTGAAATCGTTCGAAACAGTTGAGAATTTTCTTCGAATCTGCAACAAGAATGCGGTGGACTTGTATTTTGGGTCTGTGTTAATTCATTGTTTTTATTTTATGTGTCTCGTCTAGTTTAATTAGTGTGGACCCTCATTCTGAGTGTTTTATACATATTTTTATGTGCCTCCTTTTCCTCAGTCTGACATACCATGTTGATTGTCTTTTCTTTGTCTTAATCCTGTCATCTTAAAATGCTGTTTTGCTTGTATCTTTGCTTTATTCATTGTCCTATAACAGCGTCCTATTTGAACTATGCAAGTGTTTTGAGTGTTGTTTTGCTTGTCTCTTCTGTTTGTTCTTAACAGTGTTTCTGAGTTTTAAAAATGCTGTCACTTGTATCTTCTGATTATTCCTTAGCATTATTGTGTTGTTTCTGAGTGCTTTAACCCTTTAATGACAAGAGGGATTAGTTTTTCATGCATTTTAGTACAGACTCGTCGTTTAAGGGTTAAGTGCTTCGTT